>WAAB01001392.1:54805-107004 GCA_013389865.1 Piaya cayana
CTGCTAGGATCTCCTTTTTGAAGAGCTCCCAACCCTCATGGGTTCCCTTGCCCTTAAGTACTGCCTCCCAGGAGACTTTGCCAACCAGCCTTCTAAAGAGTTCAAAGTCTGCCCTCTGGAAATTTAATGCTACCGTCCTGCTTAGCACCCTCTTCACTTCGCCTAGAACAGAAAACACTATCATCTCATCATAGCTGTTCATTCCATACACCAAGCTATGAATACTGTTTCAGATTGTATTTGCAGCATTCTTGCCAGCCTGTTGCAGTAAACAATTTAAAATTATTTTATTCTTTCTATACTCTTGTCTCTTTCCCTGCACATAGGCAGCTTGATTCTCTACAGGCATTCTGAATTCTGAAAATAAGTGGATTTGTTCTTGGAGAAAATTAGGGTGGTTTTTTCATTATCTAGGGAGGAAAATACTATCTACTTTAATTACTATAAAACACGAGGTTGTTTATCATCTAGTCTGCTTTTACAGATCTATGTGAGAAAATGCTACTATATGATCATTTCCATTTACTTCTTAGCCTGTCCTGTGACTCAATGCAAGGTCTTTATCAGACATAGCTATAATGTGTCCACAAGTATTTTTTTTCAGAAAAATATTTTCAAAGGCTGTCTCTTTAAAAAGTCCAGTTAAGCACTGCCCTCAACTTGGGCATTGGCCCAGTAAGTCTGTTGCTTTTGCCAGCAAAGCACTGTGTTGTGTTAAAGCTGAACTGTGGGCATAGTCTACCAGCAGCACTTCTGTCACCATTTCTTGATTGCTTAATTTTTATAGGACAAAACACTGAGGTCTGTATGACTTGTCTTAGGTTAATGTTATTGAAGAGCTTCAGGATTTGATCATAAATCAAGATTTTACATCTCTTCTAGACCATTTTTATGTATAACTTTCAGTGATCAGACTTTCAGAGCAACATCAGGCAACCTGTTTGCAAGCTTCCATAAGGACGTATGGACTTTCTGTGTTGGAATCGGTGTGTTTTGAGAGTGACTCAGGTCTCGTGTAACTTCACAGATTTAATGAGATGGAGTGGATTTATGGTTTTGTTCAAGTTCACTCAGATGAAGTCCAAAAGGAGCAGCAATACCTTTTGTTGAGCAAATGGATGTACTGCAGCATCAGATAAGCTTTTCTTCAGGGTATTATAAGCATAGTTTATCTATCCAGTAGTACCAGCAACTCCAGTTCTGCTAATGAAATAACATGCTCTTTTATGTTGTATTTGATAAGCTCCAGAGCTATGTGTGGGACAGTATTGCTATAGTCATGTCTGATAGCTGATTCAGTGTTTAAGACTAGGCACAAATACCTAAACTTCCACTGGACTTATTGCTCTTGTTGCTTTTTGCCCTGAAACTCCTCTGCTTTTGAACCTGATTTCAGCATCATTTTCACAAAAGCTCCATCTTACCTCTTTCTTCTTATTGTGTTCTGTATTCTCAAAAGAAAGCATTTTCTAAGCCAGTTCTTTCACTTTTTTGCTGTTCTCCCTCCTCCCCCCCAGATATCTTAATTTGATTTTCTTTCAGGACCTCTGCTTTATTTCCTCTGAAATATATCCTGTGTACACCTTAAATATAGTTTCATACCTAGCTGTTTCTAGCCACAGATATTTCCTTTCAAGCTTATATAAATAATATGGGGATTATTGAAGAGCTGGGAGCTCTTCAAAANCTCTGGCACTGTAAACTGGCTCATTTCCAGCAATTGCTTCAAATTGCTCTGGGTGGCTGATGACTTGTAACTGATGTTTAATTGGAAAACAGATTTCTTATATGAAGAATTCTGGGTGCACTGACCTCCTGTCCTAGAGTTTTGCTTTTCAGCCATTTAAAACCTGTTGAAGAGAAAAGGTTTGCCAGGATTAACATGGTTGGAGTTCTAAAATTGTTTACACAGTCTTTTTTGGACAGTGGTTTTATTTTTATTTCATGGCAAAAATTAAAATATGGTATTTCTGAATAATTTGTAGTTTGGAAAGGGCTTTAAGTTTTCATCTTTGTGTTTATCTTGGATTCTTAAATTAACACTTTTTCATTACTAGTGTGCAGAAAAGCTTTACATTTGCTGTGTGGCTCTTAAATTCTGAACTGTGGAATTGCTTGCATTTGCTGCTGAAAGTAGAAGAAATGTAATTATGCATAGAACATTATTTTTATTCATTTAAATCCAAGAAAAATATTTGTATCTAAAGATGGATGAAAAGGTAGTCCTGGTCCTGTATTTTATTGTGTTTGTGGGAAGAAAAGTAGAGAAACAGAAGCTTTCAGCACATTGGTAAAAGACAGTGGTCTCCTGCCCCATCTATTTATTTAGTCTTTTAAATTTACAGAAGCCTACAAACTGAACTGTCTAACTAGTTAGGTCAGTCCTCAAGTGCATTTTCATCTACTCCAGTAGATTCTGGTTCAGGTTGTACATGGGCCCTTTGGTATTTACTAGTAACTGTTTGTTCTTATCTTCAAATGACTTGGAGAAGTATCAGTACTTGAAGACTTTCAAGTTGAGGTTTAACTCAATATCAAGGTTTAATTAAAACCAGTAGAGTCATGCTATCAAATGACTGTCATGCAGATAAAATGCTAGAGAGCTATGGTTGAAACCATGAAATTGATTTACTGTTCTTGTTTCCTAGTCAGAATTGTTCTGGAATTTTGTTTGCTTTTTTCTGTTTTCATTCCTGAAAGTATGTGTGTGAAGGGACACAGGCTCATAAATTCTCTTTGCAGAAATTTATAAAAATAAAAAGCATACTTTGAATATTTTTTCATTGTTGGTTGGTAAGGTGAACTAGACTGGAATATTGTTTTTTCATATAAGCATCTACAGGAAGAAATGCCAGGACCTTTGCACAGAATCAGTGGATTTCAACAGGAGTGGGTAGTGTTTGAATGATGTCTTCTTTACCTGCAGTTCTGAGAGCTCTGCTCCGAACCCAGAGAAAAAGACCAAGTTGTTAATTAAGCTACCTTTTAATTCTTGATAATTTCTTTTTGGTTTGCATTTCTAAAGAAAAATGTAGTGCAATATTAAATGTTTTTAAATGTCTTTACGCTAAGACAGAATATGGACAAATGTTTGGGTTTAAGCATTTTGTGTAAATAAGATGAAACCGTGTATATTAAGGAGATACGACAAAAGGGAAGAGTGATGGCTTTCAACTATGAGGCAGACCATGTCATTGGTGAGAGTTCCTTTATCATGTTCCATCTACACCGGTATTTGTGCAGTGTGAAAATACCATATCTTAAGTGTCAAGCTTAGATATAAAGGGTCAGAATCCTTGGGGTTTTTCTCTGCTGCATATGTTTAATGATTTATTGGTAGATTAGATAATGTGTTGTCTCCATGAGTATAGGTCCTCCATAGATCTCTTTGATAAATACTAAAACAAGTACCGTGAATAGTAAAAGTAGCCTTTCCAATCAATTAGAACTACTTTTTTTAAAAACATTTTGACAGTTAACAGATTACACCTTAAGGATTATTTCAACCTTTGTTTTATTCACTTCCTTTTGTTTACTGTTCCTAATACTTCTTCACAAAGATTCATAGCAAACTCTGAGTTTCTCCTGCACTGGCTTCTCCAGGTGGTAGAATTCGAGATTGCCTGTTATTTGCGTGCTGCATTGTTGGTGGTTTCATGTGGATTTCATGTTAGCCTGCCACGTTTAACTTGCATTCCTTATTTGCCTTTGACATAAAATAGTTTGTCTGCTTTGTCTCTGCTTCTGGCAAGCAGAGGTTGAATGAGTGGATGGCTATTAAAAGGTAGCATACTGTGTATACAGGGCACCATGTGAAAGAAAGCTAGTATGGTAAGTTAGTGTTAGGCTTTAAGGCCATTGAAGAGATACTGCTGCATAGACTCTGACGAATAGAAGTGAAGGAAATTAAATTTTAAAAATGCATTTGTATTGTTTAGTTCATGTGGAGATGTCGAGGTTTTCTGTATGGAGCTATTTTAGTGCAATATTTACACGGTGCCAGTGCTTTGGGAAGTTACAAATAGCTTCATGCAGCTTAAGCCTGGGGTTATTGTGTCTTATCTGGAGTCTCACTTCTATCATTGTGATTGTCGGATTGGGGAGGGTCATGTGGTTTTTCTGTAAGTTTGATCACAAAATGTTTTTCTAAAACCAGTGCGTACTTAAAAACTGTCTTCAGTATTTCTGGGAAAACTAATGTTGTTTTTGACTTCATAATAGGCACAGAAAAAGTACGACAAGCTCAGGACTGCAAGGATCTCCATGTTGTAAACCCTGATTGGCTATGGAGCTGCCTGGAGCGCTGGGATAAGGTTGAGGAACAGCTCTTTCCCCTGAAGGATGACTACATCAAAACACATAGGTAAGTGGGAATTTTGGAGTCAGAAGGGACTATAAAAATAGATTATTCACAAAATTATGCTAATGTTTTAATGCAGCAGAATTGGGAGAAAGCTGTGGTACTGGTAGCTTATTTGGCAGTTGTCATTGTTAGCTGGTGTAGTTGACCTTGTCAGTTCATCCACAGACTGACATGGGGAATGCCACCAAGGCACAGGGTCATTCATTCTGCCTAACAAAGAAGAAAAGTATGCACTCCCACATCATGAAATGCTGGTCAAGTGTGACATTTTTTTTCCTTAGACTTAGTAGTGAGGAGGAAGACAGAAATAGAAAAATACAGCAGGAAAATCTAAGAGGGGTTGGAAAGCATGAAGGTAGAAGTGAAAACTGGAAGAAAGGAAGTAGCGACAGAACAAGAGGTTTTGGGACGGCAAAAAAAAAATGTTAAAGGAGAAGGGGTTAAAAATGAGTGCACTAAGATGACAGCAAAAAGTAGGGACAGACAAGACTTTATTAACGCAGAGGTAGTCAGAGGGCTTTTAAGAACAGTTCCATTCGGGAAAGTGCCACAGCTGAAATAATTAATGGCAAGATACTGTAGAACTAACTTCTGCTTTTTGGCTTCTTAGCTGTTCTGATGGACTCACATTAGTAGTGTCTTATGAGCCTAATGGAGGACCTTCCCTCCTATGTTTAGACAGGAAAAGACGTAGCCTGTTGGAGTGTCTGTATTAAACTGATACTGATGGGATTGAGTAGGCTAGAGATTTGCTTTCTGCTTGGAAGATGCTAGCTCTGAGGGCAGAGTGTGCATGTGTAAGTCCTCATATACTCCGAAAATAACAAAAGTAAAAATGTCTGGAAGTGAGGGTACTTACCAAATAGGAAACTAGGTAGAGACCCAGCATCTCTAAAACTTAGGAAAGAGACGTAGCCTACTTAGAGCTTGACTGGAATGTCTTGGTTTTAAAAAGTGCTATCAGTTTTTTTTTAATGAAACTTTGAAATATTTGTATGGGAGGTTTAACTTGTCTCAGTGGCTTAACACTACCAGGTTGTTAGTAGAAGTTTGGACAGTGTCTTGTAAGCATCATTTTTTCATACCTCGATGTATTAGCAAGTCTTTGTACTTAACTTACCCTTCCAATGTATTGAAACATGATAGTTTTTCCTGCTTATGTTTCAAATACAATATACCTTAAGTTCATAATTTCAGTCACGCTGCCTCCTCGTATTTCAGTCAGTAAGACCATCTATCTTAATGCAAATACTACTATTAACCAAGCACATGGAACTTTTTTGGAAATATTTTCTCCTTAATTAACCTGTTTGAAATAGTGGTTACAGGTCCAAGGCACTTGTGAACTAGTTGAGGTATGAACTCTGAGAAAATATTTGCATAGAAAATGAGCTTAAGAATAGTGAAAAAGACTAAGTAAAATTGGAATCAATTGTACTTAAGTATTGATGCAACAAGACTACTTCAGAAAAGTCCATGAAAGCATATGAGAAAAACCTCCAGTTTTGTGGTACTTCTAGTATTTGTTACAATATAATTTTTTTTCTATTATCTCAGTTTCATGGTGCATAACATGCTGATTCATTTGAATAGTCCTCTTAAGTTATTCAGTTTACTTCCTTTTTTTCTTTTTGTAGCACTTCATCATAGTTGGATAGTATGCCACAATGGTCATTCCTGTAGACTGATCTCTGAATATTTCTGCTGACACTGCTAAAATTGTTTTAAAATGCAGCAAGGGTGATCATAGGTTGCTTACTATTTGAACAAATGAGTTTGGATGACTTGCAAATTAATACCATGTGTTTATTTTCTCTCGGAGCCAATTTGGGGGGCGAATAGTGAGCTCTGATACAATAGCATGCTTTTTTCTGTTGCATATATGCAAATTAGTTGTTTAGTTGTGCAGTTATTACTATGTGGAAGGAGTTTCAGTAACTTTATATGCTAAGATCATTTTTAAGGCACTTTTAATAATCTTGCAGCAATATGACATTGTGTCTTTGCATTTTGCTGTTTTAAATTCAGTGAAACTTTAATGGGGATGGGGAGATGAAATGTTTCTTCAGAAATCTTTTGAACATTTCTCCTCCTCCCTTTTTCCTTTAGAAAAAGGAGTACTCATTTTTCTAAAATTCAGGTTACATCATTTAAATTTCTAAAGGATTTTTTTCTAAACTTCATCCAACAGAACTAACAGCCCTGCCACGTTTCCTGATACACACAGCACATTTCAGACAGCTCTGTTTCATCCAACACCTATCCATCCAAAGTCTCAACCTGGTCCTGAAGTTCGACTTTATGACCCTAACACTGGAAAGCTAATCAGGAAACGTACTCACAACTCCAACCAGTCAACGTACATCCAGTCTCCATCTCCTCCCATCATCTTACCAGGCCATGGTGAACACTCATCCTTCAGGTACCTAAAGCATATCTAAGAGTCACTTCAACTATGTTTTCAGACGCTGTAGTAAATGTAACTGTTACTAACTTTGCATTTGGTCAGGTTGTCATCTTTGCTGTAGTTACTTGTTTACTTTAAAAAAGCAGAGGAAATTAGTGAAAGTGAATAGTCAGCCGAAGTGAAATCAGGATGCTAGAATTCCGGATGAATTTTTTGGCTCACCTAATGTGTGACTAGAAATCTGTAAACAAATAAATGCAGTGTGTAGTCTGTGCAGTCTAAAGAATATTAATCATCTCTGAACATAGGCAGCCTTATTTTTTTAACTTGTGTTTTTTGCCTCTTCACCTAGTTCCTTCAGAAGGGGCATTAGCTTTGTGTTTTGTTTTGAGGAATATCAGAAGTGGTAGAAAAGGGGTGTAGCTAACTGAGTATTATTAAATAAGGCTATATGTCTGAGTGCTAGTTGATAATCCTTAGATCACTAAATTAAGACATTAATGTAGGAGGAGGCAGCCTGCTTTATGAAATACAAAGGCTAGCATGTGGACACTGAGCATTTGTGCATTTGGTTGAGCTACACCACTTGTCTCTTGAGGATGCATAAAATATTTAAAATTCATCCATAAGTATCTTTATAAAAGGTCTAATTTTCTGGAATGCTAACAAGCTTAGCAAGGCTTGTTGACTCCAGTGGTAAAGTTGTACCCAGTTGAAGGCCTTTGATCTTTGTAAAGTGTGATCAAAATATAGCAGTTTGTTATAAAGCAGTTTTCTGAACAACTACAAAAATACACAGCACAATTATGAATGTACGCAGTTTTCTACTTTTCTTTACCATTCACTGATACTTTTGCAGTGTATCACTTGTTAAGGCTCTGTATATTAGTGTAGCTTGTTGCATTTCCACTTCACCTTTCTGTTGGCAGATTATTTCAATGTATGTTTTTTTCAGTTGTCATGTTTATATAGGCTTTTTCTTATTTCAGCTTCCTTGTTTCTGTCAACACAGATTTTGAGTCTCTTGTTTGTAAAGACATCTTGTTTTCAGTTCCTTTTTCGTCTTTTAAATTCTTTAAAGTCGTTTAAAGTATTTCACTTTAAAATGCTTTAAGGATTTTAATTTACTATGACACGTTAAACGAACAGGTAAAGCTTTAGGTAATTGAGACAGCATGTATCCAAGGAGGAGCTGAAAAGATTTTGGTTTTGTCAGTCATTGTGGAAAGGAATTTATCTATAAATAAAGCTGGGAGTGTTGTATGGTTGTAAATGTCTGTAATTGCCATGACGCTTTTAAGATGCTTCAGTGTGGTGTTTTATGTTGATATTAATGCATCATTCAGTACTTCAAGAAGAATAGGTTTTGACTTTTGTTCTACCTTTGTTAACAACTTGATGAAGGTTTATATCCACATCTAGGACTTTTTCTTTAATACAGAGATGCTTCTTCACTTGACCATCTTAGGGAAAAGGAGAAAAATATACTTCAGCAGTCCTCTTAACTGAGTTTCTTAGAGCCCCAGAGACTTTTGGGGGCTGGAACAAGACTGTATCTCCTTTCTACTTTCATTTTATTTCACTTAAGAATCTACTTATTTATTTTATTTTACTGTCAGTGCCCAGGGTTGAGATGCTTTACTCTAAGCAAGTAAATCCAGTTACTTAGTGCTACAACTTCACCCCATAACTAAGCAACTGTAAGAAAAGAGATGGCAGAAGATATATGTTGGGAAATATTTTCATCATCATTCCTTGTTTGTTTCATTCCAGTAGTAAAATGAGTGACTTGTAGACACTGATATCTTAAATAGGGCACATCTATGATGTTCAGAGCAGTTCTGCTCTCTTTAGTAAAGCTGATGAGGAGTCTCTCAGTAAAGTCTAGGAGGAAAGTAGTGTCATGATCAAATGCCACTTTGAGTATTTATAATGGATAGGAAGCATGGTACAGACAGAGCATGAACGCTGTGAAGAAATAACAAAGCCGAAGAGGAATAGCATTGTGGTTGGACTGAGTAAGGGCTGAGGCAGAAGTACTGTATTCTTGTCATGCTTTAACTTAATGCATGCATCAATAACATCGATTTTTTTTTTTAAAAACTATAATACATGTCTCTAGGAAAATGACAGTGCAGTAATTTCTTGGTAGAGGGCACTGGGTTTTGTGTCCTGATAGACTTCATATGTTCATATGTTCACCTCATACAGAAAGATGAAAGTATTTGTAACTAAGCCATTTCATTTAAGCGAAGTTGCAGGAAGCCTTTAACACTCAGAACTGCTCCTGTTGTGGGTGGATGTAGTCAAAGCCTCCAATAATCTTCTTTTGATGGTTTCTAAAAACCTCATCTGATTCTGAATTTCAGACAGTGGGCAACAAAATTACATTGCAGCAAGAGGGAACCCTTGGAGATGGTAGCCATGTGTGGCACAGAGATTGTACTTGGTCTCTTCCTGTAAGAACAGACCTTACTGTGCTTAAAAGGTAACCTCCTACAAGGTTATCGAAAAGGGCTTCAAGTTATCAGAGTACAATTTCATAAGAACTGTTTCACTTCTCATTATTTTGGGTTCAACATTTTTTATTTCTTTCTGGGATTCAACTTGAAACATAATTTAAAATAGGATATGATTAGTTTAAGTATCCATACACAGTTTGCGGTGAAACTGTGCCAGTAAATTACAGATGATTTGGTTGAACAAATCAACTTTTTATGTGGCAGGACAGATCTTGCTACTGTGGTTGGGTCTGCAACTTGAACCTCTGCTTTTTATCATGGCTGCTGCAGCCTGAGCAGAAGGGTAACAGAGTTCCTGACTGTACTAGAAGGGAATGGAAGAGAATGCATGGCTGCTCAGAGGCTGCTCATGGCTGGCAAGAGCTCTCTTGTCTGAGAACAGGAACGATTCCTCTTTAAAAGTAACGTGTGTGTAATAGCTTTGAAACTATATGTATCTCAACAGTTAGCATTTTCGTATGGAAACAGTACTCTATGAACATTACAGTAAACTCTAAAGTTTTAAAAGTTTGAGATGTGTAATGTAGCGTTGTCAAAAAAAAAAAAAAGCAAATGCCACCTTGGACTAGAACAAATACAAATATACAAGTTAAATTCTAGTGAATGTTAATGATGCACTAACAGATGAGGCAAGGCGTAAAACATGGATATAATTTACATTAGAAAAGTGGCACTTCGGTTTTAAATAATATGATGCACCAAATGTTTGTTTGGAAGGGATTTGTCAAGCAGATGTTGGTGGCTGAAGCAGTTCTTTAAGATTTGCATAAACTATGTTCACTTAAAATTTTTGTCTTAAGTGCACATTGTTACAATTTTTCTGTCTGATGTTATCAGTCATGTTATGACACAAAAAAATATGAAGTACCAAACTGAATCCATTAATGGAATTTAATATTTTTAACATTTTCTTTGATAGTTATTTTACCTTTTGCCGTAATACTGTATAGATGAAAGTGTTAAGATGCTTACTACTTCCACAAATGTTGAACCCACTCTGCATGCTGTGAGTCATTACATTTTAATCACCAGTTGAAAGTGTAAAGTCTGAAAAAATGTCTTTGATAAAATAAAAATGTTTTTTACAAACTTTAAAGTCGTCTTTGTTTTCTATTGCTTTTTTGAATGCATAGTGGGAAATCTCAGTGTTTCTTATTTTATCTTCTTATAAACTGGAAAAACTGACAGGAGCCTTTAGAAGCTATTAATACAGTTAAGTAACAGTTAATATTTGTGTATGATAACGTGGTGAAGGATGATCATACATTTTGTTTTGCAAAAGGAGTTCTCACTGTCATTGGTATGATAATGTGTTCTTAAAAATATATACTTTTTTTTTCTAGTCTAAAAGTCTGCTTGACTTCCTGCTTACATATAACTTGTATGTAATTCCTGGCATGGTCAACCTTGTGTTTTTAATACAGTTGTGCAAGGTGTTGGCAACTTTTGGTTTGTCATTCTCTTTTACTAAGAATGTAAATAGCATCTAAGCTATTTTCTGAGCAGTTTAATAGCAGAAGAAAGCTGTAAGGTCTTGTAAAAGAGAAAACATTTTAAGAGCAAGGAGAAGGGGGAGCCACTACCCAACAACAACAAACAAACAAACAAAAGCCTGAGAAACTGTTAAGCTGTGATGAAAAACTTTTAACAGAAAAGGTTTGGTTAGTTCATTTCCAGCATCTCAACTGTTGTTTTGGCTTCAAAGGAAGGTCTGCTGTACAGAAATGACAAGACTGCAAAGGGCCATGCGTCTGCAATGTTCCTGAATTCTACTGAGCTCATGGGGGTCTTCTGCAGCAGATATTGCTCTGTCACTCAGAACTGGCTTGGCTCTTTTCCCTTACCAACCCCAGTTCAAAAAATAAATTCTTGTCTCTTGCACCAACCCATGCAATCTGAAAGATGTGCAGTTGGGAAATGTAAGCCCTGAAAATGCCTGTGGCGTTGTTTTCATACATTCTGTGATTCAAGTCCTGATTTAGGAAAAAATCTTGATATTTAGATGACCTTCTTAAGAAGGAGTCATGTTCATTAGAGGATAAACAATTTTGTAGAACCTTACCTGTGACTGATGTAGATAATTTAATAATGGTTTGGTTGGGTGGGGCTGCTGAACTAAAGCTGTATCTTGAAAATCCTAGCTTGATGAGAAGCAGCCATCCTGTGCTGAGTTCCTGTCAGCAGAAACCACGCTGTACCCATTTACAATTGCAGCCACCAACAGAAACACTTTGATGATATCTCACCTAGTAGTTAACACCTGAAACAGCTTGCAGTTTCAAATAGTCACCTTTATACTTGCTTGTGGTAATTATTCCACAAGCATGCAATCTTATAGCTAACACAAATAATCAGTGATGTGTGAGCTTTATGACCTAGTGTCTTTACATAAGACTTGGGATGGTGCTGAGCTGCTGTAATGTTCCAGGAGATTAGTGTGACTGCCCAATATTTGTAGTTAAACCATATTGTATAGTGATTTTAGCTGCTACAAGTCTTTAGCATTTAAGTGATATTCACAGAATAAGCTACTCAAGAAAGGTAGAAGTCTCCTGCTGTTGTTCTAGATGTAATCTATCTTTTTATTCCTATTACAAATCAGTTTCCATGGGGTTACTAAAAGGAATGTCAACATTCAACAAAATGGATTAAATAATTGTATCAGCATGCTGGTTAAATACAATAACTAATGTAGTAGTAAAATATAACCTAAGAGAAAATGCTAACATAATTGAATACGCTAGCCACAGAGAAATATGGTCTGGTTTGCATCTCATCTAGGCTTAGCATCTGGTAAACCTCTGAAAACTGAGGATGCAGAAATGAGCCTTCTATTTGCACACCATGTCTGTAAGGTTGAGAAATAGGAAGGTATACTTTGAGACTCAAGAATTCAAGAACATAGAACAACAAAAATACACTTGAATGTAAGAATTGTTTCCTGGAAGATAAGTGTTTTGAGTAAGACTAACTCCTCTTGAGCACGAAGTATTCTAAGGGCAACACATCTGCAGATGCTGACATTCTTGGCTTCAAGAAAGTTTTGACAGTTACTTACAAGAACAGTGGGAAGGCAAGAGTGAGTACTTTGTCAAAGGTAAAAAACCAACATGTCTACTGAAAAGAAAAGCAATCACTGTGTGACTTCATCTATTTTTCTTTTGAGGAACACAGAACCTATTAAGCAAAGTCATGTTATTTATAGGATTTTATTTCTAGACAAGCTGTAAATCTTATGTGGGATCCCTGACGTTTTTCAGAGTTGTTGAACCGCATCAGCAGCAGATGTTTGGAGAAGATGACCTACCAGCAAGTGAAAATGAGGAGCAGCCTGGTTCATCTAAGCGGAAACGCCAGCCAAGTTTATCTGAGACAATGCCCCTGTACACGCTATGTAAAGAGGATTTAGAGAGTATGGATAAAGAGGTGAGCTTAACTAATTCTGACAAGTTTCTAACATAATGGTTCTTAGTTATGTACAACGGGGTTTTTTGTACAAAACCACATTATTTGAAATTCATTATGAACCTCTAGCAGCTGCTTATTTTTCTCTTATCCTTATGAGTTTTTTTTAATTGAGCCACTGCTGTTGAATGAAAACATGGTGCAGAACAATAAGTATTCTTTCCTGTATGTATCATTTAAGATATATTTATTGTTATGTACCATGTTTTCATTAATTTATTACACTGTATGTGACTTTACTGTAAAACATAGTGACTATAGAGCCTGAATTCATATTTGTGCTTAGATCATTCACTGGGATGGGGACAGGATCATATAACTTGCCAGCTTCTTGCAGTAAGTTGATTGCAAGGTTCTAGCCATAACAATCCTCAAGAGTTATCTTCAGAAAAGGTACTAAATTTGTGTGAAGGAAATACTGTATACACCAAGGAAAGAGTGTGTGTATACAGCATAGTGTCATTTTGAGATGTGCTGTTGACAGGAGAGGTCCTGAAGGAACTTCGAGCTGGTATTCTAGGGAAAGGTCCAGTAACTTTCAACCAGTGTGATGAGGGGACTCTGAATTTCAAATGAGTGCAAGCTTTTGACTTGACTTGATAACTCTCAGAGTTACTAAAGTACTTTATTTGATCTCAGACTTTTTCACAAGAAGTAGTAGTTCTTCTTGTCATGATGACAGTCCCTGAATCCAACTACCACTCCTTCTGTATTGTCAGTAACACTTAAAGCAAGTTTTTACTATGTGTTGGTTTTGGTTTTATGTTTTTGTGTACTTTTTGTAATAATTTTTGGTTGGTTTTGTGATCAATTGCTCTCTATGCTATTGCAATTAGATCAAATAAATAGTTTTTCTACCTGTCCTGCAACTATAAAAATCTTCAGTTGTGATGATTTAATTTCAAATTATGCCTTTAACGAAGCTGTGTTACATTTGGAAACTAGACTGCATCAACTTCAGAATAAGAAGTCCAAATTCCAGTGGATATTTCTTCATAGTTGACCTAGGTTTCAGGAGTGTGATTGAGGGTACAATTACTGCCAAAATTGAGATTAACCTTTGCACTAGCCTTGGGACTGTTAGCATCACGTTGGTAGAGATAATGTATTCATGTACAAGAAATATAATATTATAAAACAGGGTTTTATTGGGTTGTGTAGGAGTGCGCTTATGAAACAGGGAGAGCATATAGTAACGTAGTCCAGAAAATATAAAAAAATTAGTGGAGCATACACAGGGCGTTCTGCTATCAGGAATATTATCAAATAAAGGGAAAGTCAGCTTGATAAGCATTGCCAGTTAGTGCTCTGTTCACTCTGGTGACACTGCGACTAGTTTACCTTCCACACAAAAGCATTTGCCTGCATCTCATTCTTCCTCAAAACATGTTAAAAGGTAAGAACCTTTCTTCATTTGTCACTAAGGGGTGTGAAGTTACTGCTTTCTGCAACAAAAATACTTTTGCTTTGTTAGTATCTGTCCTAGTGGCTATGCCAGCCACAGTATCTGTAGTTGATTGCCAACTACTGTGGTGGAGAGGGAGTCATTGTCAGTCACAATGGTGCCTTATTCCACAACTACAAGGGACTGTACTGAGGCTGTGGTTAGGAGTATGTGATCTGAGAGTGAAAGGATGTTGCAGTGTCATTTCGCTGTAGTATAAGCCAACCCAAGTCTCAGTTCTGTGATCCTGCCCCTGAGCCACTGTTGATATTCATGGCACCACAGAGGAACACAGTTCAAGGAGCTGGTCGGGTTGGAAAAGATCAATTGCCAGGTTAATCTTTGTCATTACCAGCTTACTGAAATAACTCTGAAGTGCCTCTGTGTGTGTGCTGTTTCCAGAAGCAAACAGAAGATGGGGAGAGCTGGGAATGAGCAGTGAAGTTAGAACTGTAGCCCTCCAGCTCTAAAAGTGCATCCTCAGTATTGCTGCTGAATTCTCCAGCAAGTTCAGATAAGATTTTTTAATAGATCTCCTTTTGATCTTTTGGCCATAGACACTGGGATTTTTCAATGAAATGAAATAGGAAGTGCAAGCATTTATATGGAATGCTTCTGTGGAAATAACAAGCAATAAATAACTCCTTTGCACTTAATGTTGAAAGGAAGTCTTGCTTTTCCTTTGCAAAAATCTCTGAAAAGGTCACACAGTCACAAGCAATACAAAATTTGCATGTAGTTTATATGTGGGAGTTCTGTCAGGAGAATCAAATTGGAAGCCAATGAAGAGAATTTCATTATGCATTACTCTCAGATTAAATCCTTTTTCGCCTTTGGCATAGTTAAACATCTATTTGTTGCTTTTCCTAGTGAAAAAGCAGTGTGTCTTCCAATATTCCATGGAGAATAAATGCCATTGGTAGTCATCTCTGCTAAAATCTGATCTTATGTGGATTTTTATCTTCACTTATTGTTTTGGCTGTAGTTGTGCTATGGATACCAAACAAGTCAAAGGAAATTAATAGCATCCTGGCTACTGAGCTTCAGTTTAAGGCCTTTTATATCTTTTTCAGTGCCAAAGATCTGGGAGACCATATCCAATGGTAGATTCTTTTCCTTCTGACATGAAGGAGTATTTAAAACTTAGGAAAGTGCAGGAATGAGAGTATGCAGTCAAATAGGATTGCTATTTAGAGGCCAATTTCCAGATCAGAGTAAGTACGTAAGGAGTAGAGCCCTACTTGGGAAACATACAGCCTGCTAATGCTGCTACCTGACAGTTGAGAAAACATTTTCTGTGCTAGCTAGAGAAGGATACTTCGCATCTGGTTGCTGCTGTTCTGTGCTGTGAGGATGGTTAATGGAAGGATAGTTTAATGCTGTGAGTTAAAATAGCTTGTTTATAGTAATTTTTAAAGGCCTGGGTAATTTTTTATTTCTGAATAACTGGTTATATTATATATAACCTGCAGTACCTGTTCCAGGATAACTTTTGTTTTCTCAAAACCAATAATCTCACAGGGAATCTACTCCTTTCCTTGACTGTGTTGGAGAGTAAGTGTTGCAGAATCCTGCCCTGTAGGGAGAAAGAGCTGGGCTGTCTGCAGATCTTCCCACCCCATGTTACAGCTGGGATTCACCTGTCCTCGTGTTTACCATAGGGAGACTTAGAGGACTATTGACTGTGTTTTTGGTGTGGTTGTGTGGAGCTGTCATCCTTCCCCTGAGCTAGGTGGAAGTTCTGACTTACCGTCATCACTACAATGTTGTGCAGATCTGCTGTGGTTTACTGACAAAAACCAGAAAGTGGAATCCAGGCTTCAAATTAAATCCTGTTTCTGGAAATGAGTATTAGCTAAAGCAAGTTGCACAAAGGACAGTAATGGTATACAAATCATGTGAAGATGTGGACATGTCTTTCCATTTGTAATTTATGATCTCAGTATAGGATGATGTGCAGCTCTCCTTCCCAGAGGTTATTTGTGGATCATCATGTGAGGGTATTGAGAATTCATTGAGAGCCACTTCTCAGAACCTAGTGTGTAGATTCTTTTCTGTACTCATACTATTACTTACACATTTAAAGGCAGCCAGCCAAAGTGGCCTATGAATTTATAAATTGTTTTTATTTTATTTAAGCTATTGGTTGTTTTATTAAGGATGGTTTTCTTCTTAATTTGTATTCCTGCTATCTGAAGAGAACCTTATGCAGCTGGGCTAGTATCATGTACAGTTACCTTGTCCAGTTGATCTAATCTTAGCACTGTCATGTCCTGTGAGCTATAAATAAGCTGTGTTCGTTTTTACAAACTAATTGCTTCCTGATGGATCTTGACTTTGCATTTCTATAGGATTAACTCTTTCCTCGTGGATATCTGTTGCAGACCCAAAAGGTGGTGGTGGGTTTTTTTAGTCCCATGCATTGAGCTAACTTCTCTTGAGAATGTTTAATTGAATCAGCTTAATATAATCTTAAATATTTTCCCTTTTGTTATTAGGTTATGTTAGGTTTTGTTATTCTTGTATATAATAAATCTTTGTGAAATAAGTAACCAAGCTCAAGACTTCATTTCCCTCCTCCTTGTGGCTACAACTTTTTCTCGTGTCTCTTCCTGCTAGAATAGTGTCTGGCAGTACAGTTCTTTTATTTTTCAGGTGCTCTCTCATTCACCAGTCTGTGTAAATTGTAGAAATGCATAGAAAGATTTCAGAATGCTCCCTTATAAAATGCCAGTGATGAAGGATAATAATAATAATAATTGCCATGTAGGTTATATTGAGCTTAAGATCCTGTTCTCTCTCTTGCTCATATATGGGCTGCCCCTGAATCCATGTGAGACTGGAAGTAACAGTAGAAGACAGATAGACTTAGGTACTTATATCTGTTATTGTCTGCCAGATCTCAGACAGATACCCAGTACAGGCTTCACTGGTGGAAAGTTCAAAAAGGAACTTCTAATAAGGCTGTAAGATTTTAATAAGATTTAAGTTCAGTAAGTCAGAAAAGTTTCTGATTAATTTCTGTCCTGGAACAGCTGTGCACACATAGTTGTATGATCTTTATGCTTTTGTGTTTATTACCATGTTTTCTGTCAGGGTGTTTGAGGGCAGCATCTGTATTGTCAAGTGTCATCTCTGCCATCTGAACTAAAGTATTTTGCTGATTTAAATTCCTCTCAGTTTGGGGCTTGGGAGAGGGAAGGAGAAGGAATTAATCTGATACCAGTCAGATCTCCAGCTTTCCCATCACTCACTTCAGATAGTGGAGTTGCAGTGATTCCTACCATCTGGCTTGTTATGAACATAGCTGCAAAGTGACAGCATCCCAAAGATATCTTCCATGCATTGGTGGATTTTTCTTGAATGGATGTTGCCTAATGAACTACTTTTGCATCAAAACAGTTCCATTGATTTGGTACGTATTCTGCACAAACCTTTCCTTTTAACTAAGTTGGAATTTATATGACCCAAATAAAGACTGAAATTGCAACACAAGATCTCTTACAAAAGGCCATTTTGTCATTCGCATTTTGCTTCATCTAAGCAGATTTATCCCTTAATTTGTTTTATGTATTAAGTGGCTGTACCATGCAGTTAATTAAGAGATAATGGTGTTCTGCTTCAGTTTAGTGAAAGCTATTGTTTCAGTAAGTGGTTAGCCTCTTGATTAGTTTAAAAATACCAATTTACTGTACAGGATGTGGTCTTTGGTGCAAAATAGTAGCTGTCTAGGGCTCGCTTGGACACTGCCATGGTAAGCTAACAGTTTTTTTAATTTCAACAGCTACATTTCTGTGACACTTTAACATGTGGTATATCATAAACTGTACAGATGCTAAATTTAGTTAGCAGTCTATACTTATAAATTATAGCCCTTGCTGAAGCCTGTATGTGTATGTGCTTTTGTCAGTGATTGTCGTTCGGGCTCTCTGGAAGCTATGAAAGTGTCCTTTGCAGGTATTAGACTGCTTCCACTTGAATGGAACTTTAAAAAAAATTCCCAGTGCTGTTTGTCTCCTCACCTGCAGCCCTCCCACCAGATCCCTTCACATGCTGATTCCCACAGCTGCTCTGGCTGACTTCTGCATGGAAGAGTGGATAGCATGGAAGTTGTAGAAACTCCAATTCTCTAGCTTCATCAGCTTTTCATTTTCAGTGTGGAGTGCTTATTACCAAATAGCTCAACCCAGCAAGACTAAATGTGTTGCTTGCTTTCTTTCACTCCGAGATTCCTTTTCTGGAGAAGAATGGTGAAGCTGTACTAGGAATTAGGGTGTGGATTCATCTTCATGGATCTCTTGCTATGGTGTGGTGGCTGGCTGGTGCACCAAGAAATATTACTTTGTTTTGCAATGAACATAGCTTAAAACTGTTTAAAGGCAAGTATAGTGGTTTTACTGCTGTCTCCTGTTAAAATTTTAACATTCACCTGTCTCTAATATGGTCAAATAACACAAGTAATTGAACATTAAGATCTTATAATATTAAAGCAATTATTTTGCTGATATCTAATTAGTAGAGAAGACTGAGTAAATGAGCAGTACTTTTTAAGATAGTGATTAATAGAATCGGCAGTGTAGAATTAAGAGACCAATACAGTGGGATGGAGAAAGACAAGCACCTAAAGCTGGATATCAGTCATTTGTTCTACCTTTCTTGGGTTTGCTTTGAATAATTTGTTTTCCACTGAAAAAAAGGAAACAGTTCTAAAAAGTAGCAATTTCTCTTTATTTTTAATCACCGAAGATATAAACTTTTTTTTTAAACATATGAGTATTGGTCATGTTTAAGTTGTAGGTAAATCATCCTGACAAGAAACATTGACACTCTTATTATTCATCTAATTGAAAGAAAGCTAAAAGAAATGCAGTGTAGATAAGGCTAGTGAAATCAGAACAGATTATCAACATATGAAGCATGCATTTTCCATTTTTTTTGTCTGATATTTATCTGCAGACCATTAGTTTATGAACTAAACTATGAGCTGGTTATGTGCCAATTTTCATTTATTAAGAGAGCATTGTGGTCCACGCTTGCCCTAGCAATTTAAATGTTTGCAGACGGGTTTTTTATGCGAAATCAGATTTTACAAGAAGACAAGTGACTGTCAAAATAGGAAAAGGGTTTTTATTTAGTTTGATATTACCTCAAGTAGGCAATCAGTCTTGCATGTCTTCTGTCTTTTCTGCCCAGATCGCTTAGAAAACATTATTTAAGCACAATTTCTGGTGCACTTGAGCATCTTATTTTCATTTTAGAGTTATTTTTATGAATTTATATGCCATGAGGGAATATAGGAAACACTGGAGCTTTCTGGCATTTGGATGGCACAGTGTATAAGTATCTGTATTTTGTAGATAAAAATGGAAACTACCTATAATATATAAGAATTAATTTGGCACTCGTGGCATCTAAAAGGTGAAATTCTTTAGAGTCCTGTGCAAAATTAATATGATCAGTCAAATTCTTGGATAGTTGGGAGGAAATAAAAGAAAACATATGATTGAGACTGATTCACTTTTATTGTTCCCAGATATTTTAGCAGGTAATTTAATCATAAGATAAGCACAAATGTTATCATACAGTAGATATTAACAGGCTGCACCAAATGGACATCAATTAAAGAAACAATAGTGCTTACTTCAGAGCTGGCGTCTTTTTGAGGAATCTCATAAAATTTATAGTAATTGCCTGAATTTTGTCTGAATTTCTGTGTTTATTCTGTTGACAATCAGTCAAAAACTGATTTCTTTGTCAACAAAGATGCTTCTGCTGTCTTACGTATTCCTCATACTTTTCTGATGCAGCTGACAGTTCATTCACATCTCTGCCATTTTTCCACAGGTGTTCTTAGAATTGTTTCATTGTAAGTAATATTGGGTTTTAGAGGGTTTTCTCATACGCTATTGATAAAATGAGCTTCTTTTTATACATTTCTGTCATTCTGCTAAGCACAGAGTAAAAATTATTATGCAAGTAAGATTACATCTAAGCTCTGTGGTTTTTTCTGCAGATATGAACAGCTTCTGTGACTTTTAAGGTATGCCTGGTTCTATAGCAAATGCATTACTGTGGTGTTATTCCCTGTGAAATGGAAAGTAGATCTATAAAGCTGCCACCTCTAGAATGTAGATAGAAGAGATTAAAAGAGAAGATTAGTTATTCTGCAGGGAAGAAGGCTTTTCCATACGTTATTTTGTTTCTGCCAATGCTGGTAGGTACTATGTACATTATGTATCTCCAGCCTTCACTGCTTGGCCTTCATGACAAGAAGCTGCAAGGCTTTTTCATCTGTTTGCTTACCCACTGAAAATGGGGAGGACTTATTTGAAGAGAGTTCAGTAACCTCATTTTAACATATGTGTCTACCTCCATATTTGAAATCAAATACAGCTAGGCTGTCAACACTAATTGGCCACAGTTAAGAATGAGTTGTCTGAACCATTTTAACAATTTGCAAACTGATCCCTAACATAATTCAGAGCAGCTGCATATAGAACAGGATTGAGATTCATCACAAGTCTAACATGTTTTTGTATTTAAATTCAAGCTGTTATTCTCCATGAATGATATTTTAAAATAAGTGCCTACGTCCTGCTCTGTCTGAACTGTTTCTTCATAACTACTTTATTTTGTTTTATCAAGATGCCACAATACTTTTATTTCAATGTAAGAATAAGTATAGCCATGCAGTATAGCATAGTACATGTATGTGCTATGGGCAGTCTTTACAAACACTTGTGTAATGCTAGTCTGCTGTAATTATTCACAAATATAATTTATAAATTTTGGAATTCTGTGGTTATAAAAATGCAAGTCCATTTTGGTGACGTAAAGCCCAGGTTATTTATAAAGGCAGCATTAAATGACAGTCTGTGCCATTACCTTTTAATTGGCCATCCTTGATCAGTTATCACCAGATAACTGGTCATATTTTGAAATTGGAATAGTGCATAATTGCAACTGCTCGCTTCTAAAGTATCTCGGAGATAAAATCTTATCTTTGCTTTGATAAGGTGGTCAGGTGCCAGTTTCAGAAAGCAACACTGAATTCAGCTATTCAGCTCTGCCTCTGATAGTCCTACAACTGCTAGTGCTCTAGCTCCTGTGTCAGTGTCACCAAGAATATTCCATTTAATGGACAACTTTAAGAGATTATGAAAAGCTGCAGACTCCATGCCCCCTACTGATGTTAAAAATACCTGCTACAATGCAGTCACAAAATGAATAATTACCTGAATGGCTATCCTGCCGTAGCTTTTTCGTGTCTACGGTAGTGGTGTTAATTTTAGATTTTGAGAAAATGTTATTGTTACAAAAAACATAACAAAATAGAGTATACGACCTTGCACTTTGTTTGTTAGGGGTCACAGTCAGCTGTAGACAATATTCTCTGTTGCTCCATATTGCAAATATGAAGATACTGCTTTCTCCAAGATGAACATGGGCAGCTGCCCGTCTCAGATATTTCAGTGCCCCAACATCAAACTTGCTTCATCACAAAGGTATTGAGGACTGGATATAGCTGGCATACCACGACACAGAGATCATATCAGAACCTGCGTAATATTCATCACTTTAATACTGAGCTTCTTGTAGAAACTGACTGCTCTTTAGCTACTGGACTTCTTTTCCACTGTGTTTTGGAATATTTTTTGTCTTCCATTAACTTACTCCATGCCTGATTCTGTCTGTTGAATAGGCTAGCAGTGCACTACAGTTGCACATACACAGCAGCCATATCTTTGCTGCTTCACTTAATAGCTGCATGCTTGATTGTATGGAGCCTTTTTGCAGTCCTGTTGCCCAGCTCAGCAGAAACCATCTCACCTGTCTTCACTGTCATTTTTAAGCTTATAGTAAAGTCTGTTCAGAGGTACTTTTCCTTAATGCTTGTTATTTGAAGTGGCTTTGTTAGCTTGAGCATATTTATCAATGTCTCTTGGCATTTGTGATAGTGAGACCAAGCTTATCAGGCTTACTGAAAAGGGAAGTTCATTGACAGCCAAGCAGTGCTTCATGAAGCCAGCTGATGTCTGGCAGTGCTTGTGCTAAACTTCAGTTAAAATTAGTAGATCATGGCAGATCCAAGCTGGCTCTGCTTATAGCTAGCTTGCATCAGGTTGGGTTTACTAGCTTGTTGACAGTATGAGTAAATAAATCTAAACTGAACCCAGCATATCTGTGTCTATGTAGCAGTGTTGTTGAGCTAGTAAGCCCTACTGTAACTCAGTTGCTCTAAACAGTGGTTTCAGTTCCTTTGCAGCTGTGGTACCTGCAGGAAACCTGTACTTTAAGATAAATGAAAGCAGATTTTTGCCTCTCTTGATCTCACCTCGGCATTTTCAGTTTCACTCAGCAGACTGACTTCTGAATAGCTTTATAGGGTGCTGAATAAGAAGTTCAGGAATTCAGCCTTTGAAATGAAAAAAACTTTTTTTTTCCTGAAATATATGTTTAGCAATGAATATTTATTTCAGTCTCTCTAAGTGCTTTCAGTTCTAAGTTGTGCTTTCAGTTCTAAGTTGTGCTTTCAGTTCACCTTTAGTAGGTAAAACATAGCATTGTGCTAATAGTTATTATAACATCTGATAACAAAGATTCATTGTAAGAAGGTGTTGAAACAGTTGAGATGCAAAAAATATTGGGTTTGTCTGCATGTTGTATATACTCTACAAAGAAAATGGTTTCTGATCATGACACAGTTCAAAAATGGGAAACTTGCTCTGAAGGAATTATTTGAAGCAATAAAAGTAGAGTAAGCTTCTTTTTTTCCCTGCAAATTGATTTTGTACCCAAACTTTAATTCTTCTTTTATACTTTAAAAAACTGGATAAGGAGCTCAGAAATGCTGCAATCCCTTGATATTAGAGTAGCATCTTGTCCTCAGCATTTCATTAGCATCTTGCTACAGATGTCTCTCCTTGGCAGTGAAATGTGTCAGGAAAGATCACTCTGAGCCTGGGCACTGTTCCTTCTTAAATTACTATGTGTCAACTTTAATAGTGTGTTAGGGTTTCTAAGTTAGCATGTTGGTAGTATTTTGTGATGGTATTTAAACACCTTTTGCAAGTGTTCTTTCATTGGAAAATCAGATTAATTTATACTTCTAAAATATCTTGATCATTAGACTGTCTGTCCATGCCTCTTGCTAAGTCTCTAGGAAAAGAGGAAAGTTACGACTTTTGGCAAAACTATACCTCAGTTAATAGCCAGACTGACAGCTCTTAGGAAAGACTTGGAAAATTGTAAAACAAAGCTGCTTCTTGCTACATATCGGCAAAATGTACTTGCTTGAAGTAAAAAGGGTGGTTTAGTGGACAAACAGTGTCATGATACTGTCCTGTATTAAAACAAGGATGAACAGTGCTACCATAAACTTACAGAATTCTTAATCTATTTGCTATAAAGGTTTACAAGGTTGGAGCTATATTACACAGAATCACTGGGTTGGAAAAGACCACCAGGATCACCGAGTCCAGGCATTCCTATCAACCATTAAACCATGCCCCTCAGCACCTCATCCACCTGACTTTTAAATGCATCCAGGGATGGTGACTCAACCATCTCCCTGGACAGCCTGTTCCAGTGCCATATGACCCTTTCTGTGAACACTTTTTTTCTGATGTCCAGCCTGAACCTCCCCTGGCGGAGCTTGAGGCCATTCCCCCTTGTCCCGTCCACTGTCACTTGGGAGAAGAGGCCAGCTGCCTCCTCTTTACAGCCTCCCCTCAGGTAGTTGCAGAGAGCAATGAGGTCTCCCCTCAGCCTCCTCCAGCTTAGCAACCCCAGCTCCTTCAGCTGCTCCCTGTGAGACTTGTCCTCCAGCCCCTTCACCAGCTTCATCGCCTTTCTCTGAACACACTCCAGAGCCTCAACATCCTTCTTGTAGCGAGGGGCCCAGAACTGAACACAAAATATTGATACATGTGTGCAGCAGGCTGAAATCCCTGAAATATCTACCTGTATTGCCTTGTTGTTTGGGGGATTTTTTGGTGTTTTTAGGTTTTTGGGGTAGTTTTTTTTAACAGGTGTAGATAATTCTAGTCTTTACTAGGCCATTTTGTTGCCTAGGAAAAGATTGCATTGATGTTAATCCTTGTTCATTTTGCACACCTGAAAGTGGTTTTTTTTATTGATTAGAGATCATTGAAGTTCTGTTTCTTTGAGAATTTTCACCTCGCTCCTTTACCTTCACTCTCAGGTGCAGGAAAACTTGACTGATTGCTCAGTGAAACAGATTTTACTCTCCATAAGAGAATCTGCCGATAGTGCGAGTAAGCTGCCATAGTAACAGATGGTTCCATTCATCAGTTTATGAAATTCTGGTTTTGCCATGAAAGAACATACAATAACTTTTCCAAGTCATCAGTCTGTTTCCTGTTGTAGACTTCCACTATTCAGGTTGTGGCTACACATTTAATAGAGTTGTATATCTGAAGCCTGTTCCCAGTTTGTTCCTGCTGACTTACACTGTTGTGCATGAGCATTTGTAAAATGAAGTGGGACAGGGAACTGGTGCAGCTAAGCAATAACTCAGCTTAAAAAAAGGTACAGGGGTGATTATACTGCCACTGAGATGTTGCTTATCAAGCAGTGAGATAGTTTTGTTGCATAGTTCAGTCTAGCAGCAGGATGCTGAAAGTGGTGCTTCCTTCTTGCTTCTGCTCATCTTCTAAGACCAGGAAACACTGTAGTTAAATTTAAACCTACAACTTATTTATACTCGTCTGTGTTTCTGCTTGATGCTCTGTACTGTTATGCAGGGGAGGGGAAAAGGCTTTGGATAAATTTGACTAAATTCTTCCTCTTTTTTTGGTGCTCAGTTTTTGTCCTGTAACTTCCATGTCCGTGTTCTGGATCTCTGAGAAAAAGCAAATTACAAATTTTGAATATGTGAAAGCAAAGCTTAACTCCAATATGCTGTTCTCTTTAAAAAAAAAAATCCATAATCTTGATAATTTTATTTCAATTTTCATTAATATATCAGCTCTTCAGAGGTAAGAAATTAATGTTTAAGCATAATGGTTGGTTGTCTGTTCTAATAGAAGATTATTCTGCTTAGTAGAAATGCTGAACATTGAAATGGTTCCATTTTCTTCAAGCCTGCAAATATGGAGCACATTTGCTAGTCATAGTATATGACAGGGATTGGGAAACCAATAATGAAGAATATGCCATTGGTGACTGAGTATAAAACTCTGTAGCCTTTTTTCTGACTAGCTTTGGTTTCACCAACTGTCTCAGCAGAATGTGTTGTAATTTAAATTTAGTGATCGTGACATGAAAGTCAATCTCTATATGAATTGTATGTGAAATAAATCTCATAGAAGGTTTTTTCTAAGGCTTGGTAATATTCCTTAAACTGTTCACAGCAATTTTTTTTTCCAATCTATCAAAGTAGATATAGTACTGCTAGATTTGATATTCTAACCTGAAGCCTGCCTTTATCAAAAAACAGGATAGCACAAAAACTGTTTTCAGTGCATGGAGATTTAAAAAATACTTTAGTTAATGCTTAACAATAGTTTTTGTTACATTTCTGATTTTGCTGATTCACCACCTGCTCAGATAAGCTAGTGGTAATTGTGGTAGAGAACAGTAAAATCTGTATATGAAATGCTTAAGACAAAGAGGTGTTAAAGCACGTGCATAAATGCGTTATGCAATTCTAAATTCGAGTCAGAAATATGAAGTGAAAATATGCTCTAATGCCAAAGGAAGAAAATAAATGCAACAGAACGTGAAAGGTAAGTTCTGAGTGACCTCAGAAGAAATGGGAGCGAGTTATAAGTTAGTGACTGAATAAAGTAATACTAGGCAAACCATGAAAAGGGTGTTGCAAAACTAAGTTGTACAGTGTAGTAGAGTGGAAGGGCATTACTGAATTGAAAGTCTGTTCACTACTGAGGAGGCAAGTGTTCACCTAGAGGCAGCAGAGAATTGCTTCCCTGCAAACAACCCCAGGACAGACTTTTTCCTACTACTGGTTTTTTTTATCTTATATAAAGCCGTAACTTTTCATAAGTAACAGTCAGTAACAGACTAACAACACTTACTTTCTTTCTTTCTTTGAAATCTTGTTCAGTGGCCTTTACCTCATGTTATTTGAGTCTTTCTGGAATTTCAGCATGGATATTTTAAGCAGTCTAAATTGAATCATTGCATTGAGCAGCCAGGCACTTCTTACTTCTGTTAGAGTATTAATGTTTCAGGGATGCTGCAATCAAGGAATTAAGGGGCTCCACCCTTGTTACCTCCAATAGGCTCAGGCTATCCTTCTTTTCCATCCCAGTCATAATGCTGTTCTTGTTTTTCAGTGATTCCCATTAAGTCTGTCCTACTGGATAGGTGAACGTGTGTATTCTGCCCATAGCTGTTGTGGTAAATTTGATTTTATCTCATACTTGACAGTATAAAAAGAATTGCAATATAGATTTACAGGCCTATTGCCATTTCACAACCTTTTGACAGAGGATTTGTTTTGAAAAAAGAATAAAGGAAAGGGAGATAACAGCTGTTGGTACTTTTTTAATCAGATGAAGCAATAGCTTCCAGGCTGCATCTATGTCACTCACTCAGGAATGTTTTGGAGAAGTCATATCTCCCTTGAGTCATCTTCTCTTAGAGACTTTGAATTAAAAAAAACATTGTGAATGTTATGATTGGTAACTTTTAGTCTATGCAAATTTATTTTATATTTCAAAAGTTGGTGGTTAGGAATGGGGTTTCTTTTGTATTTTCAATGTCATAAAGTGTTACTGATTTAATTGTGGAAAGCATTTTCCATTGTGCTAATAAGGATGTTTTGGAGGGACTGCATAGAATCCTTAAGTCAGCACTTGAGGCACCCTAATTACCAAGGAAAGACTTGACTTAATGTTTCTTTTAGCAGTTTTAAATATTTATCCTAAAGATCTTGATGTTTTCAAAGTTTCTACTCAAATCTACGCATTGCTCTCCAGGCTGGAAATACAAAGATATTCAGAACTTATAAATGGCATCCTTCAAAGGATTAACAGCCTCACTCGATCATCAGCAAGATACAGGATTGTTACCAGTATTGTTTTAATAACAATATCAGTATGCAATCTCTAAAGGACATTTTATTTCATTTCTCGTCTAAGTGTTAAATGTGGTAGTAAGACCTAAGTGTGGTTATCGTACAGTTGCAGTCATGGTTACCATACTTCTTTATTTGCAGAAGTTTAGTGCTCAAATTAATACAGGCTACCTGTTTGGTTAATTTGATTTTTCTTCCCTGCAGTATCGGCCTCCTAGGAGCACACTGTACTGCCTGGGGCTGCAATTCACATGTGTTGCAGGCTTTATGACCAATTCTGTCCAGCAGTGTTGTGAACTACAGCTATTGGGACTGCCATTGCCATGGTTCATTCCTCAGCAGGGTCCCAGTGCAGCCTCCAGGGATTGTCAGTGGGAGCTCCTGGAAGTAACTTCCATGTATTTTTAAACTGTTGGTTCTTGAATTTGAGTGTAACAGCTGTGCTCAGCATAGAGCCAAGGCTTAAAGCTTTTTCTTCTTTTCGTATAAATACTTTCTATCCTAGAACTGGTAGTTCTTTACCAGAGGCCACTAGTATTTCTATATGCAGTTCAATAAGAGTAGATGGGCAGAATTTCAGACCATGAGTGGCAGGAGGTTCATGTTACAGGCTTGGTTTTGCAATGAGAGCAGACACCTGATTTCTGATACAACTCAAAAATCTGTAGACTGCCTAAACTAAACAAAAAAAAAAAACAAACACCAAAAAAACCCACCAACTATCTATGGGTAATGCTCCTTTACATGGGCAAAAAGGCAATTGCCTTCCACTCAAAAATACGCCATAAGATATTTTTAAAAGGAAGGTGTATTTTAAAGAATGCATTTTGAGAGTGAAGATCTTATTGTGGGACTTTGCTGCTGAGGAACAAAGCAGTAATGTCTGGTTATTTAATGGGTACTGTTGTATTACAACAATTCAGTAAGGTGCTTCAATAATTTCTTAACTGGTAATGAACAAACTACTGTTGTTTCGGGGATTTTTTTTTAGGGGGTAGAGAGCCTTTTTTCTGAAAGGTAGAGAGAAACACAAAAAAGTGTGTTCATGAAAGAAAGAATAATTAAACAAGGAGATGGTAAAAGTTATGATGAAAAGTAAGTTTCCTTATCTTGAAACTAATTGGATGTCCTAAAAGCTTGTCACAAACTCATCTTTAAACCATTAAAATTAGATTCTACTTGGGTTGTTTTGATAGTCTGAATGATTTTGGTTGTCTGTGATCTTTAAGATAAATTCACTTGAATTCAGGTATTGTTTTCTCTTTCTGTAAAAGGTTTGTTTGCCTTTGGAATTTCAGTGGAACTCTGCTTTTGCTTTGGTGTTGACATTGCTTCTTTGCTGTTTGGCTTCACTAGAAATTAAAAAGGTTTTTTGTAGATATGTTGCTGACAGCAGCCCCTTTTATCAAGGATTCAATGTAACACAAATCAATTGCTTTTTAAAATACATGTAAAAACTAGGTGCATTATTGTTTTCGGCTGAAGACAACATTCAAATAGGCAGCCATGGTGGAAACTTTGGTATAAATCATTGCTTAACTAATACCTGACCTTGCTTAGGTTTTACATATGGGGAAAATTTGTATTAGCATAGAACCAAGCAAGATTTGAAATTTAAGGTAGGTACCCACAAAAGTTAAATGACCCTGTCCTTGACCTTCTGCCTCATACTTACAATGGTATTTTATCAGTCTGGTTGTAGCCTTGCTCTTCTTTGCAAAAGTTGTGGGGGGTGGGGGGGGGTGGAATTTGTGTATGTGAATTGGTTAGACTTTCCAAGTATGTTGCCCAGCTCTTGATAAACCTTTCCTTGCTTTACTAAATGCCTACTGTATGTTTTGAGGAGATTAAAGAAAGAGAGGACAAGCATTTGTGAATGTCCTGCTATAATAATTTGTCAGGCAAATCGTATGCTATGTCAACATCAGCATCTAGGCAGGCTTGCTTGAAACTTTTGAAGAACATAACCTCTTTTTAAAAGAACTCATTCTTATCTTCTTTGACTGTGATACTTTGCCAGTGAAATGTTCTCAGTGACCCATATTTCTGTAGGACAGCGTATGGCTTTTTTGCATGGTCAGAAGCATTGCTTCCAGATTGTGTGTAGCTTTCAGCTGACATCAAATCTTCCAAGGCCACAGCACTGTAGTAGAGCACTCTTGGGTGCCCTCCTGTAAGTTTTGTTGTTTAAAGTGTTTGTGAAGAGAACATGAAGGTAATACTGTTTTATATCGGGGATGACTGCAATTAATGGTGTACTTGGACAATCTTATTTTCATTTTAGAGTTATCTTTATGCATTCACATGCCGTGGGGCCAGAATACAAGGTACATATTGAAACATTTTGGTACAGTCAGATGGCAGACTATATTAGCATCAGCAAGTTCTTCAGAAGATTTAATGTATTCAAAAAAATCTCAAATACACGCTTAATAGACATAGGCTTTATGCTGAAATGCAGCTCGGTTTTGTCTGTGTCAAGACCAGTTCAGTTGTTCCTATTGCTAACAGTGAGCAGTCATTTTTTGTGACAAACGAAACAAATCAAAAGAACTCACTGTTAATCGCTGGGGTTTTTCTGGTTTTCCCTTAAGCTATATAATCAGTTGGAGCACAAGTATATCTGTTCTTTTGCGAAAGACTGGGGATGGGGGAAGTGTGTGTATCTTCCATGCAAAACTGGAAACAAAATGAACAGCTGTGCATAAAACCTATTCTTTTCTTGTAAATTTCTGTAATTCAAATAAGGAATTGATTCAGAGCATTCTACCGCCTTTAGGGAGACTTGTCCTGTTGTTCTCCAAACTAGTGTATCAGTTGTATTAACTTGAGTTTTTAAATTCTTGGTAGTTTAAAAACAAGGAGTGAGGTGTATCCACAGCTCCTCTTTTTTTTTTTCCAGTATGTAATTTACATTACTGCGTTTGTAATCACTTCCAAAAGATGTAAAGCATCATGACAGGTCTCTGTCACATTTATAATGCTGTCCCAAAAGATTGCCTGTAGATTCTTTATAACAAAATGAATTTGCTCTTGGCAGTTTCTTTTTTGGTGTTTTCTCAAAGCCTTGATTCATTTTGAATGTGTAAACTTACCTCCTGGAGTATGAAAGTTTTCCAGCTGGCCTGGTTTGTTAATACCACAGAAGATTTTGTCGTTGCTTTTTAACAAAGTTCTAAGTACTTTACAGCTCATAATCAGAGAATATGAGACTGAAATCTTAGTGCTCTTCAGTTTATTTGTCTGCATGACTATGCTGTGTTCCTTCTAAATAAGAAATAAAATAGCTTTGTCAGCTGAGGACTTTCCAACTTCTATAATTGAAAGTTTAAAAGAATTGTCAGACTCTTCATTCTCTTGCTAAATGGAACAATTTGTCATCTTTAAGGGATGAATCATTTCTCTTTTTCAATGTCAATCATTGCTGCTACATTATAAAAATCTTAGTGTTTTAAAGATAGGTGATACAGTAGTGTTTAAGCAGTAAACATCCCCTCACTGAGTCTTACCAGTAAGATTTGGTATTATCTTGCATTTTCTTCTAAAGTGCTATGTGTTCTATTTGTAGTAGTCATATATAATCTAATGTTATAAAGTATGTCAGTGTCTGCCTTGGTCTGAACCATATTGTTACCTCTGTTCTTTAAACTTTTTTATTTCAAGTCAGTGATGTGTCTAGAGAGATAGTTACTGCTTAAATATTCCTGTAGGTTTTTACCTGTTTATTAGTTCAAGTGAAGGGCTTACATCTCACTGCCTCAATGAAGACTGTTCTGTTTCTTTTGAGAATTCTGGGAGGTGAAGATGGTAACTTTTATATTTTTCAGCACAATTTGCAAGTCAGTCAGTAGACAGGAATCCATATTTTGGTCGACTTTCTAGTTAACCTGGCTTGTATGGACCATCCCACATCATTTTTTTAATGTAATTATTTTCAAAATTTGCCATATTTTTATTATTTAAACATGCATTAAAATGCCCTCCACAGGAACAGGGCATGTATGTGTACAACTGAGTAATTCTAATATTAAATGGCATTCCAGCAAAAGAAGGTCATTTTTGTGCATAATGAAAGAAGAGACATGACAATAATTAGACTGCTAGTCTGTCAGAATTGTTCACACACAGTAGAGTTTAAAAGGTTACAAAAGTTAAGTTTGTGAGAGACATCTGTAACACTGAGCGTCTATCAACCTCCCTTTGTCTTTTGAAAACTTTTAAGTGTTTTGTAGGGAAAACATAGCTTTAAATACATGATTCTCTGGAAGAGTGTTGCTTTTGGAACGAAGGAATGTAATTTTTAAATGTAAGACTCTCAGGAAACGAGCTGTTACAACTGCAGACCTGTGCTGCCATTTGACTGTCAACTGCTGGCCATGTTGGCTACTGTGAGTATCTTTTAATAAAGCATGAAATTGTAATATTTCTGGGTGTTCTGTACACACCAAAAAATCCTACTGGGTACTTTCTGCACTTTTTCTGGGTTCATTGGTGGTTTGTCTCTAGCCATCTTTTCAGTCTTCTAACCCTGGTTTGTGTTCCATGATTCTTGCCTTCCGTGCATATGACAGCTTCTGGTTATGGGAAAATCAGTTTGGGACTAATGTAGTTTGATTTGACAGTTTTCTACAGTTTCTACCAGAAATGGTCGTCTGTATTTAGATCCTCTAAGTTGGTATGTGATTCCTTTTTTTATTATGGGTTCTTTACAACTTTCCTAATGAAGAGCTGGGAACGTTAGGCTGCAACATTTCATGTAATAGAGTACCAAGACAAGGGTCAGTGGAAAAACAACATGAATTGTGGATCTTTGCAAGTAACTTTTTGTTTCATAGAGAAGTCATTCCATCCAAGGATAGCATAGCCTGGACTTTTAAATCCACTTTTAAAGCTTGATTTGTAGTACTCTGAAGCAATTGCATATTTAAAGACTTCTTTTTTATGAGTATACTTTGTAACAGGATGTCCTTCTTTTCTTTTATGCTGACAGATCTCCTTAAAATTATTGTTTTGGGATGTTTTGAAATACTACTGACCTTTTTTGTTGTTATTCTTTATACTTAATTTCTCTTTTGCAACAACATAGATTGGCAGAATCATTAGTGGAAAGTAGCACAAGATAAGGAAGAAATACTATTTGCTGCTACCTTCAGACAGGAATTAGCTGAGCAAGGCTTGTAGAAAGACAAATTCCCCAAATCTGTCTGTTTATCAGAGAGCTGAAGGCAAATGCCACATATTCCATCTCTCTGAAGTCAACAGGAATGTAAAGGGAATCACCTGTGTGCTTGTGAAATTGCCCTTTGGAGCACCATTGTAATCTTGGGTTATATACTTTTCTCTTCCTGTTAGGGCAACAGAAAAAGAAGTGGTTCTTTGACTGTTACCAAAGTTTATTTTCAGTTTCTACTCCCTCCTTCCTTGCAAGCTCTTCCTTGAGTTCCCTGTCTCTGAAAAAGCTATTTTGTTTATCTCTACTATATTTCCAGTAGAGTACTGGCAAAGTGTAGATCTTCTGCATGTAGTTGATAAAGAGGGCAGCTTTGACTTTCCTTCCATGTGTATCAAGGTAAACAAAGAATTTAGAGGTGTGTTTTTGAAGGACCAGACATAAGTGACTTTTTAGCTTTGGAATTATCAGCGTAAAATGATGGATAAGCTGTGTAAAATCTTTTGGTCCATGTTTGTATACAGTTTTTCTTCATAAAAAAGTAGGAGGGGCATTACTGAGAACAGAGTAGTAGTGAAGCATATTTCAACTTATGCAGTAAGATAAGCTACTGCTAGGTAAAACTTTTAAATATCAGTAGATAAATACTCACATGTAGCTTCTTTCCATGCACTCTGCCATTCATAAAAATAAGAGACCCTATAGGATCTCCATCTATGTTTTCTTATGTTTTCATCTCTTTCTGAAGGTTGAATGCTGACTCAAAGGGAATATAACCTTTTGAAGCTCAGTTGGGTAGCTCATTACTATGATTTGCTTTTAATGATGGTTTCAGCACTTCCAGACCTGTCAGAGAAAATTAACGTGCTCTTAGAGGAGTATGAAACCCCATGTTAACTTTTCAGAAGCAAAGGCCAAACAATTATTTAATAAAATGTGTAAATGTTTTGATAAATTTGCCTTTAGTAATTTGCATAAGCAGACAATCTGGTTAGAGTGGAGTTCTGTATCTTCTGTTCTATTAATACTGTATTACTTAGAATACACTTTAAAATTTCTAGCTAGTAAGTAATTTTATATTTACACATTTAGCTTGATAGATACATACCTTTAATTTGCCTCGTCCAAGTGATTCTGTATGTTATGATAGTATAAGCATGTATTATATATTTATTATATGTTACAATAGTATAAAACATCTATCTCTTTAATTTCTATACAGGTAGCACTTAAGATTCTTGTTTGCAGCTGTTCATGTTGTGAAAGTGAAAACACCTTCAAATGTGATGGTATCATTATGTGGGTATTTGTATATCTAAAATTAAACCAAGGTTAAATATTTATAATTTTGAATAGAGTGTTGCTAGAGCTGTTACAAAAACTGTTGACTACATTGGGATTTAATTTGAATTTCAAAGGAGAAGGTAAAAGAAAGCTTGAAGGTTATTTTAAGCTTATGATTATTTAAGAGCAATCCAGTAATTATGTAAGATTTGTATGTAGTAGTCTGTTAGAGGATACACTGACTCGCCACTCTTTGGCAGGTGGATGACATTTTAGGAGAAGGCAGTGATGAAAGTGATAGTGAAATGAAAAAGCCAGAAGAGGATGATAAAAAACCTCAGATTACTGCAACAGAGACTCTAGGAATGAAAACAGATCAGAGGCCTGGGTCATCGTCATCATCCTTGTCAAGTGAAAGAAGCTTAACTGGCAGTGTACACAGGTATGAGTTTTTCAAATGTAAAAAGAAACAATGATGATTCATTATGTTCATGCATTATTCAACATGGTTTTTGACAGTGCAGTTTTTATGTCCTTACCAGCCTCTTAATTGTTATTTCCGTAACTGCAAAATGCCATGCTTACCTCAGCAATGTTTTGGGATTGATTTAAGGAAGTGGTCTTACTAAATGCCTGATGAGAACCAGGATACTACCCAGTTTGAAGGAACTGAAGGCCACTGAACTACACTTTTTCTAAAGTAGTCTTCATTCTGTCAGCTATAGGACAATGTCCTCTGCAGTGTTAATTTAAGTAAAATGAAGCATAGTTTTGGGATTTGGGATTTCATCCTGAATTTTTGAGATGTTTTATATGGAAAATTCACCAAAATTAGGTCATTGAGATAATTTTCTATGTTAGTATCTTGGAAGGAAATCTAAACTTTCTCTCTCTATATATATATATATGTATATAAAAACTCTTTATATATATGTGTGTGTGTATATGTATATAAAGAAATATAAGATTATAGGGTTTTAATTCTTGTGTTCATTGTCACCGCTGCCCTGAGTCCCTAGCCTCTGCTGCATCCCTACCAAATAAACCCTGGCCCCAACCCCTAGCCACAAAATGCCAAAAACACAAGGACAACTCAGATGTGTGTTGTAGCTTCTTTCTGCTCTCATAGCAACTTCTGTTCTACAACATAAGAATTTAAGCTCTAATATTTTTTTCTTAAAGCAGGATAATATAAGTAGTAGGACTTAAGGTACTTATTTATGTTATTTTAAATTTTGTGAGCTTTGCTCTAGCACATGAGCATGTATGAGAGAAATTGCAAAAACTACCACAGAATGTGATATATGAATTTTTGGTAAGATTTGTTTGGGGTAGCAAGGTTGCTGTGTGTCAGGGATTTGTTGAAGAAATTGCTGTGTGGGAAGTTTGCATAGCCTTTTATAGTGGGTATTTCTGATCATAGAGCATCTTCAGAAAAGTATCAGTCTACAAGGTATGAGAATTTAACCTGCCTGAAATAGCTAGAAGAAAAATTCCCTCGTAAATGAAGTGTGGAAGAGGAAAGGCAGACCATTGATGAGTGGTTTTAGAATACCATTTGAAGAAGCAAGGCATGTCACTGCTAATTCCTCCTAGTACTTTTGTGTTTTGTTGCATAGAAAATGCACCAAATTCTGGGGGGAAAAAAAAAGCAAAACAATTGTAGTAAGGAATATTGCTTAGGGTTATTGCTAAATGTTATTCACTGTGGATGATTTGAAAAGATGGAGCCAAGTACATTTGTAATTACCTTCTGCTCTTTATAGGAGAATTCATAAGTAAGCTTGGTGATACTTCTGCACTCAGAAGCCGTGTAGAAGTAGTCGCTGGTATATTCAGTGTCACTCTAATCTTCTGGTTCCTCACCTTGAGACCACTTGACTTTGAGTATCTTGGGACCTAAGTTTTTACTACTTCATGCTTCCCAGGCTGTCAGCTTTGCATTTGTTATTCATAGTAATTGGAAATTAAAAAAAAAAAAAATCAGTGAGAATCTATTCAAAATGTATTGAGGAACTAACTGGTAGTCTTGTTGAAACAGTCTTGTTGAAAGTACCCTTAATAGCTAACACCACATCTGAAATATGGCTGAAAGAATAATTGCAGAAATTTGAGCATTTTGCCAATGTTTGAATGTTATCCTATGCTTTTTTTAATCAAGAACTCATCACGTTGTTCAAGGAGAAAAGTCTTAGTGTTATTACACTGTATAGTCTTCCAGAATTCCTCTCTGAATGTTGTGAGTACACTGTTGGTTTGATCTTAACAATACAGAAAGACTGAAGATATAAATTTAGATATCTTGGTGATTTAAAGTCAGTCTTTCCTGCCTGCTGGGCCACTTGCTGTATCAGGATAGCTCATTTAATTATCAAACAGTCTGTCTGCTAAAAAGCATCTCTGTAAGGTCACCCTGCACAGAACTCATTGTATTAATTTCATTAAGAATTAAATCTTTCATTAGCTCCTTTTCCTTGAATCAGATTTTATTTATTCAATCACTCAGTTATGGGTAACTGAATGAAAATGAAAAGAAGATCAATATTTCTGTATTTCACTTTACAGAGTCACAGAATCATTTAAGTTAGAAAAGGCCTTCAGGATCAGAGTCCAGCCATAAACCTAGCCACCAAGTTCACAACTAAACCATGTTCCTGAGTGCCACATCTTTGAAATACCTCCAAGGATTGTGTCTCAACCTGACGCTTAGCCTTTATGAACCCCACACAGTTTTGTCTCAGCCCTTGTATTCAACCTGACCAGATCCATCTGCAAAGCCTCCTTTCCCTCAAGCAGTTAAACACTCCTGCCTAATTTGGTGTCATCTGGAAACTTACTGAGATTGCATCTTATTTCCTCATCCAGATCACTGATAAAAATATTAAACAAAACTGGCCCCAGCACTAAGTCCTGGGGAACTCTGCTTGTGACTGGCTGTCAACTGGAATTAACTCTGTTCACCACAGCTTTTTGGGCCTGGCCATATAGACAGGGTTTTTTTTTACCCAGAAAAGACTATGACCATCCAAGCCATGAGCAGCCAGTTTGTCCAGGAGAATTCTGTAGGAGACAGTGTCAGAGGCTTTACTGAAGTCTAAGTAGACAACATCCACAGCCTTTCCCTCATCCACTAAGTAAGTCACCTTGTCATAGAAGGAGATCAGGTTGGTTAAGCAGGACCTGCCTTTCCTAAACCCATACTAACTGTGCCTGATCACCTGGTTATCCTGTACATGCTGCATGATGGTACTCAAAATCATCTGTTCCATAAGCTTCCTTGGCACCAAGGTCCGGCTGACAGGCCTGTAGCTTCCTGGATCCTCCTTCTAGCCCTTCCTGTGGATGGGACTCATCTTTGCTAATCTCCAGTCAACTTGAACCACCCTTGTTAGCCAGGACTGCTGATAAATAATGGAAAGTGGCTTGTTGAGCACTTCTTCTAGTTCCTTCAGTACTCTCTGATGGATCCCATCCATCCTCATAGACACACGTGTGTCTAGGTGGAGCAGCAGGTTGTTAACCTTTTCACCTTGGATTATGGGGGCTTCATTCTGCTTGCTGTCCCTGTCTTACATCTCAGGGAGCTGGGTATCCAAATAACAACTGGATTTACTATTGAAAACTAAGGCTAAGCAGGCAATCCTTTTCTTCATCCTTTGTCATCATGCTTCCCCCCACATCTAATAAACCTGGAGAGTCTCCTTAGACCTCCTTTTGCTGCTGGTACAGGAACATTTTTTATTATTCTTTGTCTCAATAGCCAGATTAAGTTCTAGCTGGGCTTTGACAGTTCTAATTCTCTCCCTGCATAACCTTACAACACCTTTGTAATCCTCACAAGTTGCCTGCCTCTTTTTCCAAGGGCCATAAACTCCCCCTTTTTTCCTGAGTTCCAGCCAAAGGTCTCTGAACGCTTGAATGCTCAAGAAAACATTATGCTTTGTTCTGAAGAGAACAAATCCTGAAGTAAACAATTGCTTGCCATTGTAGGTAACTGGAAATTTTTGTTCATCTGAAGAAATATTTAACTACTTTATTCCAATTGGTATATCTTTTCCCAGGTAATTGCTGCAGATATTTAATCTCAATGTCTGTGATGTGTGGTTATTCTGAACTAAAGTTTCTCTATTCCTCCCTTGTGAGACCTCATCTGGAGTAGTGTGCCATTCTGGAATCCTCAACATAAGAAGGGTGTGAAACAGTTGGAATGGGTCCAGAGGAGGGCTACGAAGATGACCCGAGGGCTGGAGCACTTCCCATATGAAGACAGGCTGAGAGACTTGGGGTTGTTCAGCCTGGAGAAGAGAAGGCTCTGAGGAGGTCTTATGGTGACCTTCCACTACCTGAAAGGGGCCTACAAGGAAGCTGTAGAGGGACTACTCATAAACACTTGTGGTGATAGGATGAGAGGGAATGGATATAAACTGGAGAGGGGCAGATTTAGGCTTGGTATAAGGAAGAATTTCTTCACCATGAGAGTAGTGAGACTCTGGAACAGGTTGCCCAAGGAAGCTGTGGCTGCCCCATCCCTGGAGGTGTTAAAGGCCAGCTTGGATGGGGCCTTGGGCAGCATGATCTAGTGGGAGGTGTCCCTGCCCATGGCAGGGAGGTTGGAACTAGATGATCTTTAAGGTGCCTTCCAACCCTAACTATTCTATGATGCTAATAAGGTTTAGTCATGCTTAGTACTGAGGTTCTTTTGTAAGTCTCCCATTCAGATCTCCCACTATAAGAACTGGAGTTATTTATTAGAATTGGCCCAAACTGGATTGTCAGCACATTTCTGAAACTGCACTGCAATTTTGGCTGTAGGTCTGCCATGTCAGTGGCTGTGTGACTTTAGAGGAAAACTGTGTTCTCTTGAAACTTGTCTATCTTTGTATTGCAGAAGTAGCATTTCAATTAAGTGTTGGTGAGTTAGATGGAATCTTGCAGCTTGATTGAATGGTTTAAGATCTCTGCATGGTATTAAGATTGCTGGAATACAGCCTGTTTCTTGATATTGGCAATGAGGTAATGAAACCTCAATCAAACAAAATGCTTGATGGGAGCTGCAGCTTATTATTGTTCCTTGATGTAATTTGGTAAATACGTGAAGCTTTCCTACTTGAAATACTACATTTTAATAAGCATCTCAGTCCATGTTAGTGAGATCAAGTAGGTCTCCTTGCTAAAGGAGGAAACCCACTCAGCATTTGAAATTAATGAATAATCATTAAGTAGGGGAAAAACAGACCTAAACTCTACAAAATTATAGATCTCTGAGAGGCAACTACCTCCTCTTCCAGTTGTAGGAATAACTGAATTGCTTTTAAGCATCTGCAGTGATAAGGTGGCATTTGTCAACTTGAAGGTACTTACCTGGAAAAGTAAATTGTGATGGCTCTGATTTTATGGGTTGTTACACTTACGAAGTTTCAAGTTGTTGTGAAAAGTTGGGGTTTGTTTCACAGGAAACAGCCCAAATTTGTCTTTAATTATTCCTGTGATTAAACTAATTTCTTATAAGTAGTCTAATTAAACATTCTAAATTCAACATCTGGAAGAAAACATGCTTCAGATAAGAGAATATGATTAATATATTCAATACAACAGAAAATTCAGATTAAAAATTTTGCAATGTTACCACAAGTATTTTTTCTTGGTTTTAGAACTTAAGTGTGTGATAACAACACCCAAGCAAACTAGCATGTTTCAAGTTTGTACAGTACTCTTGTGAAGAGTTTAAGTGGCCATTCAAGAGGAGTATCTTGAAGCATTAAGAAATGGAACTTCCACCAACTTTTTTTTTCCCCCAGAAATATTGATTGAATGCAGCATTCAAAGTCGAAATTGTTGTTGTCCTGATAGAACAATTTTTTCCTGATGTGACAGTAGTTCTCATAGTTAAAGTAAGCTAAGAATGTGTTTAAATGACTGAATACCCTCGCATTTCTAATAGTTTAGAAGTACATAGACTTTTTGTGCGTAACACATAGTTAGGTTTTTTCCAGAAGCAATGGTGAGGCACTCCAGACAGAAATCCAGGATCAACTTCTAAAGACAGGAACTCCTTGTTGGCAGCACATCTTGCTGTTTCCACAAGCAGCTGTTCTGCAGAATTTTAATGTCACTTCTGTTTGGAGTGATTTGAATGAAGACTCTAAGAAGGAAGAGGGCTCTAGGCATGCAAAGCATTGTTTGATTCTGTATTTAACTGTCCTTATTGAAGGTGTGTGATTGTTGATAGTATTGGTTTTTTCTTAGCACAGTTTTGCTTTTGAGTTTTATATACATTTTTACAGGAGACCTTCGTAATACAGTATATATGCTGTATCACCCTCTTCAACCCACTTATTCACACTGTCTGAATGAGATGTTAGAATCAGAATATATTCTCAGAATATTCCTAATTTCCTTTATCTAAGTATGTAATTAAATACTTATGGATATAAAACCAACTGCTGATGTCCACATAGCTGTGTAAAACTATTCTAGTGGTCTGAGGAGGTAGGCAGCAAGGAATTTCTACATAATTATTAAACTGCAACCTGCTAGAATTTTTCTTCATATGGGGAAAATATCTAAAGTACTTACCCAGACTGAACTTTTTGCTGTTGTACCAACTAGGAGTTGCACAGTTGTAGTGCCTACCAACCTATTACATTCTAAGTCTGTATCAACTGACTTAGCTAAAAAGCAAACTGGGTGGAATGGAGGCTTTTGCAGATAAGTCGTCTTGATGGAAGTCATTTGTCTTTGCAGAAATGTACACATTGTAGTAAGTGGAATATGGCATTAAGTTGCCAGACACTTCATTCTTGCATAACTCCATTTTACTGGCTTGTAACTTTGCCAGACTGCTAGAGCTAAAGACTTGCTCTGTAACCTCACACTTCATTGCTTTTGGAAGAACTAGGTAAAAAAAGATTTTTTAAAAAGCACAAACAAACCACATACTAGTTCTCCAGTATTGAAAAAACTGTAGCTTGGTAACTACTAACCTTACAGTTTGTGTCTAATGATGCAAGTATTGTAACAATGTGACCTGGAAGATGAGGAGCTCATCTTATTGATGAGGTTAAGTGTAATTGTTTTTTCTTGTAAAATGCTGATTTATTCTATAATTAATTACAAGATGTTACAGAATATATCTCTTAAGCTGTCCTGAGAGAAACTGCTGGCTTTTCCCCTTCTGATGATTAGGGCAAAATGGAAGGTCCAGCTTCTGCCCCAAAGCAGCTGTCAGCCACAGGCAATGCCGGTATCTGCATGTTTTCTCAGAGCGAAAGCTCAGGGCACTGACCTCTTGCTGGTGAAAGTGTATCTTTATATCAGAAAATTAACTGTTATCTCGTCTCCAGGAGAAGTATTGCTATGGGCAAGTCACTCTTATCAAATATGGGGAGAGAGGTGCTTCCTGCAAGGAGGGACTGCAGAAATCAGTTCTGTTTTTCAGCTTAATATTCTGACATCTTTCCACTGGGAAAACATCTACCTTCTAAAAAAAGCTACCAAACAGCATTTATGTGGAATTTAACATTTTGCTCTCCAACAAGGTTTGTCAGGCTCAGTGAAGACAGTTAACAGTATGAAGGATCCCACTAACTCCTTAAGTCCCTGTGCTGGCTCTCCCAAGTCAGACAATATTTGGGCTTGTTCACTTCTATTTAAAGCCTGATTTTGTTCTGGAGGTTTTCCCTTGCCTGTGCAGTAATACTGCTTCCTTTTAAAGGAATACATGGAACATAGATTTGGTAAAAGTGAGGGAGTTTCTCTTTTAATCTACATCTCAGGTGACTTAGGGAGTAAAGTATTTCTACATCTGATTTATATACACGCATAGTGCTGTTATGTTGGAAGATCTTGCAGCTTTACATTCTTGTTACTTTTCTATTTGAAAAATATATATGCTGTGAAATTCAGAAGTTTGCTAAATTTGCCCAAAATACATGCATAGAGAAATCAGTTTGAAAATAGTTTTTTGTTAATGGTTTACGGTGTTAATGCTACATGCTATTTCAGAGCTACTTTACTAATTGAGTTCTCATTTCTTAAGATTTCTCTAAATCTTCTTAACTTCAGGATTGAATCGTATAGCTCTTCTATATAAAATATTTAAATAATGGTATTTTCAAAATAGCAACAACGTTCCGCTCATTTGCTGTGCCTGAATTATGTCTGTTAGCTAACTTGTTCACTTTTCTTCATTGGATGCACAGGAGGAGCTTCACAGATTGCTTTTCAAAGAGGATTCAAAATTCCATTGCTGTGAAAGGATTATACCCAATCACTCTGCTTTGTTCTATTAAATCTCCCTAGAAAGTTTTTACTAACAGAAAGGTCTCTATAGGTCTTTACGTGCCAAAAACTTGGTTTTCAAGTTTTTTCCAATATTAACCTATATTAGGTCTCAAATTTGCTATAATGAGGTTTTTTCCTCTTTCTCCAAAGCTATGAGGTGTAGCTATGGTATGTTATGTCCAAGGGACTAACTTTTAAACCACGTGGAAACGCTGAGCTGAAAAATGGGTATGCATTAGTTTTATTGAGGCTTTGTGGCACTGGCGTGCCAGTAGCAGGTGAAGGTAGAGAGAGCTAGGTTTTCTACACCTGTGTAAACCCACAGGTAGATGGAAAAATGCTGAAGGTTATTGGTAGATAAGTGTGGTCTATGGAGTGTAAATTTGTGATGCTATTTTCAATATGCTATTTTTTTGATATTGTAAAAAAAGAAAGCCAAGTATGCCTGACCAAATCAAAGGTTTAAGGGGTGTTATGTATCTGTTTCAAAAAGAAAATAAAAGAAAATCTAAAGTAATGAATTTCCACAAATGAATAGGGGTATCTGGGATATCTGCCACAAAGGAGGACTACTGGGTTAGAAAGGGTGATGGGCACTGAACATTTATTTTTAGGAAGGCTGAATGTAGTGTTCTAATGGAAGTAAAAAAACCTCAAAACTATTTTCTTGGTGAAATCTTTCTCTTGCTTTGCTATTATGCTATCTGAAAGAGGGAACTGTTCTTCAAGGTGGTGTTTGAGGTATAAGCTATACCGTTGTGCTTGTTTTTTAAAGAGGACTTATATTTCTATTAATATCTTTAACCTTCAGAGCTGGTCTGTGCATCCTTCACTTTGAGCTTTTGTGTTTAGTTTTCTTCTGTAGTAAAGAAGTTTTTTATTCCTAATTTAAAGTAATTGGGCTTTATAATCTCATGTGGAAAAGTCTCATAAGTCATAAAGCATTATTTGAACTACACTAGCTGTTCAGGAAACAAAATTAGCAAAATAATAAAATTTTCAGTAATGGAGACGTAATTTTTTTTTCTGGTTTTGAAGAATCTTTTGGTTTTATTTCAATGTCATTCAACTACAAAAAAAAATAATTCACAGCACTGCCGCTTGATAGGCTATCATTTGAACTGTGCAGGATTTGAATCCTTTATATGCTTTCAATTCACCTTTTCAGCTATGATTTCATTACTTTAATGTAATAAGCCATATGCCAAATGTACTAACATGATCACCAGCCAGCATTATAGTTATGTATAACAGAATATCTTTTGCTTTGTTCAGAAAATTCTAGTACCCTCCTGTTTACAAGGGACTTTGCAAAACGTAGGTTACTTTTTTTTGTAGAGAGCTATTGGATGTTTTTCTTTTTATATTGGGCTGATCTGTAGTCTAATGATAACTAGTCACACTTCCAAAGTTGGTGTAAGCTAGATGAATGTTAATGATGATGTGATTGAGGAGAAGAATGTACTGGTGATTTAAACCAAGGCTACTAGGGTTGTGTGGATGCATGATTTCTTTCAAATTTCTTAAGTGAATTGGTGAAGAAAGTATAGCTCACATGGTCATAAATGTTAGAAAAAAAGTTGTGAGAAACAAAGAAGCAGTCTGCGTATGGGGTATATACCCAGCTCTCAGCAAAGAAGCAAATCATAGTAGTGACCATGTGCTCTGGTTGTGTCTGCAGTAGTGTTTTAGCCCAGGTGAGGATTATGCCTTTAAAGCAATACTTTGGTGTGCGTCCTAGAGGTGTCTTGGACAGTCTAAGCTAGGATTTGACTCTTAAGAGCTTGTCTGCTGTGCTCCGGCCTCTAATGCACCTTTAGTCCACTGGATGAACTTATAGCTTGTCTAAAGCAAAACCCTATTTCTGTACACACTGTCAACAGGGCAATAGTAAATAAGTCACATGGAATATTATTCCATTTAAATTTCTGGTTGCTTTCAGGGTTGTACTCCTTTTCTATTGCTTTTGATAGTCTCGTATGTAGGGAAATGAGACCACAATTTTGTACTATCTCTTCTTCATCATTTAAATGTTGGGACATTGCAGTACACTGCTTAATTTTAAAATTTCAAATGGTAAATTACTTAAATTATAGGAATGGCGCTGATGAATGACAAAATCAGCTATATAACCAAATAAATGCATGGCTTAGTTTTACATAAAAGCACTCAAATAGATGAGACATTCATATCTTCAAGTTTGCTAATGAATTTAATGGTCTAAATTTTCAAACTGTTACTAAAAATATACATATTACAATTTCAGTTAAGTTGCAGATTTAATTGCAGTTGTGTTTTCAGATGCTGATTAGTCTTGTTGGTACACAGTGTGCATGTGGATGTCAAGAAAATTGTAAGAAAAGTACTTGAGAAAAAAGGAATCTGAATAATTAGTAAATTGGACACAGAAGTGGTTGCATCCCAGGCTTTTTTCTAGAGAAGTTTTCTCTGCACTTTTCCAGTTGGTTTTATTCCTATATTATGTTGTATGTAAGAATCTACTGTTGTCTAATTACACTTAAAAATTACAAGTTAGGTTGGAAAGTCTTCTCTTGGCTATGTGTATGAATTGCGTTGACAGCCTGAAGACGTTCAGGTGCAAAACTGTAATAATTAGAAGACAAGTCCGTAAACTAAGTTGCTGTTTAGAATGCTTACCTCGTCAAAGTCTGCTTAGCCCTCAAATGGGTGCCAGGATGCTCAGCACTGGGAGCATCTCCATAACAGAGGAGATTAATGATGTCATATCTCTGCAGGTCTAATCCAGCATTTGTTCACCATCAAACTCTTCATATTATCATGAAGTTTCTTCATTGTTCATAAAAGAAGATATGAGCTTTAAGCTGATGCTTTCTTTCCAGAAGCTGAGGGCGCAAGTATAATTTATAAAGTGAACGTTAAGGTGTAATACCTGTGATATGCATATTGCTGATCAAGGAATGTTTCCAGCAGCTGAAAAATAAACGTGTTTTTCTCAGCTTGGGCATCCATCTCAGTTTCATCGCTTCTAAATTTTTACATAGCTGGCTGCCTTGGAAAAAAAAGGTGTGATTCTTTTGTGAAGATGAGGGAGAATTTGAATTAGAGAAGAAAAGAAAGTATAAGAAGAAGACGAAGAAAGGAAGGTGCAAGCTTTAGGGAAACTAATAGAAAAGATGTGAGTTGTGAGGGACAGAGTTGAGGGAACAGAGCAAAATCAAATCCTGAAGACAATGGAGAGAAAAATACTACCTTTTAAATAAAACTCATGTACTTGGGGTGTAAAGCACCACATACCTTGCATGACTGAGTCATCATTGGAGTTTCTTCTTGCTGTGGTGCACCTTTTATGTGAATGGTACCACCCTTTCAGGGACTTCATTCTCAGTCAGATCTGACTTTCATTGTCTGCCAAGCTGGAAGATGAGAGTTTCTGAATCATACTTCTAATGACTTAAGAGCTCAAGTACGGTAGTGCTCATCTTAAATATTCTCCATCATGTAGTCCTTCTGGTAGCATTTTAAAGGCCTGTAGTTGATGAGACTATCTATTATCTGAATATACTGTCCTGGGTGAAAATGTTGTAGCTTCTTTCTAAAAATAAAAATGTGAATGAATAATTCCTGTGGGCTAGCTGAGGCTGTTATACTCCCTGTGTTCCTGGCTACTTATTTTCACCCTTCAACATCATCTGTAATCTTCTGTGTTTTCTTAGGCTTCAGTGCTGTCAGCTGTTTCCATTACAAACTAGAGGTAATTTTAAGACTTTTGAAAGGACAATTGATAAAACCCTGCTTTGATTTTAAAGGGAGACTGACAATGCTGTTATACCCTTAAAATGTCTTCCTTTTAAAAATCAGTCCTTTCTGCATATGTGATTATTTATGTCTCAATTGTCCTTCCCACATGGGAATCATAAGATGTGGGAAAGGGAAGACTGGAATCCATGATTTCCTGGGCATATTGGACCAGGCTATGAAAATAAAGCTATATCCCATGCCCCCAAAAAATTAAATAACAACCTCTAAAAGAAGAAAATTTAGATGATTGCTATCTTTTCTATGTGATGAAAATAAAGTAAGAAGAGGGGAAAGAACTGAGGATCTCTCCTAAAACCCAAGCATCAGTTCTGAGTGAGAAACCTGGGTCTAGCTTAACTATTTAGACTGCTCTTGATCTGGGCAGTTTTACCCTGAAGACTTAGGAGTGGATTTTTTGGGAAACTGTGTATTCTTATTATAATATATTTCATATGCTTGTCTGGAATATTATCCATTCTTGTGCTTAAGAAGAAATTGATTATTATGGAAATCAGAGGATTTAAGAACGTTATGTTGTGTGATTAAGCAAGCTCTGTGCTTGCAGCTTTACTTGAGACACATGCATTACTTGAAGTTTTCTTTTGATGTGATTCTTGATGATGACATTTTTCTTACTTATCTGGTAAATTAAGAGATTAATGGTTGTCAATATCGTTGTTTAACCTTACATTTCTTTATAACTTGTATGATAGTATTCTGTGTGGGAACTAAAACTGTAAGAAATTCTTCATGGATTCTTTCCAGACTATGCAAGGGAAATTACCTTTTGTTCTTACTGGAATATTTATTACATCATGTTTCAGATTAAGGTACTTGGCAAGTATCTGACAAATGGGAGAAATGTGTAGATTGCGGTAATCTTCAAAAGCAAAGTAGGAAAAAATACTGGTCACTAGAGGGAAACAAATATGAGAAAGTACACACCAGTTGAAAATATGCTTTGTTTTTTACCCCTTAAGATATCTCAGGTTTTTCAAACCAGTGTTCAAGGAAGAATGTAATATTTTTAAAGGAAAATAGGAAGACAGCTTTGCAGGTGGAAAATTTGCAGATGCAAAGATGTAACTCAGGCAGAGCTAGGTGCTACTTGTATTTGTGCAGTTCTTTTCTCCTTTACATGAAGCATACTCTTAACCCTGTGGAAGGCAAGAAACTTTAATTTTGTAATTGTCCAGAAGATGCAGTGCCAGTGGAGTAATGGAAATGTGGGCATTACTAGCCTTCTAAAATGTCGCTGTCCATGCTGCAATGGGAAGGATGTAAGCACAGAGTAAACTAGTTTTCAGAGTGATACAGCCCCTAGAATGTCATAGTATTCTTTTTCTAGTCTCTTTTTGTTTTAAAAAAACATGTATTTTTATTCTTGCTGTTATATAACATGCATAATAGTGATTCCAGAATAAAGGTGTGGAAAATTTGCAGTATTTAATGTACTAGCCTAGACTTGGAAGTACTTTATTATAGTATGATGAATCAATAAAAAGCAGCTGCTTTTGCCATCCAGAGTTGCAGTAACGAAGTCAGTTTTTAAGAGACAAAGGATACTGTCTAATGGGTTGTCATTGGTAGAAATTCAGGGCAAGCTTTCGTTTTTCATTTTTGCAACTTCAGGTTCAACAGAGAAGCATTTGAATGGGAGTTCTACATTAGAAAAACCTGTAGAAGTCTTCAATGAAGCTTTTCAAACACGATGTAGTTCTCTGAAATTCATGTTTTCCAGCTACTGCACTAGGCTTACTATGCATTCCAAGTGGAGAAAATAGATGTTCTACAGATCTCTTTTTCTTCTGTTTGTCAGAGATGTATCCTGTAGTTTTTATTTCTTCTTGATAAAATAGTTTTTCTGTGTTGAAATTACTAATATGCTGAGAAAAGATAATGGAATTTCAGTTTAATGGGAGGATGCTGAGATACTCAAACTTGTTCCATCCCCATTTACAGTAAAATCAAAACTCTTAAGATTACTGAAAGATTTTGAGAAAAAAAACAGGTCTGACTAGGTCTGTTGTATGTTCAGAGATGTATAAATTGTAGGGCCACAAAGGTGTGCTTATTCAGCTATTGAAGAGGAAGAAGATACTTCTAAGAATCTGGGCACATGTTTGTAATTGATATATGAAGCACAAGATACAAAGTCTGCTTCAGGAGAAAATACAAGATATTTTTCACTTCATAGCTGCTGCTTGAAATACTTTGAGCTGCTGACTGATGAGTTATTGCAAGGACCTGATTCAATATCTATTAATTAAAGAGAAACATGCATTTGGAAAGCTTCAGACTGTTAAATGGATAAGAAAAAGAGAGGTCACAGGAGATAACAATGAGAGTGTAAACTTGCACATGTTTAGACTATTAACTAGAGCTAAAACTAAACAAGGTGTTTTCCCATATTAACCAAGGTATTAACCCGTATTTCTCTGTGATAACTATAAATATTAAGTGTTAGCACTTCTAGGAGCAGATACTGTCTGAAAATGTATCGCTAATTTTCAGAAAATGCAGACAATTAAAGATTTAACTATAAAGAATTCATTCTGGTTTAACTCAAAACAGCGCACTTTCCTACCAGAAACAAGTGCACAGCTGGTGCATGATTTTTTTTAAATGCCAAGCTGCTAAGTTCCATTGCAACTGTTTTTGTCTGTTCTAAAATGGAGATACTCATCCTCCTAGAAGCTTTTAGAAGGCAAACTGTGCAATCTGGAAGTTCTTTGGCCCAACCAAGCAAATCTTGGTGCAGAATTAAGGTGAAAAATAGCTAGCTTTATTATACTACAGACTGCCCTGGAACCTTAAAGCAGCTCTTTAAGGGGTCACCAGCTCTTTAAGGTGTAGCTGGGCCGTTTCCACAGTCCTAAAATGATGAGTGTTTTAGTTATACATACTATATCCATGGCACCTGTCCTAAAACAGCTGGCGCTACTTTCTGTCTCTCCAAGGGCAGCTTGTGGCCTACTCACAGCTGCAGCAGCAGAATGTAGTGTATGCACATGTGCTGCTGATTGTTGTTTTATGGTCAGTGACAGGGATCTTCCATATGATTACTAATGCTTGGATTTTTTTCATAAGTCTCATATTGACAGGTGCCTTAGCTGAAGGTCTCTGGAAAAGCAAAAAATGGCACAACTATACTAAGGGTGTTTTCAGTGAAAAAATTGAAAGCTAGTATGTCATAGTATATAGCAAATTAATGAAACACAAACTAAGTCATCAATACAATTTCTTCTTAATGGATTTTCCAACTTAATGCCACTTACTGTGACATAACTATGCATGTGATGCTTAAGTTCTAACAGTTCTGATGTTTTGGGGGAAGGATAGACAAGCAATTAAAAATTTGTACATTACTAGAATTAGGAGAGTGCCAGTAAAATCTATCTTTTTCTCAGTTTAACATTAAATAGGCTTTACTTGCACTTCCCTGAAGAAATGCGGTGATATCTGCAAAATGAACTGGTAATCTAAGATGCTACTTTTTTCTAATTGATACCAGAGCAAAAGTTTGTAGCCATAAAAGTAGGTCATCAGGCATTAAGATTATTTACCACCTTCTCCTTGTCTACTTAAAATATGCTAACAAATGCTAAAGTAAATCTAGTAATTGCTGTTATTCTTACATTTCTCTTTTCTAACTCCTGCCATTTGTAATGATTTAGTGAATCTGTGTGTAACTTAGAGTTCTGGTTGAAGTAATGAAATCACTTTCTCACTAATGCATCGACGTATTTGAAGCTGAAGTCATTCTGCAATCACTGACTGTTATCACTGCAGAGCCATTAACTAATAGCTTCCATCCTGGGACAATGGTGTGGCTAGAGGCTGAGGGAAAATAATTTTCTGTAATAGATCTATGAGAAGCACAAGCCTACAACAGCTGTATTTTGTAGAAGCAACCTGTAGCAATCAAGTATTTGTTACTATTTTTTATCTATCTAGCTCTGGTTTTCTTATTTCTGCAGTAAGAAAGAGTTTCTCTCAGAATCAAGAATGAGTGTTTTATTTGCTTTAACTACCATATCACCCATATCACCATTAAATGAACTGTAAAATCAGCATTGCTGAGGTCAGAGTTGAAAAGAAGATTATGCATGAGCTACCTGAGAGTCAGAAGAGCCTTGGGCATGTTCTTGGAGCCTACAGCAAAGGTGCGTAAGGTAAAAGAGGAGGAAGCCTATGCTGATGAGATCCCAGCCTAACCTCAGCCCAGAGAAACAGGAGATGATTATTGACCCCATCTGAGGAACTCACATACAGACAGTTCTACATATGTAGTGCTGCTTCCTGAGTTTGTTGGCTGTGGGACTGTTTAAAACAGTCTTGCAGATGGGAATGGAGTTTTCAAAACAACGTACAAAAAGCAGTATCTGATGCTGGCTCTGTAGCCCAGCTAGGATAGGTGTTATAGTGTGAAACCTTTTTATTTAGTTATTGCCTAGATCCAAAAATGCCAAGAGTACAATTTAAGTTTGAAGAAACTGCAAGAAACTAGGATAATGGGAAACTAATGGGAAATTCTTGACTTGGTGTGCTCAAGGGTCTGTTACCTGTTCTGCCACTTTGTAGAAACAGCTGCTCCAACCTGGCTCCTGTGATTGCCAGAACAGGATGGGAAAACCTAGAATCCTGGGTGGATTTGAAAAAGCAAGCTCTTAGTGTATACTCACAAGGGAACTAGTTGTGAAATGCATTTCACTATGTCATTGACGTCAGAGCATTTGTGCCATATGCAGGAGCAGCGGGGGGCAGTTCTGTTAATTAGTAATTAACATTACTAGGCTCCAGTGTCTTACTCCCACTTGCAAGTTCAGTTTACCAACCACTGGGTGCATATTTAAGCACTTGTTATTACCAGCGCCACTACTAGCCCATTTCAGCAGTCCACAGATATTGTTTGCATCTGTGATGTTGAAATAATGGAGAGGAGTAAGGAAGACCTAAAGTAGAAGCTTAGGGTGAGGAAAACCAGTAATGTACTGCTTCACCTTTCAGTGAGAAAGCTGGCATATGAAGACTGAAGAATAGCCTAGCGTTGCCCCTAAGGTAATTTAGGCGGTATTTTTTGCCTTTAGTCAGGCTGAATGCCTCAGTGCAGTTCATAAGCTATTTAACAGCTTAGGTTTTTCCTCAGTAAGATGTATGGATATCTGAATATCTCTTGAGAATAAGGAGAACAAGTAGTACATTAACAACTGTTCACAAAGGTTTTTAATCCTTCATTCTATGCTACTTGTGAGACCTAGGATATTAGCAGGAATGCTGGAAGGCAACTTTGTTCCAATCAGGAAAAATGGCAGTTATATTACAATGCTCTAGTTTTTCTTATTAATTCTAAAATTACTTTAAATTTCATGCAATAACTAATGTGTGTTAATCTTGATCTCTGCAATTCTGTAATGGCTGCTAAACAGCAGCATGTATCAATGATTACAATGCCTGCTTGAAGCATGTGCTAAAAATCTTGGTAAAAGAGAAGCAGTGCCATTTCTTAAGGGGGATGAGGTGTGGATGACAGGAGTCAAAATGGATAATCATCCCCTTTGTGCATAGTTTATTAATAATTTGAGTTCCTAGTAGATGCTTCCATTGTCAGGTTTTGTAGAAAACTTTAATTTATTTCTGAAGCCTGTTGTATCAAGCTGGTTGTGGAGAATCTTCCCTGTATTGTTACCAACCAAACATGTGAAGAGCAAAATATGGATGTTTTAATTCCCCACTCCACAGCAGGTGTTACAGCAGTGAAAGTGTACTTTCACTCTGGCTCAAGCATATTGCTACTATGTTGTGCAGAGGATCTGTGTTCACTGAAGGGAGCATCTGTTCAGAGCCTTGATATTGCCATTTCTCAATCTACCAGTGTGGCTTGAGTGTGAATTTAGTTATCCTAGGAAATGTTTACTGGAAAACTAAATTGAATACATGACAGTATTTCCTTTGTCAGTTACAGTGAAATAACCCATCAGACAAAATATATTCCTAATGGGCAAAGGGCCAGTAGAGCTTGCAGACATTCACCAGAATTCTCACAGCTGATATTGCTATTTACTTCAGATCGCTGTGTCTGGAATGGTAGTAGCTGAAAGTCTAACAAGAAAATTTTTAGTGGTAAACCACACCTGAGCTATGGGGCTAGAACTGCATGCAAGATCTTGGCCATGCTTCTCCTCTGCCACAGATTATGTGCATGCACTACCCCATGAGGGTAACCTTGCTGTGCAGGCTAGAAAGGAGCAGGCATGTATCTGAGTGAGTCCGTGGTCCAGGCAGTTTAGCTGTGGACTGTGGTCAGTCAGTTTGGAGAGGACCTGAAAAGTGACTTTCTTCCCAGGCAAAGGGAAGTGTCTCTGCCTGGCAAGGCCCCTGCCTGGCATGTCAGACCTTAGAATCATAGAATCGTAGA
>WAAB01001393.1:4353-57437 GCA_013389865.1 Piaya cayana
GATGGGGAATGACGTGATTGAGAGTTGCCCTGCAGAGAAGGACTTGGGGATGCTGGTTGATGAGAAGTTCAACATGAACCGGCAGTGTTTGCTTGCAGCCCAGAAGGCCAACTGTATCCTGGGCTGCATCAAAATAAGTGTGGCCAGCAGGGCGAGGGAAGTGATTCTGCCCCTCTATTCCTCTCTTGTGAGACCTCATCTGGAGTCCTCTGTCCAGTTCTGGAATCCTCAACATAAGAAGGATACAGAGCTCTTGGAATGGTCCAGAGGAAATGGACAAAGATGATCAGAGGGCTGAAGCACCTTTTATACAAGGACAGGCTGAGAGAGTTGGTCTTGTTCAGCCCAGAAGAGAAGGTTCAGAGGAGATCTTATAGCGACCTTCCAGTACCTGAAAGGGGCCTATAGGAACACTGGAGATGGACTGTTCATAAAGGCTTGTGGTGATAGGACGAGAGGGAATGGGTATAAACTGTAGAGGGACAGATTAAGCCTAGACACTAGGAAGAATTTCTTCACCATGGGAGTGGTGAAGCACTGGACCAGGTTGCCCAGGGAAGCTGTGGCTGCCCCATCCCTGGAAGTGCTCAAGGCCAGGTTGGAGGGGGCCTTGGGCAGCCTGGGCTGGTGGGATGTCCCTGACCATGGCGGGAGGTTTGGAACTAGATGATCTATAAGGTCCCTTCCAACTTTAACTATTCTATGATTCTGTGACCTAGAGGTGGTCTGGATTGGTGTGGTTTTGATACTTCCCAGCCCCAGACAAGTCACCTTGCACTTTCACAGGCTTAATTGGTTTTAGTGATGCTGGCTACACTTACACAGTTAATTAATGTGCATTGTGAATTGAATTTACCTAATCCATAACCCAAAGACAAGGGTCTTTATTCTCACTTACACTAAATCCTCTCAAATAGCACACTGGCAGGAGCAGAGAGGACTTTCATGAAAAAACATTGAAGATCTAAGTGAAAGACATAATTTATGAAACAAAATTACACTGCTTCTACTCCAGCTTCAGAAAGACTATTTAAATTGAAATCCACAAGGAACACTACATTGTATTTTCCCTAATTTCTTTTTTAGATCTTAACCAATGGGAGCCAAAATCTTCCTCTCACTGTGGCAACCTCACTATCTTCAACATCATTCCTCAAAGGGTACTTTAGCCTCCAGAAGTGTGAAAGACTCTCCCCGATTTCAGTGAAGTCTGGATCAGTTTCTGAGTCTTTAAGAAGCTTAATCATTACTTACAATTAGGTAAAATATTATCCAAAGCAAGATCTGGTTATGAACAGTAAGATTTTGTCTAGGCAGTACTACTGCATCTCCTTACTAATCTCCCATCTTTCAGCAGCACTGGCACTAGCAAACAGGACGTGGTCTGAGGGAGCAGCAAACCTGCAAAGTCTCTGACGAGCCCAGATAATGCATGTGTTATCAAACAGTATTCTGCCCAATTAAAGCTCCCACAGACAATGTTACAACACTAAAACCTGTAACTTTTAATTTGTTTATTATCAGTGCATTAGTAAAAATTTGTGTAATCCCTGATTCTTTAGCAGCAAAAGTAAATGAGTGTGACTTCAACAACTGCCCGCCGAAGACAGACAGCAGTGAAGCCACCACTGCAGAGCATTTGCTAGTTTTTTGGTCATATCTGGTCATGACTCCCCTAACCTCCTGTAGTTTTTTGCCGGCCATGGAGATTTAAGATTAAGCAAACATGTCAGGAAGGAAATGACAGTATGAGAAGCATGGCTTGTCTTAGTGTTTTCAAGGGTTTTTTCAGTTTGAACTTTGTATCTCAGACACTCGGGGATTAGTCTTTTACAGGACTTGGAAACACACAGACAGAAGTGCTCTGATAAAGACTCTTAGACCGTCTGCTTCTGAAAGACTGCCAGCTTCTCCCCTAATTATTTTGTAATCATAAAATTTCACCTTCTTCAGTGGTGAAACAAAAATGTAGCAGTAGGCATCGGCATCATCTGACCATAAGGATTAAATTCATTTTGTGGACCAACAAGAACAAGGACTTTGTTTTATATTACTTTTTATATATCTGTTACACCATTACTGTGTGTGTAGTAGGAGATGAGTGTAGGGAGATGACAGGGAGATGGCCGTGCCCTTTATGAGGTGAAAAAACACAGAATACTCACATGTATTTCCATCAGAAGCTAAAGTTTAAGGAAAGCAACTGTCTAATATTTATTTTACTGCTAATTATTCAAAGGTTTTTAAATAGCACATTAGATGGGTAAAATTTCCTCAAGTACAAAGGGCAAATAAAGCCATGCCCATATTACTCCTTAGCTGACTTCTAGCAGATAGCATTCCAGCACAGACTGTCCCTTACTATGATCTGAGAATTTACCGAAAGCCTCAGTTTGACTAAGCCTATGAAAAAACAGGTGGGCCATTTAAATTGCAGCCAGGTTCCAGGATCATATAGAATAATTTGTACCAAAGAAAAGCCAGGTAACACAGTAGCATATCACCCAAGGTCTTAAACTCATGGCTGGTAACTCAAAACAGGAAGGTTACATGCAAATCTCCCACTTCTGTTTCATGGCTTCAAATGTCCCTTTATATGTGGGGTTTTTTACTAAATACAATGAAGAGACAATGCTAAATTCTGTACTATGGTACTGAAGGACTGTGAATCCAGTCTGTGTGGATTTTCTAATGTCCTTTTTGTCTCCTTTCTCTTTTTCAAACACAGAAAGTCTGGAGAACTCTATGAATTATGGTCTATAATGGGAGAAGTAAGAAGCCTAAAATTTGTTTGATTGCAGCTACAATGCATTAACCTCTAGGCATCAATCTCAATCTCAGTACTCTTTCTCTGAATGGGCAGTGTTTTACAGTTATCGTTCTCTAAACAAAGCACAATTTATTATACACACCATTTGATTGCTACAGCAGCTACGACTAGAAGCAAAAACGTCTTCCTACTTGAGGAAGGTAAAAGCATTATCATACTTTAAATTGACTCCATATGATCAGTGGCAGAACACAATCATCCAAGAAATGACATTCATGTCCTGATCAAATGCAATCATGCCATATACAATCAGATTTGGAAGAAGTAGAAGAAATTTATTCCCATTGCTTTTCTGATGTTCTTAATATGCCACACAAATCTTCTGTGAATAAATGAATTTAAATACTTACAATGCCTATACCTTTGCTCTCATAATTCCAGGTCATTCTGGCATCTTTTGATATTGCAGAAGTAAGTTTTTCTGCAAACAGTTTGACTAAATTAACGGATCAAATCTCAAACTACTTTCAAAGTTAAAGTGGTATAATTTATTTTTTATTCAAATGTCTGTATGTTGTAAACATTTTCATCTTCATTACTAAAACAGAAAGACAATGGAGGCCTAATTTATTTTTCAGTATTTCTTTTTTGTTTTCCACATTCTTCTCAATAGCAATGTGATATCCCATTTAAATTTTGTTTATTTACACTTTTTCTTCATTTCAGTATCCTGCATGCTAGCAGTGTGGCAGATCTGGGTGCAAAGAGCACCAAAAATTCTTTGTAAAATTTTAATTTGTTGAAATTTATACATGTGTGAATTTGTATGCACTTAAATACATTATATATTTATATATATATATGCATGTCTGTGCATGCATTGGTGCTTATGTATACATACTATATTAATAAATATAGTAATATTTATTATGTTTCTTTAGTGGAGCTGGTGTTATTGTCCTTCAAACTCCGCAGAAGGTTAGGAATCAGAACAAAATTTACCTAAAAAGATGTATCATGTCAAATGACTTCTGGAACATCACTTGTGAACTCTGTTTACCTTACACATAGCTAGCTCACTTTATTAAAATCAAGCACAAGATTTCCTCTTTGGATCCTCCTACATTATCTCATCTATCCCCAGAGCTCACTCTACACAGGATCTTTTTTTTTTTACCACCACTGTAACTATGATTTTGGGTTACTTTTTTTTCACTTCAGTCAGGAGCTAAATTAGCAAGAGCACATCCCCCCTAAGTATAGGCCCATAACCTCACTGCAAATAACAGTTTAGACACTGACAGCTGAGATCAGCGCCCTCACTAACCAGGCTTGATGCTTTTAGACAATGGTCAGGCTGACCACTGACACAGTGTCCACATACACACGTTGCTCAACCCTCAGTGCTCAACACACGTTGCCTAGCCTGGTGCTGCCAAGAGGGTTGTTTGTGCAGGCAGCTGGCAGCAAGACGCAAGTACATCTGGCCATTCTCCAAGAGTGGGCAGAGAAGGCAAAAATATCAGATCTCACCCAACCCCGAGACAGTATTCCAGGTGAGGCTCATGCTCTATGTGATCCAAACAGGCTTCAGCAAAATCTCCACAAGCAACCTCCCACATTAGTGCCTTGGCTTTCCTTCCATCTTTGAATGACTACCCTCCTATGGCACCCAGGCATTGGAAATACCAATACAGCCGTGTACACAATGAAAAAGATGCAGAGCCACTCACAGCTGCCAATAAGGCAGGCTACAATACAGCAGGTGTCCTACAAGCCTATGACAATCATCTGAGCTGTCAAAATTTTCTCCAGCTCATGGAAAGACCACTGCAAGCTCAAGCCCATGGCAGAGCAATGGCAGCAACACTGGACAAACTGAGCAGTAAATGAAAGCTGATTTGTCCCTGAGAAGTTGGCAGCTAGTTGGATATGCAGGAAGCCAGAAAGGATGTGTGATGCCTGGCAACAACAGAAATTTGTCAGTGCAGAAAATAATCTAAGGACTTGGGTGTGTTTACAAAGTTCCGGTCGTTGTTACCTGCAAAATTTAAGCCAATGTTCACCATAAAATAAAACTAAGAATTCTGTAAGATTAGTGTTAAGTTAAAGCGCAGACTTCATTCAAGGCACTCTGGATTTACACCAGACAAGCTAAGCTCTGTCTTCAACACTATGCCCCGGGTTACTAAGACAGCTTGCACAGCATAGGACACTCTACTGTTGTTTCAGGTTGACAGCCACAATGAAGTACCATCACTGTCAGATGTTCATTTGTCTTAAACAGCTACATGGGGCACCAAACATCTATGTTTATTAGCACTTCTGCTTGATGCTGTGTGACTTCCTTACAAGGAGACAAGTGCTCTACCTCACTGTCCCTTGTTACTGCCAGATCTAGGAAGAGATTATTTTAAAGTGCCTTTTTCCTCCACACTGCTTGCTCCTCCAGGTCTACAGGCAGGCAAGAGAAAGGCAGCAGTGGGGTCTTTGGTTCTCCACAGTGAGGCAAGATCCTTCTCCACTGATGTCACTCTCCTCTTGGTGTGTTCTCAGTAAGTCAGTAATTTGTCATGAGCGTGGGGCTCTATCCATACATGGCAGGCTGGAGGAGAAATGACCTCAAACTCCACTTGTAATCCAGAGAGTGTTGCCAAAGCACAGTGTTTGAGTTTGATGCATGAAGTGCAGAGATATTTTCAGCTCCTGAATCACACTTTTGGCTCCACAGCTAACCTGAACTTCTCCTTAGTTTTGTTTGCTATTTTTCACCTTCTGCAATCATTGACTCTCAGAAAATGAGCTAGTACATTAAAGAAAAAAAAGAAAGGCCATAAATAAATATATTTTTTAAAAATCATTTTTATTTTAATAACTTCTATTTTATTATTTTGCACATGTGGAGGAGTGGAGTTAAACAAATTACTAATAGATTAGCGGTGCATCACAAATATCTGTTTTCTTTATTTCACTTTCTAAATATATGCTATTCAATGCTGCCAGTGAATGTTTTTTAATGATTTTTATGTCAAACACAAGACTGAAGCAGTCTGAAAAAAAGAGGCAGTGCAGCAGCAACTAGTTAGCCTGGATACAGCTATAGGAGAGCTTTAACTACATATTCCTATAGCTGAAGCAGGAATGTTTTGCTATATTTGTCCCACGAAATCATATTGACTTGACATAACCATAATTTTAAACAGGCAATAATCAGAAAGCAAAACCTAATTTTACAGTACAAAGGGAATAAGTTTTAATTGACATAGTCTGCCAATTTCAACTGTATCACCCCTCTGTCACTGCAGCCTGAGTTAACTCTCACAGATTTAAACAGGAAAGCTCCAGCAGACAAATTATGCAACCTCAGTAACAGCTAAGCAAGTCATTTAAGCATATGCTTAATTCCATGTCTAATCAGTAAAGCCAATTCAGCAAAACCAAGCATGTGCTCAAATCAAACATGAATAGGTAGTATGTATCTTTCTGAATATGGGTTTTTCATAAACTGAGGACGTTGCACAAAACTTCCCTTGATTTCCTTTAGAACTCATCATCCTGGAAGAAGGTACAATTCATCTGTTCATCAAATGTCAATTACGCATGTAAAGTACTAGTATTTTTAAATTATCCACAGATGGGTTAAGCAAAAAAAAATCTTTTTTAAAAGTCATGGGATATTTCCTTGGGCTGGACACAGACGTACATATATACAAACCACAGATTGCAGGGGACCACAGAGGCAGAAGGAGGTAACACAAAAGAATGAGTTAAGCTACCATAGGAAATTGCTGATGAGCTTCTCTGAGGCTTTTCAGAGAGTAAACTAGGAGCTTTCTTATCCATTGGAAGAAGAGCAGAACATCGTGGGCATTTCAACTCCTGTTTTCATCTCCCTCCCATGGGAATGAGGAAAGAGGAGGGATAATGAACATACAGCTTTGACAGGGAACATAGCTCTTTCCTTGACACACTAAAGTAACTGAGCATCCTCTAAAGTCCTCTGAACCTCTTCTTTTCCTTTAAATTTCCTTAAGTCTTTGTAAGCAACATTAACTTAACTGAGAAAACTTCCAGGTAAGCACAGATCCCACAGGCTGCATTGCACACCTACCTTTGCTCTTCTCCCTCTGCCCTCAATGGAAGGGCCTTATCTGCCTTTGCATTTCAACTCAGAGATCGGGAATCTATTACCAACTCAGTGGGGCTGCCCTTAATAATAGCTGCCTAAGGTTGCTTCCTCCCAGGTGTCTCCCCCTGCCAAAGGCTGGAGTGGATGTGGAGAAGGAAGCACCGAGGGCCAGGCTCTACCTGTTCTTCAGCTCTTTAAGGCTGCTGGAGACAGTTGGCATGGGGTCAACCCTCTCATTTGTTCTCTGTTTGAGATTACAATCTGTCCCTGCCCCAACAGCACTGTGAGCTGTAGAGTATAAATGTTTGAAGAAATTAAATAATTCCAGCAAAACACACATTATGCAAACATCTCTCTTCCCACATGACACAACATGAAGCACCAAACACCAACAAAAAACGACCAATGCATGGGGGCATTGGGGGAAAAAAATCATTTAGTGAAAAGCTTCTCTGCTTTCCTTACAGCCATTAGGACAGCAATATTGCTTAAATGGCTGGCCAGCCCTGAAAATTGGATAAACTGAGACACAGAAGAGACAATTGAAAACAAGGAGACAGACAGTAAAAAGAAGTGAGACAACAGATGGAACACAGAAATGCAGTGTCTAAACTGTAGCTGTAATTCTGCTAGCAACAAGCACGTTTAAGCGTGGTTTCAGCTCCTGTTCCTGTTTTGGGGAGGGCAGGAGTTTTCCTTCTTTTAAAAAAAAAACCCAGCTTATTAGCAAAACTGCTATGGGTTCTCTCTAGATAGTTTGAGGTACAGGAAAATTATTTCTCTATATTGAGTAGGGAAATGATGTTTCTAAGAAAGGGGAAAATTCTGACACCCTCTGGTGACCTAGTTGTCCTAGTACTATTGGGAGTGGATAGAGGGTCACATCATTAAAAAATAAATCCACAACTGCAAAGAGCTGTTTTTGCGATGCTGCTGGCCAGAGGTCAGTCACAGGAGTTGTTCAGAGCTCTCCTGTGGAAGCACATTTCTCCTTTACTAGCACAGCTGTCACAATTAGGCAGTTAGTGTAGTTATTGTTCTAGCACCATTTATAGACTAATTTGACAGGTTTTCTAGGAAGTTTTAGTATAGTCTTATATACAGTAGTATAGGAGAGAAGGATTTCCACATTGGCCAAAGAAACAGTTGTGGCAAGACTACCTATTTTTAACATGGTTTATTCCTAGCACTATTTCAGACACAGCATTTTCTCTCCCATCTGTTGACACAGTTGTTTTGTTTCTTTAAAGACACAGTTGTCTGTCTGTTGGGAAAGAAACCCACCTTCAATAGCTGCAGAGAAAAATACGAGACTGAAACCCTGTCAAACAGTGATCTGGTCACAAGGTAATGCTGCCAAAGCTTTATGACTGAAATATAAAGCAATTCTTCAGATACCTCTTAAAATTTGCATAAGGTTTTGGCCTCTGTGGTGTTGTTAAGTGTGACTGTGGATTTTTACAATTCAAAACTTGTATACTAAACAACCAACTAAGATGGCTTATTGATCTAAAGAGTCTAATTGTGAACCTGCCACTGGAGCTACATACTAGTCTGCTCAGGAGGAGTGCTACCACAAAAGCACAGAGCAAGATGCCAACACTTTCTTTAACAAAAGACGGAAAATGTAATGAGAGCACTAAGGGGCGGGGGGGAGGGAAGCAGACAAATTAGACTGGTATTACAGGACAAAACATTAAGCAATCCTCTTGACACTTGGGTTGCCAGGCTGTTTTCTCTGACTTTTTAATGAAAATTTTTTACTCACTGGACTGCTAGAGTTCATGGTTATGATCTCTCAGGCAATCTGAAAACCTTATCTCCTCTCAAAGGCACTTCAGGCAGCTTGAGAGTTTGCAGGTTAGAGGCAAATAAAACTGAAGCATGGCTGAGGTGGGACCACCGCAGATCACCACGGCAACCTCAGTTCTTGTAGGGCAGCCTATTTGCTGGGAAAGTTGCAATATGAAAACCTGATATATTAAAGGTCAAGACTCCAATACAGAGCAGACTCATCTGTATTGTGTTTTAAATTCTTTTTATGCTGAGAGGTGCCTGGGGACCTGAAGAGGTGACAGAAACATAAATCATGCATGACAAACTGGAACAGAAGACAAGGTTGCATCCAGAATATGAGAGCTGTGCTAACACAGCTGTCCCAGCAAACTGTACCAACAGTGTGTTCCCAGCACAGCCTTCATTCATACCAGCAAAATCGCATAATTTGCTGTCACAGCTTTTTCCTAAGGCCCCTCTTCCTTCATCCAGCTAGCAAAAAGCGTTTCAGTAAAAGTAAAGGTTTGTCCTAAGTGAGAGCTTTTGTGTCAGTCAGGGATCAAGTCAAGGATCAAACCTCTTTACACTTTTGGCCAAGACAGCTATTATAGCAAAGATCTGTAAAACAGGCATGTTTTTTCTTTGACTGGAGTGAGAAGTCCTGGCCTCTGCCAAGTTCTCATTTGCTTTTGCAGAAAAGCAGAGATAAAATACCACTGCTCACATGCCCTGATTGAATAGTTACAGTATTTCCACAAGCAAAAGAGGTCTCCAGCACACCTACAACTGAGTCCAGCTGCTGCTCCACTACCATTCTAGAGGAGACAGCTTACCTTCCCTGCTGAGTTCCCTTCCCTTGAGCCACAGCAAAGAGGAAGCAGATGGGGGCTTGCTGCCACTGGTTTCAGCAAGCACAGCCTTCTCCCTGGATGGAGAAGGAACGACCATGATGAAAAGCAGCATGGGAAAACTTATGCCAAATCAAGTGTCTGGGATTACGTGTGCAGCTTTAAGAAAACAGCTAAATTCACCAAGATGATGAAAAACACAGCTGATTTAAGATGTATTTTAAAGGAATTTGTGGATCTACTTTCTGGAGCTGTGTCAAAAGATATTTTCCAGGTGTGCTATATGGTATGACCTAACAGTCACCATCAGCCACGTGTTTTAAAATTTTAATGCTGTCGTGTATGATTTTCGTAAGAGAGTGTGAAGTGACTTTAGCATGCCCTTGAAGAAGAGCAGTGAGGAGTCTGGCAGCATATTCACATGCAGCTTTCAGACTGTTAAAAGTGCTTACCTGCTTACCTGCCTTTGATTTGGCAATATTTAGAGCTGTGGTCCTTGGCCACCCAGTATTATCTAATTTCTTTACAAGGCAGGCAGTACATATTTCTGGAAGGCTGGACCTAATCCAGGCTACTATGGTTGAAGGTAGCAGTAATGGTTTAAACGGCAGGAGGCTGAAAAGAAAATTAAGGACCTGGAAATAACAACTGATGGTCCTGACGCAATCATTACCAAGAACATTGCAGTTCTAAAAAATTTAGGCTACAGCCTGGAGAATAATCTCAGAAAAAGGGCTAGGTTTTGGGAGACAGCAGAAAGCTTGTGCAAGTATAGTTACCAGACAGGGTCCAGTACACTTTTGCATTTTAATTTCAAACAGTTCCCTACAGCATAGGTACAATACAAAATCTTACAGCTGTCTGATCTACCCCAGCATGTTGCATTTAAAGGAAAATACTGCTGACTAAAACTTACAGACAGAGGCCCTCTTCCCCCTCTAGATGTGGAAGCTGAAGGTGCTCCTGTCCCTGTTTGTTCCTGGCTGGCTGGTGGCATGTTTTATGTTTCCTACTTCAGTCAATGTGAGTCCTCCACTGACCTTCAGCCAAAGCCAATCCAGATGGCTTTGCCTGAATAAGCAAAAGGGCACTTGCACAACTCTTTCAACAAGTAAAGCATAGTAATTTCCAGCTAGTTAGCAGCGATGATCTATGGGCAGAATGTCATCTTGAACCTTTGTGGCCCCTTGCACAGGCACACCTGCCCACTGAGATCTGCAGCACGGATGTGAAAAGTTCCAATTTCTATATCACTATAGTACTAGCTGGAGAAATATGGTTACCAGCAGCCCTACTGAACTTAAAAGTCCTAAGCAACAACTATCCATAATGTGATACTTAACAGAAGACTCAATACTTTAGGGTAGACACACAGATTTTATCCTTTATTTTCAGAACTCATGAACGTTGTGGGAAAGTATCATCCTGATATCCTTTCGCAAGAGCTGAAATAACAGACTCAGACTAAAACAAAGGCTCAGAAATAGTGTACTACGCTGATCTCTGTCTAAAATACCTTTGTTTACTATCCCCAGAAAGGTCACTAGAAAGCAATATATTTAAAGAAGAAAATTATTAAACTTTGAAACACAAATGGTGATGCAGGTGAGCAGAGCCTCCACTGAATTTATTCACGTTTGTGCTCAAAAGTCAGGTGCCAGCTCACCTGTCACTAAATGACAGAAAGAGGCCTGGGAGGGATTAGCTAAACCTGCTTTCTGAGGCTGTTTCCTATTAGTGTGGAGTATCTTCAGGGCCTGCTTGGTTGCTCCAGGAACAAGACAAATGGAAAAACTGGTTTTAAGCTGCCTTTGAACTCTGTACTGTGTTCAGCAGAGCTTTGGTGCAGCTGCAGGCAAAAGACTGCAAGATGCAATTTTACTGACACTTGTCTCCTTAAAAGCTCAAGATTTGATTCTACATTAGGGCATCATATACTATTGAGTAAGACTATCACACTATTACCTTAAGGTATTCACATATGTACATACATACAGATGCATTGGTTTACTGATGTGTAGGTCCTCTAAACCCTTCCCTGGGAATTAGCACAATTTGTAAGATAGCAAATGTAGTTTATGTGATTACAAGGACACGCGGTGTATCTCACCTCTTGTGTAATATTCTCTAAAATTTTATCCATTTCTAAAGAGATTTATTCTAGGGAAGAAAACAAAATATTTTAAGAAAAGTCTAATTCTAAAAGATTATTAATAAATAAAAGCACACTATTAGGTTTATGTAATAAATATTTGGCATTTTATATCTGCTGTAACATGCAAAGTAGTATTGGTCATATTTTAAGCTCACACGCTGTTCTTTGCGCAGAGGGCTGTAATAATTCACATATTAACTGGAAGAACAGGTCACTCTGACAAGAGTTTTACCTGAAGAGAACAAAAATCAAAGAAGCATTTAGGTTGGAAGCCACATCTGCATGGGTCACCTTAGGTCATCTAGAGCATTCATCTAGTCTAGCCATGACTGATTCCACACGCTCCCGTGGCAGTTTGCTCCACTGACCTAAATGTTGCGTAGTAGTAACCCCTTTCCAATATCGAACAGTCTAGCAAAGCATTCCCTACTGCAAGTTAACCACAGTGTATTCCCCCCTTTTCTCTTCAATAACATGTGAAAATACCTTACCCTGCTCTCGCACATGAAGAGGAAACTTTTTTTCCTCTGCTCTGATCAAAAAAAAAAAAAGGCAGAAAGTATCTGAATGGTTCACTCCACAGTCACTTTAAAAAGCTGAAATATAATACAGTTCCAACTTGTTTTCAGAATCAGTGTGAGGAAGGCTTGAGTTTTCTAGTTTTGCATTGTTTCAACAAAGAGAAGACACTGCTGCTGGGACTGCCTCTGCCTACTGCCAGCATGGGAAGCTGAAACACATTTAACGATAGCATGGCACAAGAAATTTCTGTATTAAAGAGACAGCTGTAAAGTCTGATGCAAACAGACAAGCATTACGTTTTCTGATATGCAGCTCAGAAGACAGGCTTATTGACTATAAAATGAAATATATAACACAGCTTCTATTATGTTATCTGAAGCCTTGTTTAGGCCACTGCCTTATATATATTATATATTATATTAAATTATATATATATATATATAATTTTTTCCCCAGACAACTGTCAAGTTACATTCCTTACATAATGCTGTTGCGGTACTAACCTGAAGCATAATGACTGTCCTCATCATGGGGTTATTATGAGTTCTGGGATAAAGAGCTGTCAATAGTTTGATTTGATCCATACAAGGTAAAACATTATCTCTGTTATAAAGGGAATCCCAATTACGTTTTTCTGAAACAGTAGCAAAACTCTTACTGACTTCATCAGATTAACAATAGTAATCACAGGTCTCACTCTAGCAAGGCATGCAAGTCTATATCTCAGCAGGTGTGCAGGACAAGGAGACAGGGTGCTGCCAACTAAATTGCTGGATCAGGCCTTAGCATACAATCTTCTGCACACTTGAACGGAAGAGGATGGTACAGAATACTGTAGTGCTCACAGCCAAATAGTTTCAAAGTTTTCTGTATAAATGAAAAACCTACACACAGTAAATTTTCTTGACTGTTCAGTCTAGGGGTTTATATTTTTGTTCGTTTTGCTGTCAGTTCAGTGCAATCTATTAAAGACAGACTGTAAAAAGAAATGGCCTTCAGCAGGGATTTATATTCCAATCACAAAATCTCAATTTCTTCCAGAAAAAAGAAATACTGAATTGGTTCACCAGTTTTCAGATAAGTCAGGCCCAACTTCAGATGCTGCCCTTATGTGGTAATTATACATTGCCAATTAATTCCTATTTAATGTACTCCACGGTAAACTGATACCTGTGCAATTAGGTTCCAAATATGTTAAACCAGTGTGATAATGCCAGTACAAGTAGCTAAGTCTCACACGCCTTCCTGTCTATTTGTATAAAAGTTTTTTTGGTCATCTTTTTTAGAGACCTCTGATCAAATGGTCTTTTAGAGGCCTCACCTCTGGTTAACTGAGAGACTTTTGCTACTATAAGCTCTTGTAGAAAAAAAACCAAAGGTGTTCCTTTCCCAGGACTTCAGATCAGCCCTTACCATCAGCATCCAATTGAGTTGCAAAGTGTACACTTAATTCGGTTCAAAACCCTCACTTGTCTTCATTCCGTTTTATTACAGTTGTTTGCCTACTGGCATCTAATGCAGGAAAATACAAACCAAACACAGTAAGATAGCCCTGCCTCACAAGCTCACTAATAAAACACATTTGCATTTCTTAGGCTCTAACCTACCACCTTCCAGAATCTCGTCCCAACCAGCAGCTCATACCCTCTGCTTTCAGTCAAGTGACATGGCTTTACAGGTAGAGATGGGAGAAAGGCTGCAAAGAAAGAGCAAACCTTGTCATGACCGTGGTGTCCCTACCCACCCCTGTTGCTCTTCCAGTGCTGTCCAGAGCCTCCTCTTTTGCACTAAGCCTCCACTTCCACTGCCGCTCAAGCCCTGTTTCTGGGACCAGCACAGGCTCCGCTCCCTGCCTGAGACATTGAAGAGTGATGCACAATCCACCTCATACCAGAACTCTAAATGCATCTTCCAGTTCTGCTCATGTATTTATAGGTCCCTGCACAGGGACATATTATTCTTTAAAAAATATTACAGGAAAATACTGCAAGTGACTGCCATAAAAAACCCTTCATCATAATTTCATTAAAAATTAACAAAAAGAAAGCATTTGTGTTGTCCTGCCAACTGGGTGTGTGTCTCTCATATTATTAAATTAAGAAGGGCAGCAGTGGAAAGTGGTTTTAGATTGGTGTTTCCATTCTTTCCTCTTTTGCTTGGTTCAAAAGTCCTGCATAATTAATACTGTAGTACTTAATAATGCTTATGAAACTACTACCTCTCTGCTCTTTCCGTTTAATTAGGTGATTGACTTCAGGCATACTATAAATTATGATGACAATTTCATTACTTTTTTAATATGCACACTTAAAAGATTTATAAACAGGAATAGAGTAGTAGAGTACACTGAAAATTAGAAATACCATGAACTGGAGAACAACTCCAGTAATCCCATCAAAAGTATCTTTCCGATGTCTGAGCACCTGCAATGGGAGATATGCTATTTACAGTGTCTGGTACAACCATAGATAACTGTGTGTTTCTACCTGAGTGCTCGCATATGCCCCTTTTAACTTTTTCTTCTGGCAGCTTCATATCTCACTTGGTTTCATGGCAGGGGCTCCAAGGAGAAGTCAGGCTACGGATTTCAGCATCACTTAGGTAACATCGTAGTAAAAAATGGAAGACACTTTCCTTTCTTTTAAACAAATGGTAAAACTGTTGCCTCCTTTCATCATAACACAGTTGTTAAAATTTGCAGGGGGCTGAAATGTGCCGTGATACTCCAGCTGGTACAGGCAATTGTCAAAGACCACAGATTTCATCATCTCTTGAACGGACCCTTCCTAGTCAGGAGACAGATAGGTCTGTCTATTTCATGACATCAGCACCACATACTCCAATAACTCAAGTCAGCTCTTCTGATACTGTTGTTATGCCATCTAGGACTCATTCCCCTGTCATTTACTGCAGTGTACAGGGCAACTAAATTCACAAAGTTAAAAGAACTGTATGAAATAAGAACCAGGCCCTGGCTTTCACTTCAAATCAGTACTCAGAAAAAAAGTACAACTGATAAACTAAAAATAATCTTTCTAAATTTAAATAGTTTAAGAGAAGAGCTAGCATAACCTAAATGTCCAGACATTTCCACCTCCTGGCTCATCATTGAAAACAAAGAAATCATCATTATTTGCTACAAGTTACCTGTCAGTAACATAAAGATATGACAGCATTTGTTTTAAATCACACTGTGTGCTATATTGGTGAAACCTCCCCATGTAAAAAAGTCATTAAAATTTGGGCTAGAGGAGACACTTTCCCATCTGGGAGCTGAATCTGGTTTGGTGTGACTATTCCTGTCTGTTAATTTAGCAATATAAAGTAAAACTGTACATTCTCGGCATACTTATTGGGGACGCTGGCATCTCTGTAACCAGAAATGCTTTCAGAAAGGAAAAAGAAAAGACTGGGCAATTCACATTGCACTAGAAAAATGATGGACAATTCAGTGCTTTAGGCATCATCTGTCAACAGTGTTGAATAGTCAAAAGGAAAATAAATTTTAAAATATCACCAAGGCACAGTGCTGCGATAATTGTCTCTGCTTTTCTTTTTTTAATACAGAAAAAAAACCCCAAATGTTCATCTCATTCATGTCCAGTGAACCTGAGTGGAAAGTAGATCAATCCCACAGCTGTCTGTCCACCTCGGCCAGCATAGAACAGGGCCAGAAAAGGTATAGGTGAAAAAGAAAACGCTGGGAGGCTAAGCAGCACTGTGAATCACAGGGAGCTCCTTTGTCTGCAGCTTCTGTTCTTGGAGTAGCCACGCAGGGCTGAAACAATTGCTCTCCTATGGAGCTTCATCTCATTTACCTCATCTCCAGCTGGTGATGGATGATGGGTCAAGAGGGCAGCAGACTTTGGGTGCACAACCCTTAAACACTTTATCAAAGATGGCAAAAGGCCATGTACTACAATAACACAGCAAATACTTCCTTTTGCTGTAAAGCAGACAAATTCCTTCCTCTCTGCTGGCTAAATATGAAGCTTTTGGTTCATGGTTCAGAGTGTGTGCAAATTCTATATTCGCAAGATGTACACATAACAAAGCTGTGATTTTATTCCTGAGACCGTTGAATTGTAAACATTCTCACAGAAATGAAAAGTCAGCCCTATCTGTGCTGAAATCCTATGCAGTCAAAAACATCTAATTCTAGGGATTTATGGAGTCTATAGACAATAAAAGAAGGCACATTTCACTCATTTCAAAAATTGAAACTGCATAGTAAAAGTTGAAAAAAAAGGTAAAACCGTGTAACTCATCCAAACTTTTCATGCTGAAAGGGTTTCCTGAAAGGAAAACATACAGATTTAATAGAAGTGGAAAGTTCCATAAAAATAGAAATATTGTCCCTGGTTTAAATGAAGAATAATAAAAGTAATAGGCCTTGTGATAAAACAAGAAGTATTTCAATACTAGCAGTTTAACAGTATTGTTGTGCCATCCAGTGAATTATACTTCAACGAGACGTATGAGTTGAGCTGGAATACCTTCACACCATCAAAATATCTTTATGCAAAGTAAAACATGAAGCAACATTTAAAATGTCCTAAAAAAAGCTATCTTACTGTATAAGAGTTTCAAGGGTTTGTCCCAGTTTAGAGGAAAAGTACTTCAAAACCTTCTGCTGTTTAAATGTTCTTCCCATTAGTTTCATCATCTGTTCCTCCTTAGCTGCTTCTCTCTCTGTTTGTACCCCTAAATATCTTTAAAACTTGATCTAAATTATCTGAGTTTGACAATATAACTTGATGTTTTAAAAGGACAGAAAGCCTGCCACATTTGGTTTCTAAAGGCACTGGCAGAAAGTTATCTCCAAAGAAACCTCCAAATCAGTTGTGACCCTTACAAGTTGACTAGAACATCACTGACAGAATACCACTTAACTGCCCACACACATGGCCCCAGAAGCAGAGGTAACCCCAGGAGCCAAGGTAACACTTTGATAATGGAATCCTTGATTAATGGCAACACCACCAGCTCATAACTTTTCCATTTAGGTGACTCTGAGGAGTCTGTTCACATGAAAGCACTGAAGTAACTGGCGTGGGTTTTCCAGCAATGCAGTGTAGGCAGCGAAGCAGCAAGTTATGCCATCCCACCACATACATTGCAGCAATGTGGGAAACCTGCACCTTCTGCCTCCAAGCATGTTAAGGCAGAAGAAACAGGCAGTTTCCCTCCCAAAGATCTTACAGCATTTTACACTACAGCAATAGATTTGCATTTCAGTCAAATGATGTATTACAAATTTCACCACAGATTTTGAACTTAAATGCTTCAGAATTGAGCAAAATAAATGGTGCTTATGTTCAGAAAATGGAAGGTCTCGGGGTGGAGGTATCTCAGCTTTCTTACAGACCTGTTGAACAGATTACAGGCATGTCTGTCATCGCAAATTCAACCAAGTGTAAAGTGCAAATTATAAAATAAGTTACTTTAATTAATAGGTATAATGTGTACTGAAAAGCTTCTCAAGAAATAAAAGCTTTTGCACAAGCCTCTATCACCCAGAAAGCAAATCTTCACATAGGTAACTTGCCCTCTGAGTATTTTCATTCTTTTTTAGAGTGTGAAGCTAAAACTGTGTCATGTTTCTAATGCATTTTCCATCTGAACTGAGGGGCACTTGAGGAGCCACAGTGATGTCCCAGGGAAAGACATTTTGAATACAGATTCTCTGCTACACCCACCTTCAGCTCATGGCCCAGCACTCTGCTCCCTTTTATTCATCCAGGTAAGGGGAAGCTGACAGCTGGGGGAGGGAAGAGATTGGGAGACATATGGAGCTAGATTCATTTTTTTGGTATAAATTTGTGAATAGACACAAAAGAGAAAAATGTTGGTATGCATAAATTCACGTTTTATCAATATCTATTCTGGAACTTTACTTTCAGGGTAATTTATTCAAAAAAAGCTTTTAAAGGCAAAGACCTGTTTTAAGGAAAACCAAAATCTTTTAGGAGACATATTCCAATCCTGAGTTGCCACAACAAGTCCAGAATCCCATCAGCATGAAGCAGAAGGCAGAAGCCCACTCACTGGGTTTATCACCCAAGCCAAAAGGGAAACTGGTGCAAATACCCTAGAACGCAAAAAGAACTTTCTCCAGGCTACTGCCCATAACAAGTCCCCTGAGACCGCTCAAGCAGGGGTAGGTGACCAGCCCGGTGAGAAGAAGCACAGAGGACCTACGTCCAAGTAGATGCATCTTACATGCAGATGGCAAGCAGAGTCGATGGTTTTGCATGCAGTATCTCATAATGACAAAGGTTATCAAAATTACAAGGATTCAGTAGTTTTGCCCCGTACTTGCTTCACCTACAAATGTTCAGTTTCACTTCTCAGAACTATTCAAATTATCCAGCCCTCACGGGTCTACAAACCTGACCTGCAAGCCTCAACACGAAAGGGGATTTATTAAAAGACTCTTGGTGCATCTGACCATGATGAAATGTGAAAATAAAAAAAAGTAATGAATCACACAAATATTTCTAAGCCCCACATTATGTTTGGCCTGAATCCAGTAGATGCATTTGATTTCCACTGTCTCCCCTATCACAGATTGTTATCTCCTCAAACTGTGATCTAAGGTCACCACACAGCAATAGCAGGAGGACAACAAGGTAGAAGTATCTGTGAGAGTCACTTATTCCATTAGTCAGAAATCAAAAATTTAAAGAGCCACTTCAAACGCTAACAGACTGCAAAAATTCATCACTTCCTTCCAGAGGAGGGCAAAAGATCTTATTTACAAGTATTGTTCAGAACATGTGCCACAGCAGAAAACTTCTGGACTCTATTCATGGCTCTTAAATAGATTTGTGTCTGGACTTGGGCAAATGGTATGGATTTTCTATGCTCTTTCAAAACAGTAATAAAAACATGTACCCACCTCACAGAATAGAGGCTTCATCAATGTTTCTAACTCAATCTCAGCTTCTTTAGTAGAGAGTCCTGCAAAAGTGCAGAGTACCATTATTTAGACTTGATTCCCTTAAAAAAGTCTTAATCCTGTCTATTTTTTGGGGGGAGTGGCCAGGTAGGAACAAATGTGGATGCAAAATCAGCATCCCTGTCTAGAAGCTAGTCTCAGGCTCCTGCATTATGCATAGATGCACATACACCTTCCACAATATGACAATAACACAAGTCTACCAACAGGTCAGTAGGACACACGACAAGCGATGCATATCTAAATGTGAATCCAGAACAAACAAAAAAAATAGGGTATTTTTAAGATCAAAACATTTTCCTAAGAACCTCGTTTCTTCCCGGTCACACAGTTTGGCTGTAACATGTAAGAAATGCCTTTATGAGACACTGCAGTGTCTTCTGAATCAATGCCATTATCCAAAAAAACCCCAGGAAGTGGTTTGGATGAGAAACTGGACCTGACTTGCATAGGTATCAGCTGATGTCAGAGTACACACAGCACAAAGCCCTAACAGTGTGGACATTGTGAAACCAGGAATAACCTTCTCTTATCTCTGGCAGTTTGGGAAATCATTTCTAACCCGATGACTACAGAGCTTAAGAAGAAGTCAAACAGTTAATTATTCACTGTGCACTTCATAATTAATCTCCATTCCAGGCCAAATCATTGTATGCCCATAACATGAAGACCTCCAGTGAGGGAAACAACAGCATGAGTTTTTGGACCTCCTTCTGCAAAGTAATTCATTTTTCCACAAACATTTACTATTAAGCAAGGACAAAGCAACAAGCCAGACAGCCACCTGTGTAAAATAATTTAAGGATGAGGACCTCATAATTTTTTCAAACTAACATTCTCCATTTGACTTCTGCCACTCTGTCCTGACCCATCAGATGCCAGGTTTTGAGAAGATCCCCAGGCTCAGTGCTTCCCCTTTAGGGAAATCTGGTACTTTAAAGCTGCAGCAATTTCAAACTTGTGAAAAGAGCATGTCAATGAAAATACCTCAGCATATACAGACGCAGGACAACCTTGCTGGCAGCCCACGCACCCCAGATGATGTTACCTCAAATATCTGTGCTATGTTTGCCAGCTGAGCTTCCTAGAAGAATGAGGTCAAGTGAGCATGAGAGTTCAGGCCACTGACGATAACATAGACCCTGCTGAAGTGTGTTCTTTCTTATGACCTGGAGAGAAGGCAGCACAAGCACTAATTGCGACGATGTTAGAAAGGAAAACTAACCTGATAGCCTTAAAGCAAAACTCATGTATCCACACAGAGCACAGCAATTCTGCACACACCCAAAATAGCCACAGCATCCACAGAGCTTTCTGCCGCTCTAGACTTGAATCTAACGTAGCCTCGGGTAAAACACAACAAATAGAATACCAAGTAGAACACCTACAAAGAGGTGCAGGAATTAAACACGCAAGGCCATGTCTTGCACCAGGCTACATGCAGAACTGCCCTTTATTCCAATTACTGAAGTCTGTCAGATCCACACAAGAGGTGTTGGTGATAATTGGTGGCACAACAAAAGAAAGTACACAAATTCAAAGGCACGCAGATGACCAACATTCCAATATCAAAGAAGCTAACTTAAAGAAGCGCATATTCTCTTCCCATTTCCAAGCATCTGAACAACATAACAGTATATGAACTATATTTAAGTGGTGGAAGGAAGCATTCTCTTCTCTATTACATAAAGATGGTATTTCTAATGCACATAGTGTAAACATGGTAAAAATCACCTCCTACGACACCCAGGCTTGTTACATTGACATCTTTCCTCTTTAACCAGCACCTCATTAGTTTCTTATTCCCCTTCTGCAACACCTGAAATTTGTGTGCCTGATAGTTTTATTTGCTTTAAAATAATGGCTGTGAAGTGAAGGAAACTTGCCCTTCCGACCCAGTGTGTAAATGTACATGTGCTTGTGCAGTAATAACCCCTCGTATGCACAAAGTGTCATTTCTCTAATTGGCATTTGCTACCCTCTGCAAACACAGTGGCTTTTTTATTGGCAACCTCTTTAATTATCTCACCCTTGCTAACACAGAATGTCCTTTCTGTTATCAGAGAAGAATAAACCACACCTCACCACAGCCACAGTAATACCATATATTTCATATTGCGTATAAGTGAATGCTATTAAAGATTAGCCTTAAAAGACAGAATAGTGTTAACAGCTGCCCTGGGAATTCATTACATAAAAGAGAACAATTCTGACCTTTGAGTCCATGTTTCAGTGCATTTTTAATATGCTTCACAACAAAAATTCAAGCTGTATCTCATTCCAGTTTGTCACATCTTATTGCATGTAAAAGGAAGGAAAGAAATCCAAGAGAAGCCAGACTGGTGCTGCTTTCCCTTGCCTTCAGTTCTGCTGTGTCAACCGATGCTGGCATATGCAGCACATTTCTCTGCTTCCTCTGATTTTGTCTTTCCTTGGTCACTGCTTTAAGTACCTACCCAGCTCTCTTGTTGGCTGACACATTACATAAAAATTTAAAAATGGCTTAGAAAGCATTTAAATTTGTACCATCTTGGCAAACGGTTAGTCCTTAAAGCAAATGCTACTTACACAAAAGAGTGCCCACATCTCCTAGCCCGCTGTGGAGATGTTGTGCCTTATCTTATGAGGCTGAAAGGAATGCACAACACTTTGTAACATACTTCTGACTTTCCATTTCTACTATATAAGCATCTTGTTATCTATTTTCATAGGGAGGGAATATGGGAGAGGAAATTCCTGGAAGAGATCACAATTGTCAAACAAGTTTTTGATATCTTTTAAGCAGCCAAAGCATTAATTTTTTGGCGGCACTGTCAAAAGTCTATGAGGGCTTCCTGGCTGCGGTGGAAGAAATAGTACATTTAGTTCAACTACAAACTGTACTTTTTAAAAAATCCGTAAGAAAACAGACTCTTTATTCATTTTTCTGTTAACACATGGTTTTGCCCTGCAGTTTCAATAATATTTTTTGTAAGACCTTGTAGTCTCAAGAAAGAACTGCAACTTAGAGCTAATGCTTTAATAAACTCTTGTTTATATTATAGTCAAACCAGAACAAAATAAAGCTACAAATGACATTTTTATAGGAATTCAAGAAAAAGATTCATGTGTCTGAATATTTTAGCTACAGTATGGTAGGCATGATTATTATTTCCTGTAAAGCCAAAGTGTAGCTTTAAAGAACTGGAAGGAGGCTACTCTGGCAACCAAACATGGATAGAGCCTCTAAAAAGTAGATAGCTATAAATATCATGCAATTTTAATGCAAAACTCCCATCAGGTATTCTGGGAATTTTACAATGGAGCAATAGCAAGATATGGCCAGGAAAAGTCTGTTTGGAGTTTTCAAAATATCACCAGGTTTGATTTCTGCAAATGCCTCCCTTCACAGTAAAAAGTGCCAAAACCTTTCATGTTTGCAGTGAGACAGGCAAGAAAATTACCTTTATTAAAAATGATCAAAGAATCCCAGAAATCAAATCAAAAAGGAAATGGCCAAAGAGTATTAGATCATCTCACTAACAAATAAGAAAAGTCTATGCAGTATATATTACAGTGTTCTGTCTGAGTCACTTGAGTTACTCAAAGTCATCAGCTTTTCTGGTTTCTGTCAGGTGAACAGACCATCACCACAATGAGATTTTCCCTGGTAGTTAACCTATTACTCCTTTTGCACCGTTTTAGTCCGTTCTACCTCTGAGACTGCTATACCCTTCTAGGTGATTTGGCTTTGATGCTTTTACCATTGTGATATCTAACTTAAAAGCAATCAAGGTAGAAAATGTTAAGTTAAAAAGAGCAATTGATCCTCTGGTTTTCAGCCTTGCTCCCTCTGTAACCTCAGCAAGGTAACACTTGAGCTTTAGGGAGGATGGAGATCTTCTCACAAAGCAATCCCAAATGTACCCATTTTCCTCAATGTGACACTCCATGATTTGGTTACATTAAGAAAATTTGGTTACTGTTACTTCTACCTGCACATTAGTGAAAGACTGTTTAAAAAGTTTCTTTGTATTCTAGTTGTCCTAACACCATTTCTTTCTCATTCCCAAATTACAGATTTCCAGATTAGGATTTCTGGCTGGCCTTTGTACACGGAATTGGAATTTCTTGGAGGAGGTGAAGGAGTTTCACACTGCAGATTGATATTTTTTTCTTCCAAAGACAGGGACAGTAGATGTCAGGACCTCACCAACTGACTTTGTATCTCCTCTCTCCCTCAACAAAGACAGTCACAAGCAGCTTGCAGAGCAATACCATTTCAGAAACATACATTCATTTCACCGCCTAAAAATATAAATAAGTATACAAGAAGGAAACCAGACAAAGATTCTGTCCTTGAGCATGTTGGAATAAGTCTGTGAAAACTAAATCACTACTTGATAAGCAATTTTTTTAACTTAGTTGCTATTATTACTAACTAGCAGGGTAGCAAATAGCGATTATGCTTGAGAAAATGAAAGGCTGGATGAGTTTCTGGAAAACTCCTCAAAGGCCTGTCTGCAAAGATGCAACATCATGACATAAAACTACAGACACTTGGCAAACTCCTCGGCAATCTTGAATTAGTGCCTTGTACTGCACTCATGTTATTAGCTATTGTAGTATCATGTAAATTCTTCAAGACAGCGATACTTTTGAAGTACTGCTCTACTGTCAGGTGTCTTCACATTATCAAGGCTCCTGGGGATGTCACTCTTTCTCACCTCCATTACACCACGTTTCCAAGCAAAGCCAAATGCCCTGAGAAGGGCCAGGATCTCTACACAAAGATTTTAACTCGGGTTGGAAGAGAGCTTCTTCACTTGCTGTCTTCTTAGGGTATGGGATCTCTTTACTCAGAATAATCCTGTCTCTTACCCATTCCTATCTCAGGCTTCATATATTGCTCTGCATCTGAAAACACGAGGCTGTAAGGAGTGCTCGTGGCTGTGAGCAGATGGACAGGGACTCTGCACTGAGTTGCTGGCAGCACACCACTTGTTGAGCTGTTTGAGGTCCTGCAGGAAAAATGCTCACTTTGTGGCACTAAAGAGAAATACTGCCAAGACCAAAAATTCCTGCAGGAATTACTGCACTGTGTACATACAGGAAACAAAACAGATGATGAAGAAAAAACTGTCAAAGTTTACAGGAGTTGCTACCAGGCTACTGGCATAAAGGGTGGCACCTTCCCATCTGCCGCAATACACAGGCTCCACCTGAAATATCTTCCTTCTCTCTTCTTCCTCATGTGCAAACAAATAAGTAGATTATTTTCAAACTAGCATTTACAAATCTGAAGCTCCAACAGTCTTATGAAAGTTGCTGGCCGCTTGCAGAAAGGACTGAGCTCATGAGTGAAGGTTTTGGGACCAAGGTCATAGGGCACAGAGTGTGCAGAAAGAGCAGCTCCATTCATTCACATTATTGAACACAGTAACATCAAAAAGATGGGAGGCTTTTCATTTATCTTATCAATTACATTAAAAACAGGAAATATCACAAAAATGAAATACCAATGCTTTTTCATTTTTCCAACTTTCCTTTCCTGCTGTATTATCGTCTAGCTATTTCAATGCATTGCTTTTTTCCCTCTTCGTTCTTTATTACTCCAGTTAGAACAAACATCAACAATGTTTATGAGTAAGTCCTTATTATTCCCTGTAGCAAAATAATGTCTACATAAGATGATGACTAACCTATGTTTCCTCCATGACACGTGAAGAAACAAAGAACAAAATAAACCAGTGAAACTATCCAAGCCCTTCCTCATACAAACTGACCAAAACTGTCATTTCCTAGTATCTAGGAACTTGTTTGATGATTTCAATGGAACTTCATGAAAACACAATGATCACCTTGAGTGATTAAGTATTTATGACTATAATAAGATTCTGAACTAATACAATCAGAAAACACCATGTACCCTAAAGTAATGAAATCACCACTTTGCTTCATACTTCAGAACAGTTCTACAATGTACAGCTGACTCATAGGAGAAACCTAACTCCATTTGCATAGAAGATTTTGTGGATGACTGCTTCATACTCTTCTGGCAAAATAGTGCTGCCCGTAGGGAGGGCCATGGGCCAGGTGAGCATTATATTGCCTTTTCAGTTCTTCCCATCCCAGGACACCTCTTTATTCTCAAGAGTATTTAAGCACTGAGGTACTTTGTTGAAATAATACAAATCTATAAAAATACCAATGCATTGTTATGATCCTCAACAAATACCTGGCACTACAGCCGTTGTACAGAGTGTAGAGTCATAGACTTAACAGGCAGGAGAGAAATTAATTGTATTTAATCTTTTACTTTGGCTGACACATTAAAAAAAAAATCAAAATCAAGCCCCTGATATTCCCGTGTCAGATTCAGTTTCTTTTTTTGCCTCCCAAGCATGGTAATTACAACCCTGTGCCCACTGGGAACTAGTTGCACACCAACACACTTCAGCGGGGAAAGGAGAGGTTTGCCGATGAACTTGTTACAAGATGCGGAAGCAGATGCTTTGACTTCCAGTGAATATGCAGTATCCCTTGCTCTTGATGCCTAATTACTTTAACTACCAAAATGAAATATCTGGTTAGCCATTGTCCAAGGCAACTGACAAGATTTTAAAGATGATCATTGAATAGGTAAAGGCTCTTCCAGAAAATCAAGATTTTAGCCCCCAGAGTCATCATTCCTCAGTTCAAGCTGGGCAAGCAGAACTTGGTGCCTGCATTTAGTCACTGAAGTCAACAGGGCATGGGCATATGGACCCAGGCATCCACCTGGCATGATTTCCTTGCAGGAACACCACCTGAAAGAGTTTATCTTAAATGCAATAACTCTGTCACAGCAGCACAGAGGTACCTACACTGCCACATGTCAGTTTGGACTTCATTCCCCTTCTGACTTACAGACAGCTCCAGCACCCAGCACCAGGAATCAGCAGGCAGCTTACTAATGCTTCTAGCAAACAATTATTCTTCTTGAAATGTTTTGTGGACCTGCAGAGTCTTTCTGGAAATTTGGTGGTGCTGAGCTTTCAGACAAACATTGCAAATAAAAGTAACCCTAAGATACAATTGCCTTAAAAATGAGGGGAAAGGAGGTCAATATTAGACAAAATATGTCAATGGGCATAATGATTCCTAGAAAACTGTGACAAATAAAACACATAGCAACAATCAGTTAGCAAGCTTTACATTTTCTAAGTACAGTATCCCAGGAAAATACACTAAATTTTAATGCAAGTGACTCAAGATTCATCAAGGGGCTTGTGCTTAACCTTCTGCAGATTTTGAATTACATAACCAGCTTGTCATGAATCACAAAGTCTTTTTGAAATGACTGCCAAAAAAAAAATAAACAAAGGAAGAGTATACTTGTAAATCACAGTTAAATGAAAACCTTTTAATTCTCTCCTCTCCCTTGTTCTTCTTAACTGTCACTTCCCTCCCTACTACTTCTGTCGAACACAAATTCCAACCAACACTCAACAGGCCAGACAGCAGATGAGGAAACTTGCTTCAGATCCGGTGCATGTGTTGGATCAGGCACCTGTCTGCAAGGAATGGAAAGGTATACATAACCTGCATCCCTCAGAGCAAGGGTATCCATACCATGACAGTACATGCCTTGCTACCAAAGGCAGCTTTACGTAAGCACTGTCAACAAACACACAGACTGGGTTTAACTGGCTCCTGCAGGGAGCCTGATTTCATTCATTAACTTCAATGTCAGGGCTTGTACATGTGGAGGAGGAGACACACAGGCAAGTTGAAACAAAGCTCCTATTTTCCCTCTGAAAGTTTTCAAGTCTCAAAATCCTGCACTAAACCCCATTCTGCTGTCACCTGAGTGAAAAACAATAGCAGCCACTCATATAAGTAAAACCCGCATGAGGGCTTGCAAGCCCAGTCTATGAGGAGGGCCACCTGCCAACAGGAAGAAGTGGTGAGAAGGAATTTGAATCCAGCTGCTATCCTTCCTCAGCCAAACAATGCCACATGATAAACACTATTAAGGACTTTTCTTAATCATCAATTACACCAAGAGCATCCACTTCTGTCATTTTTACTCCCTAGTTGCCAGACTATCGAGACTTCTAAGCTGCAGTTCACAGAAATCTCATCTCCCGTTTCTATCACTGCTGTATCAGAGGGACTGAGCCCAGGAAAGATGGGAAGAATGGGGAGGGGAGTGGAGAAGAAATGACAAAGTGCCTCGCCATCTGGCTGGCTCAGGCTGCTAAAGTCATCGCAGGTAACTATCACAAAAATCTCATAGCTGTCTTGCAGCCCTGTTTTGTATGTCAGCTTCTGACAAAAAGACAGAAGAAAGAAGGAAGGAGAAAGAGAGGATAATTCAGTATCTGCAGTCCTTGTTTTTGTAATATGAAGTGCTGAACACCGGGAAACGAACTACAACTGCTCAGTGGGTCACTGTGGCAGGTGCAACTTAACCTTAAAACCATGTAGCCTACTGCACCTTTAGATTTAGCCCAGACAGCACCTGGGTTAAGCACTCCAATAAATCTGCTTGCTGCTCACAGGCAGTAACAAAAAGGGTTAAGAAAAGAAGCAGGCTGCAGATGAAAATTCCACAGCACTTCCCTCTACAGAGCTGCAAACTGTGTCTTCCCTGTGATAAAACAGACTGACAAACTGCCCTAAAGATCAGCCAGTAAAACACATTGAAACACCATGGTCACCAGTGAACACCTACAGCCGAAGAGCCCAGGAGTCTATCAGAGCATCACGGTCAGCGAGTGATCCTCTGGCACAGCCACTTCCCCGGCATCCGGGGCAGTGAACCTTTTGGCTATATTTCACAGCTGGAGTCATCGCCTCGCAGCCCAGGAACACCCCTCTCCTTCCTCCCCGCCTCAGCCCCCAGTGAACACCGAGTATTGGGTACTACCTGTGTTTATCAGCAGAGCTATCCCACGTCTTCAGTCATTCGAGGAATTTAACAGCCTGGAAATTCCTGTTGTCCATTATTTGAGGTCACAGATAAAAGCTAAACAGCAGCCGTGACTCCCATCAATCATAAGTCACTCACTGATCAGTGAGTGTATGGTAGGAGACCTACTGATGTAAGCTAGTCACCAGAGAAAATACCCACCGATGACGCATATCCAGGCACAAAAATAGTTACAGGGCCCCCAAAGGGATTATTCAACAGCCTACATTTAGATATTCTTACAAGAGACCTGCAGTCAATTTGCTGCTATTAGATGGCTGGGGAACACTGAAGTTTAAGTTTCCTCAGCAGACATAACCACAAATAGCTGGTTTAAATAAGCTACTGCAATTACAAGCTGTTTTGTAAATTTTAACATGGCATTATAGGGATTAAGTCTAAACAGAACCACTGGCTATAAAATGCTGTATAGAGTTTGCTCTTACTGTTTACCAGTTCCTGCCATATATTAGTCAGCAAAGAAAAGAACAATTTAAAATTAATTCACAAATGCTCAAATGAATTCCCTTGTGTTACCCAAGAGCAGTGCTTATTATTTAGAACTTCTATTAGAAAAGTATCCATATACATGAAAAGGGATGGAATTTTTTGGTGATGCTTCAACACTATATGGATCAATTTCTTTGTAAGGTACTTCTGACTTAATTTTTACCTCTCTTTGGTATTTGGCCCTGTACTACTCAAAAAAAAGATCAGAATAGTTAATCTTTCCTGCACAAATCAAAATCACGTAAAGGTAAATTATCAACAACATGCAAAACCATGCACCACGCACCTGCTTTGAGTAGGGGCTAAAAAGATGACCCCCTGACATCCTTTCTAACCTACATTCCTCTATAATTCTCCGCAGTTCAATTGTTTTGGCATTAATAAAAAAATAAAACCACAATCCTCCAAATGAACCAACTGACCAGTAATCTCACAATACTACTGCCCCCCTCAACAGTTTTAGGATCCTTCTCATTCACCCACAGCAATCAAACACACTAGAGTGTAACTGAGGCTACCATCACTGCTGATGGCAAAAGAGACTGTGCATTTCAAGCAGCACTAAAATCTATTTTTTTTTATTATTAACTGATTTTTAACATTCAAGTCCACTTTTCAGAAGAGATTTTGATGCTTGGGAATCTAAAATTAATGACTTTCTATTGCATATTTAAAATCTAAATATAGGGAAGTATATTATCACTCTGATGCCTACTTCATTGACATAAATCTGGAAAACATTACCTAGCCAAACAAACACTCAAGGATTTATAGTGTTTACCCTGTAAAGCAGGAGTAAAAAATGTCCCAGGCTACAAACTTCTAGCTCGCTTTCTCCATCTGTGATAACATTATTAAAAATAACACAAAAAATTATTTTTAGCACAACTGTTTTGTAAAGCCCTCATGTTTCTCTCATATATACATATGCTAGCAGTCCACATGGCCTAATTTAGCAGTCCCAAGAAGAAATATTCATTGGTGCCCTCTAGCTGATTTTCCTAACCACATTGCTGCAAACACCTAGTAACAGTCTCTCTTTTCTCCTCCTATCATTCCCAGGACCATCACTGGTGCCCACTCAATGCAACATCCTAGAATAAACCAATTCGCTTCCTACAGAATATGTGGGAGTCAAAACATTCAAATCCCCTAGTGCTCCCAATTGCAGGAGCTCTTACAATAACACGTGTCATGAAAAATAGGAGAAATGTAAATGTGTAAGACACCATGTCACCAAGAACCTGTGAAGTACCTGAATATATTTTTAGCAAGCTTGCAAATTCCATGGGAAAATACAACGTGCAGTGTTTCACATGAAACACGCAAAGCCCCTCACTTGTTCAGAAGTGGGTATTGCCCATCAACATCTTAGGGCTTTCACTTAAACAGCTTACAAGCCATATATTAAGTTTTGTCACACGTTCATTTAATGTTAGTTTTGCACATGACAGTTTGACAACTCACAGCCTGGGACCTCCCTTTTGCCATCATGCAAGCCTGAGCTAGCAAAGAGTGCTTGCCTCTCCTTTCTAAGTGACATCTGTCGAAAGGACACACTCCCAATTCCATCCACCATGCTCCCCTCTCACTCCAGCCCCTCTCCATGGAGGCTGCATCAGGTATGATTGAGGTCCACCACCCCATCACCACAGCATTGCATGGCTGTAGCATGGGTGTGACTGCAGAATGTTCGAAGCCCTAAAAGTCACAAGGCAGGGATGCTAACGCATGCCCTGGACACTCTCTCTAATGTGATACGTGAAACAAATTAAATGGTGCCCAAATCCTGAACAGAAGGTCCCCCGGCTGGAGGTAGATCCCTGTCAAGGATGACATGCCTCAGGAAATACCATGCCAGTGGTGTCCACAGCCCTGACATCAAGGGAGGAGTAGCACAAGGTGCCCACCTGAACAATGGCTACAGGACAGCTCTTCAGCAACTCCACCACAAATGCATCTGCTCTGAGTCAAAATGGTGGCCACTGGACCGCTCAGAGGTGGGAAGGCTGTGTGGAAAGTAGGGTTAAGTCTCTGTTCTCCTCCTCTTTGCCCAACTGCATAAGATATTGTCCTCAACTGGCTGTCTCCGTGATTTAGTTAAAGCCACAGAGTTGTCTATAGCACCACATCAACCATTAATCAAAGTAAACATAGCAGGGAGGCCAGGATATGAAGCTCAAAATTAATACTGTGAGATGGATTAACTTTTAGGGCTGTGTGTGTAATTCTCAAAATATCTGTTTATACCTTGATTGGGAAGAAGAAAACTGCAGCATATATCTCTTTTTTCTGTGTCTGAACAGCAGCTGTAAAGCACTAACTGCTCAAATGTTTGGGAAGCACTGGACTGCTCCTGCACATCCAGCTGTGCTTGGGAAGTTAACTTCCCATGTGCCATTTACCTGTTGGAACACAGTACAGGTTAATCACAGTGGCCAGGCATTCTAGAAGGGTCCTGGGGCTCTGTTTCTCTAGCACGTTATTACAACATTACAGCTAATGTTACTTTCACACACACCCTAGGAAAAGGACACCTCAGACTTGGTCAATACTCATTAAGGGGATGCAATTCAAATCACTAAATCGTTAAAAGACTAAGTGGTTGTTGGAACAAGGAACAGTCAAAACACTTTGTACACGTAAAGCAGGCATTTTACTCCATTTGGAATGTGAGGTTTTTGGCATAGTTCATTTTTTGTCTTTCTTTTTCTGTTCTTTTACAACCACTTGTCGGTTCTGTCAGTTCTCAGACAGGAGACGTAGCATGAGCCTGGATTGTGCAACAACTTCTGGAAGCCAACAGACTTTTCAAAAGCAATTTTTATTGAAACACAGAAAAACCCAGCAAATCCTTGTACAGGTGTAGGAATGTGACAGATGGACAATTAAATTGGTGTCTATGGGGTAAAAGATGTGGAAAAACAAGGACTGGACAGGAGCAGCTTTTACTGTTCCAAGTAGTAAAATGTATTGCTTTTCAACATAAAGAACAAATAATGAAAACTGGTAGAGGACAAAACAGGAGTCATGATGGTAACTGAACGTAGCCATCTAAATAAGTATAAAAGAATTCAGAGATATCCTGTTGCAGCAAAGCTTCATGATGGTTTTCAGAATGCCATATTTCAAGTAGGATGCTGATTAATTATCTCTTATTGACCCATGAGTATCCAGTTAGGAATATACATTGAGGTAGTGTAGGAATATTTTTTATGTAACATAAACAGAATATTAACTTCCCAGAGAGTTAGGGAACACCCCAAAGTAGCAAATTATTTTTAGAAATTTCTACAACTACTGATACAAGGGGCAATATTGGAAAAGATGTTTGTCTCACTGAGGATGGAATAGTATGGAGTATTTAGTCACTGTCATACAACATTAGATAAAGCAGGACACTGATGTCAGAAACATAAAAATAGTCATGGTATTCTCATTCTGCCTGCCCATCAACATCTTAGGGCTTTCATCCAAATGCAAGCATTGACAAAACAGATACTATTGATTACAAAAGAAAAGTAAAATAAAAATATTATAGAAGTAGAGGCTTCTGTGATTACATGATGATTTTTCTCTATTTGGAATTAGGAGTCTGATACTCCATGGGTGCAAAACAACTGCAGAAATCTAAGATGAGTAACAATGGATGGGTTTGGAGGGAGCTGTGCTTATTTTAGATATTTAACATGAAAAAAACATTTTTATTTTTGGAAATAAGTATAATTAAAGTTAAATTTCAAGTTATCACTACCTGTTATATAGTCCAAACTGGTTATATTTGGTAGCATAGCTAACAGCAAATTATAAGGTTTATGCCAAAGTTTTAAAGCAAAACATGCTATGAAACTATGAAAGCCATTATCTGAGCACCTGGCACCAAGTTTTGTTGAAATGAGGTAGCAGTAGCCTATTCTGCAGCTGCAGCAAAAGGATCTGAGGGCTCTTCATTTCATTGTAGTCAGTTTGAGTCTATTAAATAAAGACCTCATTTACCGCTGAGTAACTCTAAGTTGAGTAAAGCATGCTTTCCTATTTCAAGACATTAATTAAAAATACTTTTCAGATCTGTTTTTTACAAAAATTCTTGAAAAGTATTTTTAGAGTACTGGTGGTGAAAAATGATAGTGGTCTCAGCGGTCTGGTGATATTATATGTATGTCACTTGACTCTAAAGGACCAAATAAAGTTATCCATCTAAAGATGACAGCTTTAGTCTATGTATCATTCTCTAGTGACTACATTGGTGGATTAAAGAAGAGCTGTCTTGACTTCTGTAAGGTCTCTAAAACAGCCCCACGCAACATCTCTGTCTCTCTACATTAGTGAATTGATGATTTGACAGATTGACCACTCAATGGGTGAGGAATTGGCTGGATGGCCACACCCAAATGGTTGCAGTTGCTCGATGTCCAAGTGGAGATCAGGGTCCCTCAGGGGTCCATACTGAGACTGATACTGTTCAATATGTTTATTAATGACAGGGACAGTGGGATTGAGTGCACCTTCTGCATGTTTTCAGATGACACCAAGCTGAGCGGTGCAGTTGATACACTGGGGGGAAGGGACACCATCCAGAGGGACCTTGACAGGCTTAAAAAGTGAGCCAGTGTGAATCTCATGCAATTCAACAAGGCCAAGTGCAAGGTCCTGCACCTGTTCTGGGACAATCACCAGTACCAGCAGAGACTAGAGGATGAATGCATTCAGAGCAGCTCTGCAGAGAGGGACTTGGCACTCTTGAGAGACAGTACATTGGACATGAGCTGGCAATGTGCACTTGCAGCCCAGAAAGCCAATCATATCCTGGGCTGCATCAAAAGGAGCATGGCCAGCAGGCTGAGGGAGTTGATTATCCACCTCTACTCCACTGTTGTGAAAAATACCTGGAATGATGTACCCAGCTCTGAAGTCCTCAGTACAGGAAAGACATGGACCTGTTAGAGCAGGGAGACCCTACTGAGGCCTTTCAAGATATAACATGGGTTTATAAGAAAGAAGGAGAGAGATATTTAAAACATCCATAGTGACAGGAATGGGGGCAATTGTTTTGAACTGAAAGACGGTAGGAAAGGAAGAAATCTTTTACAATGAGGGTGGTGAGGCACTGGAAGAGGTTGCTCAGCAAAGCTGTGGATGCCCTATCCCTGAAGATGTTCAAGGACATGCTTTGAGCAACCTGATCTAGTGAAAGGTGTTCCTGCCTATGGCAGGGAAATCTGGACTAGACGGTCTCTAAAAGTCCAACCCAAACCATTCTGTGATTCTATGTGATTCTAGTGCATGGTAACCAGAATCATGCCTCAGAGTTACTGTAAATCCTTTTATTTCTTTGAAAATAATAAAATCAATGACTGCAAATAAACTGATCTGAGACCACATTCATTTCAGTTTTAAGTTTGATTGTAAATTTGCCTAATCTTTGATTGTTCACAGGTGCTGACAAGAAAATCCCAACTCTGAATGTATACCCATTTTTAACTCCATCTGGAGAGGGAAACAGAGTGATCTGGGCCATCAAAAACAGGGAGTGGAAAAGGGCAGCATAGAAAACACCGCTGTCCTTCACTATCATCTTCCGAGTATCCATACTTGATTACTGTGATAATACAAGATAGTACTCAACTGTGAATGTCTTGGCACACACAACATCCGATTTGCACACTATGGATGCAGTTTCACGCTCCAGCAAGGTCAGTTCAATGCCAAGCTGCAACCCAAGAGGGAGGAGATGCCACTTTAGTTCTTCCCCTTGATGTCAGCCATGCGCTTCTGCCAGCTCTATAGTTTGCCTGCCCCTGGGGAGCCAATACAAGGTGCTAACCTTCAGAACACCCTGGGTGCTCAACAGCTTCCTACCCATCCAGCTGTTCAAAACAGCTCAATGTGAGCTCAGGCAGGTGGCCATGAATGATGGGGAGCTGAGAGCTGCTCACAGATATGAAACCACAGCCAGAATGGTGGGAAACCCCTCCTTAAACTCCAACTGCCTGCTGATTCCAGGTTTCATCAGTACTGGAGAGTCTAGGAGACGGAGAAAAGCCAGTCTCTCAAAGTCAAGGGACATTTCAGATGCCACTGAGAGCTTCAGTAAGGACCTATCAGGTGGACTATGGAGGAAGCTCAGAGGGAGAAGAGAGAAAAGTCCAAACCAACCTATGCAAAGGAAGGAGCCCCACTCCAGCTGCTTGTAGCCCATCTGGTGATCCCCGCCATCAGTGCTGACCAAAAGTGGAACTTGCCCCCAGCTGGTGAATTTAGCTCTGTGGTGATTTGCTTATTAGGCCCATCAAAAACATGTCTGCTGTTTCAAAATTGTCCATTTCTCATATTTTCTTAGACATTTGTCCAATTTTTACTTCCATGACAAAGTACATGGATTTAACCCATGAGTAGTTCCCTCTAAAAGAGATGGTTTCTTTTCATCTGGCAAGATTTTTTATGATTTCCCAACAATCAGGGAAAAAAAGTAAGGATCAAACCCAGAGGGCATTCTTCAAAAATCAAATTTATTGATAAAAGCACAATTACCAAATCACATGGTTTTGCCTTTGTTTTTTTTTTAAAAAAAAACCACAGATAACAACATGTAATCTGGTAGAGACTTTTCAAGGATTTCTCCTCCAACGACAGTTTATCTCATTAGTTATATTAAAATTCCTCTCTCCCTCCCTCAAACCACCAGCTCTAACTGTTATCTCTGGAATATGTTAAACTGAGAAGAAAGTATTACCCTGCCTATTTGGCACAAGAAGAGGGGGATTTCTGTCTTTGGTCTTGTGGGAATGACTACTAAAAGGAAAGGTTTTCAGTTGCTCATGCTTATCTACTCATAAATGTGCGTCTTCTCTTACTGACACCTCCTTTTCTTATGAAAATTTTAAAAATTCAACTAGCAGTAGCCTGACATTTTATCTTGCTGCACAAGCCTCTGGGCTAGTTAATGAAGAAGTTAAGAGGACTACAATGCATATCAATACATACACCACATTCAATATTATGAACTGCTCTTAATAAGCTTAAATAAAAACGCCAACATACACTTATTTATTATTTTAATTATTTATAGCATACATAAACATCCTACATGTAAAAAGTTAGACTTAATTTCTAACAGACTTCCTGCTGCTGTGCTGCCCATCTCTCAGTGCAACTGTGGCCATTCTTAACTAAATAAATAATTTACTCTGGAAGATTTCATTAGGTGCCCAAGCACTTGGGCTGGGTGAAAAAATCACTGCCCAAGGTGTGCTAGCACTCCTTCGTAGAATCTAAGGAAAATGATGATGTCCCTATACCAAGCATTTTACATAACCCTTCTGCACAGTTTAAGTGATGTCTGTCATAGCACAGCAGTAAAACCCTCTCCTTTTCTACATATTTTAAGAGGGTACTTCATGTTCTGTTTCTTTCATTCTTTCTGCATTTGCATGACTTTTAGAATCAACTGTACAGAACCATCTGCGTTGACTGTGCTTTTTATATATATATATGGTTAATATCCTCCTCATTATCACTTCTAGTTATGTTGCTGACCCAAACACATCCTTCAGAGATGGCAAGTTACTGCTTTGAGTCTACAATCATCCTCTACTTTGATTTCCACCATACTCCTATCAGCTTTACCAAACAAACTTAAGTTACTTCCTTGTCTGCCAGTTTACTCTTAACCAGCTTTTAATGTTCAACATTTACTAACCTAGGGTGCTATTTGAGAACTTTCATAACTACAGAAAAAATGAGGAAAATTCCCACTTTATGCTGATATCGATCTATTTTAAAACCCATTGCAAGATCCCACAATAAATATTATGGTGTGACTTCAATACTTGACAGCAGTGTAAACATCAGCAAATTTTCATAGGCTATCACAGGCATCTCAATTATCTGAATACTGTCTAGGTTATCAAAAGGGCACTCTGACCTACTGTATGGTCAACGTCTTTCTACGCACTAGTGATTTTAGAAAACCTACACAGAAAAATGAAAGTCCTTGGGTGCTCCTTCACAGAAAATTTCTCTTTACATTTTCATGTTCAAAACAAAAAGTGTGGAGTGTTCACCCCCATGCAGAACCGTTCAGACTATTTCAGGGCCCAGGCTCACCACTGCCTGTTCCATGCCCCAGAGCCAAATGGTGAGTTCCTGGTCAGGTTTCAGCCACTGTTTCTTGCAAAGTTTGGCAATCAGCATGTCACACTTCTGATGTAAATACACACCAACATTTAAAGGAAATCCACCCACTATAATGGGGCTGCCTTGCTGAGGAAATGATGAAGGAAACACATTCTTTGTGTACAATTTAACCTAAGGCACGTAACCTCCCACAGGTCACCACTATTTCACAGCTCTCAAAATTCTGCTCAAACTACCACTTTTTGGGCAACTGACGGACCCAGAAAAGTAGAAGAGTCCTGATGGCCACTGCAGGGAGGAAGAAAGGAGCACAGCTTGTGAACCAGCACAGCTTGTGAACCAGCACACCTCCATGCAGGAAAGTGTCACTCATCGGGCACAAAGAGCGCTGGCCATAGCTTGCCCTGGAAGGACCAATGCGATGAGGGTCAGATCAAGAAGGTCATGAGAAAAAAGGAGAGGGAAGAAAGTATATCAAGGGAAAGAGCTTTACACTTTTACTGTAGTTAACTTCCCTAAATTTCATCCCTCCTCCTGGTTCCCTAGTTTCCAAAAATAACCTATACAAAGGCAAAAACTGCAGAGGTAGGGAGCCTTAAAAGAGAAAATACAAAAAAAAAAAAAGGTGGCAAAGGAATTAAAAAAAAAATACATGTTCTTCTTGGAAAAGAACAGTGACATCTTCTAGCGTGGAGGCAGTGATGTAGGTCGGTAGGTGGAACCAGCGTCTGTGGGGCCTCAGGTCCAGGGGGCTTGTGCAGGTGGCCACAGCAGCCAAGTAGCCAGAGGATGGGGGCCTATTCAGCCTTTCCCGTAGGGGCTGGAGAAATCTTGGTCTTGCCTTGGCTGTTTTTGCCTTCACATGCTCCAGCTGAATGAATGGTTTCTGTTTAGGCAATCATTAGAAAACCTTCTTGATGCTTGACATTTTCCCTTAAAAGTAAGGGCACCTTAATCTGAAAAACATCTCTTAATGACTAAGAAGAGAGTCAGCAGTGAGCATTTGCACCCAAAGAATTTGGTTCCTCCCACATCAAAGCAACCTTGGAAAACTGATTATAAACAAATTAACAAACAACTAGTGTGCCTATCAAAAATAATGCCTTTACTGCTGAAGAAGAATTAAAGACTCCCAGGGCCAGAAACAAACACTGAGGGTTAAATGTGATTCCTAATTGCTGGACTGGACACCAGGTGAGGAAAGGGGAAAATGCTCCTCATGTGCAGAAATGCCTGCCCTGATCCCAGTGTGGAAGGGGTGATTTTTCTCTAACATCTGAGAAGTAAGGTGCGAGATTTGCAGTTTCACAAACACCTGCCATTGTATTTCCACCTCAAACTGTCTTTGTTTTCAGGTGATTCAGCATTGTATTACACCACCCCAAAACCACACTGAATTTTTAGCTTCTGTTTTTCAGCACTGATCAAAATAAGCAAATATCAGCACTCTCTGCTTATCTATGGTGCAATATGGCAACATCTCTACTTAGACTACCCAAGATGGTAAGACTGTTCTCACAGTCAAAAGGTCTGTTTTCAACGACATTTCCTTCTGTCTCTTCACCACTTGCTTTCTCTATAGCAGGAAAAATTACTGAGGTCTCCAGGTAAGCTCAGATCCCCATGCTTTTAGCATAAAAGCATTCATCTTTATCACAAGTACTACCTCATACTGCAAAGTATTTCAGACATGACTGCACAGTGAGAACCATTGCTCTCTGTAAAACAAACCCACTATTCAAACACGTCTCTCTGCAGACATTCTTATCTTCTCTCCTAGACAACAAATTTCACCAGATTTCAATAATCAGTCTCGAGAAAATTGGTGGTTGGCTTTGAGAAGGAAGGAAGCCAGACCAATGCTCCAAGCTCAGGTTTTGGGTGTTGCATAGCCACCTTGGCAGCGAGCAGGGGGGGTACAGCCCAAGTGTTGAGAAAACAAAACAGAAATGGCAGGAATTATTTGGAGGTTTGGGGCTTCGGGTAGGGTTTAAGTCTCATAACTCCTGATCTTTTTCTTTTCTTTCATGCTTAAGTAACAATTTTCAAATGGCAGTTAGCAGTGCCCATGACTAACTCCACAGCAGCCTTCTTCAGCATCCCATCAAGATGAAAGTCACCAAAATCTGAGAAAATATCCCCAGGCAAATGATGGCATTAAGTGGGCCACGCCATACCTCTTTCAGAGAAGCAGCAAAGCTGCTGAAGGAGAAGCATTTTTAGGAGCAAAGTTTAGGAGAGTGGGAAGGAGACCTTACAAAGCCTCAGCTGCTTCTCTCAGTAGAGTAGAAATTGAGGGAAAAAAAACCATCACAAGCCTCTCATCTTCTTCAGCTTCCCACAAAAGAGGGGTGTATTTTTCAGCAGGATCTGGCAAGTCTGACACCGAACTTAGTTCAAGTGACATGAAATGTTAATGTTTAGGAACAAGGTAGGTGGAGAGGAGGAGGAAAGCAGGCAGCCGTTATTTGATGTAGAATTCATTCAAAAGCTTCTTTTCACAGCCATAGCTAAAATTTCCATTCAGTTGCTTATTTCTGGTAGCAGCCTGAACTAGTGGAAGAAGAGGAATCTAGAGGGAGCCCTTATCCCTGCCTACACAGCAACAGCTCTTCCTCAGATAACTTCAGAGACGAATGGACACATTTTTCTGACTGTCAGTCTTCAAATGCAGGATGGGCAATTTCTTCCTCAGGGATATTCATACTGGCTTTAGGCTTCCTGCCAAGGTGCACAAAGAGATCTGCCTCCAACTACCAACTATGGTGCCAGCAGCAGCCTCCTGATGTGGCCTCACTACTCCCCACCAGCCTCCAAAACCTCTTCATGGAGAATGTCTAAAGATCTTAATGCTAGAAACTTACCAGCTGCTTTTTGAAATTGGTTAGATCAGTGTGAAATTAACATATGTTTTCTGTATTTTTTCTGTTTAGGCCAATCTCAATTCTCTTCCCTCATCCTTCCATCACTGATATCCTCACCCACTTCAGATATTTTAACTCTCTTGCTTTTTTTTTGTTTTCTCTTTTTGTCTATATGACATCTGAAAAACAGCTTTTCCCTCAGAGGCAACAAAGCATCATCTCTTTCCTGTGTTGTGCTCTTCCCAGCCCCCTGTTGTTTCACTGCTCGCCATTCTGCCTTTGCTCGGTTTCCTCACTCTTCCTGTCTGTGATTTCTCTCCTCTTTTTTTTTTCCTTCTTTGTTGTTCTTCTCAGTGCTTTCTCTCCATCCTTCCTGCCAAGCTGAATGGGGTGCTCCACTGGGGAGGTGCTCCACTGGGAAGGTGCTTGCAAACAATAGGCAGCCTATCTGGAGGGTTATGTCAGGTCAGGACACCTATAAAGGAATCTTTCACCTCCCTTACTATACTGTTGGCTGGGGTGATTCTTCCTCTCCAGTCAGGACTGCATGCACAGTTCCTCTGTCAGAAGTTGGGAAAATGAAGGTGTCACATAATTTGGGGAGCATATGCTAGTATTTAATGAGCTACACCTGGTTTGCTGTTTTGGGGGGCTCAGCAGAAACTAGAAACCACAACAACAACTTGTGAGAGTGTCAAACACAGATTAGCAAGGGGCTCAGTGTTCTTCTTCCTCAGAAAGCGGCTGTTTAAAAATGTCAACACCTTATTTTGCAGTTCCGCAGCCCCAAGAGTGAAATGCACCCTTTTGTAGAATGCCAAGATAGGGTCATTTAATAATTCTGATTCTACCTGTTCCCTCAGATAAGATTTACCCATGTTGTACTGATCTCCTGAACAGGGACAGATTTCCCCCAAGCAGAAAAGACAGGTTTGTTCTTCAATGAAAGCAAGCCTTGTTTGTTTTGTTTTGTTGGTTTTTTGGTTTTTTTTAAAAAAGGACAGAGATAAGAGAGAGACTAATTTTATTGCTCCTGGCACAGAAAAAAAAGAGAGAGTGGTTGAGCTGCTTCCAACTGCAGAGCTTTCTCTCCACAGTTACACAGAGGAACCTCACAAAAACCTATAGGCCAGATCCACTGATATGTTCTGGCTGCTTTGCCTGTTTTAGCAATGCAAAGCAGCTGTAAATCCAGTTCAACTTGCCAGTTTCTGTCAGCTTTACCATGCCAGATTAGCACTGCTGTTAGCCTTCAGAAATACCAACATCTGGAGGTTCCCTCACTAACCAGTTGATCTTCAGACGTTGGAAGTCTGCAATTCGTCCACCCACTGACAATCAGCACAGCTGGCAGGACCAGCCTTAGGTAGTTCTTTGTCCTCAGCAAAATACATTTGTCCCAGTCCCCCACCCTGCATTCATGCAACCACCCAAGCAGATAAAACAAAATCCACATAATGATCAGCTTCTTGGTTATTCCCTGGATGATTGCCCAGTTGCTTTGGAGGGTGACTCCTGACCCTGTCTGGGAGCAGGTGCCTTCCTAGTGTGGGTCTGTAAATCCAAATCATCTGGCAAAACAAAATACGCCGTTTCCTCATACTTTCACATTTCTTTGGATGTGAGGAAACAGAGCTCAGTCTTGTTTCCTGCTCCTGAGCCAGAAGAGGCGGGGGAAACTGGAGGTGCATGTAGAGAAATGTAGAAAGAGGGCAGATAAAAAAGATCAAGGAATATAATAATAATTTAAAAATCCAAATCTGCTTCATTCTGCTCTGTGAAGTGGTACATCTTGAAAAAATATGCCCCCCTCCCCGAGTCCTCCTCTGCAGGGATATATGACAGTCTCAAGAATTAATAGCATTCTCTTGCAACATTCAAGTGTTGTTGTACTTATAGTCTTACTAAAAACAAAAAGACCAAAAAAACCACCAACAATGAAACAGCCTCTTGATTTGCTTTTTGCCTGATAAAAACACATTTAAACAGGAATCAGAGAGAACCGGGCGGGGGGTGGGTGTGGGGGGCGGCGTGGCAGCAACTACTTCACATCAGTAATCATTTTCAAACAACAAAGGCTTTACTTTATGAATGTGAAACATTCTGCATGTTTTATTTTTCCCCAGTTTGCTCCAAAGCCCTCGCTCTGAATGCATTAGTACATACACCTTAAAGCTCTTCGAGTTGCCATGGAACTGAAACCTTTGCAGTTTAGATGGTGGCGTACGCCAGGAAGCATACTGTTCTTACACTTCCTATAACAGAAGCAAAATCACTGCATAGCATTAACTCCCTCAGTATTTAAGGCATTCAGTGTCTTTCTTGTCTGCTCTTCTTCACACAGAGTTTTCTTTTTCTATCATGCCACATGCAAATTAAATACATTTGACACAGCTTTTCTCATCTTCATGAAGTCAATAGCTCACACGCTGAGCACATTATAGAAGGTCCACAAGACTACAGACTTTCCCTCTTGAATAAAAGGCTATTTACAGGCATGCAGCTGCTGAGGCAAGGACTGGAGACAGCATACATATATGTATATTAAATACATGGGGATATAGCAAAGTATTGTATAACAAGGCAGCATTTAAGCAGATTTTTGGTTAACATATTTATTGCTAACGCTCCTGACGCTCCTTCTGAATATTCTTTGGCATCCATTTGTCCATACAATCGAACAACAGTGTAAAACTGCAGCAGGCAACGCATCTTTCACATCTTTTTTTTTCATAAGCTAGGCTGGTGGGCTTTCAATGGTGAGCACAACTTTGAGCACTTATAGAAAAAATCAGTACAACTCTTGTGTCATCTAGAGACTCAGCTACAGTGATTATCTTCAGCAGATCTGAGCTTTTCACTAAAGCTTCTGAAAATGACTGCACACACATTGCAAATACATAGATTTTATGTTCAAAGCAAAAACAGGGTATAGAAATATCCAAGTTTATTATTAAAAAGATTACCATAATAAATAAATAAACAAATAAATAACCATTTGTCTATGTAAACATTGAATCTCTACCTGCAGAAACAGCTGGAAGCTAGTCCATGTTCTGAAGCCAGCTTGAGGCTTTTTTGTTCAAAGTTAAATATTTGTACAGTATTAAGGTTAAAATTAATGCATTTGCTCAAGAAACTTGCTGACTTGTGTATTTATGGAAAAAAACAAGAGGGAATTTAGCTTCCCTGACCATGCGGGTAGATTCTTGGGATGCCTTCTCTATCCCATCAATTCCTGGACAGCAGAGAGACAGATAGACTACCAACCAGGGAATTCCCCTCTCACTTTCCGGCAGTTTTGTGCACGGGCTGGAGGCAATAACTTGTGCCTTTCTGAACCAAAAAGCCAGGCAGTTATTTTATGAAGAAGGCGTTTGTTGCTTAGGTGCCTGCCCCTAGACTGCCTGGTAACACTCCTTCCTTTTAGCATTGTTCCCAGCACAGAAAAGATCCATTCACCCAGTGCCTCCGTCCGAGCAGGTCTGCCCAGTCCATGTGCCATAAGCAACCTCTGCTTGGCCAGCAGCTCTCAGTGGTTGGGTCAGCTGTTGGCCCACTGCTGGGAAGCTCCCACAGCTTACTGCCTTGGGGATGTGGGCTGAGGACTGCTCGGAGACGGGCTTTCTCAGGCAGTGTTTGCTCCACCCTCTGCCACCCTTGTACTTGCCAGGAGCCCACTGTGTCTTTGTCCAGAGGGAAGCACCTGGCCCCTTGCTCCTCGGTGCTAGCAGGAGCACACTAGACTCAGCAAACACCTACACCATCAGGTCCCCTCTCCTTCTCTCCACCAAGGGAAGAGCCGTGCTGGCACAATACACTCCCTATCCTTTCACCAGCAGTGGGCATCTGACTGTCAAATGTCCCCACCACTGCGTCCATTACCTTGGGTTTACGTAAGGCTCATGCTACAGGAAAATGTATATTGTGCTGTGATCAAAGACTAGTGTAATGTCAAGAGCATAAAAAGGACTCCAGGGACTGGTTAGAGTCAAAGGGAAAGAATTTATGATGGTGAGTAAAGTTAAATCTCCCAGAGTCCTGCTTATTCTTTCTAACTGCAGGTAAACAGATCTAACAGGAAAAGGTACTAAAATGTGGAAAGTTATTAGTGTCCCATTTGAAACACTTTTTCTGTTAAATATATGGCCAGAAGAGAACCTGATTCACCATGGTGCCTACGGTGGCCCCAAGAAGGAGAGGAAGAGAAGACGTATCTCCAGCCTGTATCTTGGGCGAGCAGCAAGGACCTCAGTACCAAAAGACCTCTTCAGCATGCGTGTAACCTGCATAGTCCCCTGCAGGTCTGCAGTCTAACCACACCTGTGATGCCAGCCTCTGCTCAGAACATTCTACCCACCGTCAAGCACCACACCACGCCTCAGTGAGGGCATCGGCAGACAGGGAAGGAAAGCTTCCCCTTGTGTCAGCACTGCAAATCCAGATGGGAGTGAGATGAAGCAAAGAGAAGGAGGTTTTTGCCTCTCATTTCCAGTCTGATGTTATGTACCCACTTTCTGCTGAAGAATGCAATCTAACTGGACTGCATAGCACTGCTCTGAAATTTGTTTTAAACAACTTATAATCTAACTTGTCCAAAAGTTAGCATAATTTTACAAGACAGTAATGATATTCCACATTGAGATAACAACACAAAGAGAAGGCACAGGAAAACGGAAAGCCAAATTTTTTTAAAAACTGTTGGGAAGTTTGTATCCATATCTAAATTACATGCACTTTACTGAATCCCAAGTTTTCACTTTTCTACCACTTAAGAACCACAAATATATTATACGTGCCCTTTCTATTTTGTTATTCTTTCACTACATTACATCAAATTTAATTTCCTGTGGAAGTGTGTCCTCTTCTCAGCTGTGACTGTCTCAGAAGCTTTTCTGTAATAAGCAGGGCCTCATCCTATGGCAAACCTATCTTTTACGAGCTGTGCTCCTGTAGATTACTTTCCTGAAATGTTAGCAATGGTATATAAGAACAGGCAAAAGAAGAAAACCAAAGTAACATCCAAAAGGAAAAAAGTAAACACAAAAACCTCCACTCCCTTCTGACTCCTGCATTCATTGGTCAAAGGAAATTTCATTTTGATTTGGGTAGAATGCAAACACATGAAGGTTGCTACCATGTATCAGAAGAAGCCTCACAAGGTGCAAGACACTGCGTCACTTGCTCTGCAACTCATTAAAAGCATGGCAGTGAGATGGCTGTTTGTCCTTTGTGCCCATGGAATACAGAGATATGCAAGCAGTCACCACTCTAACAACCAACTCTCCCTGCCACCTGCCCTCAGCTCTCTGAGAGGCCTCCTCCACCAGCAAAAAGCCACATTCCACCAAAAAAAAAAAACCCACCAAAAAACCTGAAAATGTCAACCAAGATGCATTCATGCTTTTCATTATGAGACATCTGTGACAGCAGGAAAGCAGACCAGCTGGCCTTCTGGGTCCTTTCCAGACCTCTGCCCTGCAGAATGCAAAACTCATCTTCTTCAAACCACCTTTCCGCTATCAATGTTTACACACACACCCAAATTACTTATTTACAAAAATATGTATCAACAAATAATTCTAAACATTTTCAAATTAATCAGCCTAAAAGAAACAAGAGCAATGGAGATTATTCCTCTTATATCCATCCTGAAAAGATGCTTAGATATGGATGAGAGAAGAGACATCTGAAAAAATGCATAGAAAAAGTCTGCAATAGTTGGGTTAATGGTATTCATCCAGCAGAGATTACTGAGGGTGGCTACACAGGCATGCTAGAAGCCCTGCCAGAGGATGAACACTCTCTCCCCTTCAGTGGAAGATGTTGCCTCCAGGAGCTTCTCTTCAAATTGACCCATAGTCAGACCACATTTGGAAATCTCTTCACCATTCAGCACACAAGTCACCCAAGTTGTGAACTGCTCTTCCAAAACACTCTGAACTGCTCAATGAAGCATGACCTTTCTCTCCCCGCTTCCTATAAGACTTACAAGTCTTGCTTAACCTCTTTTGCATCACTGGTGTAGCAGAAAGTGACCTACATTTCTGACAAACTTTGTCTTCAAAACTATATATAAAATACACTGTATTAAACCAAGATATAGACTTTTGTAGAAACAGTCATCTCTGCTCTTCACTGTGTAACTTTTGAAGCTAGACAAGCATTTGCAATAATTGAGTCCTCTTTAAGGTTATTTTGGTAACCCATTTCCCTGTAATTTTTTTTATGCTTCTATCTTTAACACCTAATCACTAAAAACTGGCTAATCAGTAAAAAAAAATATAAGCAGGAAAAATTACTTAAAGAAAAGTCTCAGGTGTTATGTGCAGTGAAATTCAACTCCCATCAGTATGAAGAAACGTTTTCCCACCAGCTTCAGCAGGAGTTGCACTGAGAACATAAGTTAGATGAAGATGCTCCATGCTAACAGTTATGTGGTGTGCTAGAAACTGCTTCAGAACATAAAACAATGATGTAACCACTCTCATAAAATCAGTTTGCTCATGATTTTACAGGTCCTGAGTGTGTGTTAGCAATTTCAAGCCAGAACAGTAGGAAAGAAAAACAGGCCAGCTATTGATGACCTTACATTTTTGCCCTCGTAGGCCATAAATTAAATAGCCTCCCTGCACTAGATGTGGGTCTTAGTCTCTGATTTTTTATAGAGGAGAAAGGCTCAATATATGGATTTAATTCCTATTGAAATCTTGGTCAAAGAGAGTGGGTGATGTAAAGCTACACATCAAGGGAATAACTGCCATCATCTGGCTGAGTTTGGTAAAAATGGAGTTAATTTACACTTCTTTAAGTATTCAGTGGTGTATGAAATTAATTTAGATTGACCAGAAATTGAAAATGGAATGAAGGAGAAAAGCAATTAAAGACCTTTCCTAAATGCAGAAATAGTACTGCTTTAAGTGCAGCAATACAGTTAAAGTACAGAACCCTTCATGCTACTACCACCAAGCCCCTCCTGCTTGAGGAAGAGATTAATAGTCTGTAGATATACATATCACTACTGTACCAGTATAACTTCATCCAAAGGAAATATTGGTAGAATACTGCTACCCATATCTGTAAATAATTACATTTTCAAGACCACATGCATAGTTCAAGTAGTTCCCTGTTCTGCATACACACCAGTCCTAGAAGATAAACATCTGCTGGAGTGGCTTGGTGTAATTGATTGTACATGTGGCTTAACATTTGCTTCAATAACTTTTAGCACCTTAATGTTATTGTTTCTGTGTTGTTTCAACACGCAATGGTTAATGTAAGATGCAGACATTCACATACCGTATTTTTATGAATAACTGGTTCCCACAGATGTGGCAGTGATAACATTGTCATCATACGATTCCAAGTAGCTTGTTGTAGATCACATTTCAGAAGAAGGTCCCACCTGAAAACATAACAAATCCAAATAGTAAGTTCATCATATTCAGACGTTTACATTAAGCTCTGCTGATAAGTTTTTGTATTTTCACATATTCCTCCTCTACATTAACAAGGTCTGCACTTTTCCGAGGCTTACAGAAAACAATTTGCTGTTCACAATGGCAAGCAAAAGTTTCCTGCTATAGACAAACTATTTTGGCCCACTGCTCCAGACCAGATTTCAGGCATGCTATCAAAGCAATGAAAACTAGTTATTGTTAATGCAGAAGCTGTAACTTTCTGGCAGGCAGATACAGAATTTCAGATTTCCCATTTGTCAGGTCCTTGACAAGCACGTAGTTCCTTTCACCGTTGAACTGTCGGTTTGGCTCTACCTTTATTTTTCTGGGTCATTTGTTTTTTTTAAAAAAAACAAAACATTGAAAATAGCTGGTTTATAAGATGCTAGGGAGTGAGCTCCATCATGAACTATTCTCTTGAGATCAAGGGGTCTTAAGAAAGCAAGTGACTGCAATCACCTTATTTATAATCAATTGATCATTTCAAATAACTTGATAGGTGGATCTGTTATTAAATATTTCAATATATATTGTAGGCAACACAGAGATGAAAAATGAGCTTGCACTAACAGTGCTGTCTCCAATGACAAGACACATGGCTGCAAATAAACTTTGCAACTGAAGAGCTAAATATGTTTTTCCATACTAATACTAGTGCTAAAGTCCCAATTGTTTGAAACAAATAGATTCAGACAACCTACAAGACTACAGCGTTAAATAATGAAAACTCATTTGGACTGTGTATCCCTCTAAATAAGTGTTTGAAACAGGAATTAAGAAACTCTTGCTTGTTAACTCATTCTGTGATGCATGACAATGTGGATAAAGATATAAGACACAGTAATTGACACAAAAGGTAGATTAACTGGGTTCTTCTTATTTAAAAAATGTGAATAAAATTACTTGCAGGACACCCAGAAATATACCCTGACACATACACGTACAGACACACCCACAGCAATGAGGGCTCATGTTAGAAGTAAAGGTAACTTCATAAACCAAGCCTCCTCAAAGAGAAACTGATCTTCCTCCTGTTCTACAAGCAAGAGGTTTTCAGGAGGGACATCTGGTAAACAATGAATAATTGTAAAGAAATTATATTTTAAGGTTTTTGCCATTTTTAAATGACTCTAATGTTTCCTTGACTCTTCATACCTCCAAAGTGGCTTGGCTTTTGCCTCTATTATCATTCATTGGCCAGCCACAACATTACACAGTTCACTAGTGCCGAGTATGTCTTCATTTGCTGCCACCTAAGCAAGTCAGTGTCTCCCATACTCCGTATTCAGTCTTCAATAACAAATGTAAAACCACAAAAATATTAAGTTATGAAGACTATATTCCATGGTCAAAAAACATCCCAAATAGTAAAGGGTGCACTTCCCATATGTATGACGGTAATATCTAATGTTTGCCTGCTCTGAAACAGTATAAATACAAGTGGGCAAAGAGAATCAGCACAGACTAATGAACATATATTTCAGTACACATATACTTAAACGCCAGACATGGAGGTGAGTTGCTGAGCCACAGCATGGGATCCAGCAGCAATGAGAGAGATGGTGGAGCAGACACCCAGAGGCAGCTCTTGCTGGCAGAAGGTACAGTGCTCTGCCATGCTGCATCACCACAACTTTGGTTGCCCTCCCCTTCATCAAGAAGAGCCTCATCCCTCTTATCAGGTAGGTAGCTCCTCTAGCTCTGTGCCAGGACTTGGGAGGTCCTATGTTGCCCAGGTGAAACATGCTGGTTGGAAGGAGCATGCCAGGATTCAGGCACCACTGCATTCATTCACCTCTGCTCTGTAACCCCAGCTCTGGCTCCTTCCCTTTCACTCAGACACCTCTGACTCCTCAGGCAACAGATTGCTTACCAGGAAACTTGTGGAGGTCTGACATATGTGAATTCGGCCTGGGGCTACCAGTAAGTGCATGCACACATAGGGAGGACCACGTAAACACTCATCACTTCATTTACCTCTTAAAAGCCTAACAGAACTTTTCAGGTAAATTATTTTTTTTTCTGCCTCTTAGCTTTGCTCTTGGAAAATGAATAATCTAAAACAAAAATCCTAAATCACCACATGAATGCAAAGGAATGATCACAAAGTAACTACATATTGAACTGAAATTTATCACAAACATGGAATCAAGCGAAACGCAGTCTTTCATCTCTAGTGAAGCAGTTTGAAACTAATTCAGGTTAGTACCCATCATCAGCTACCACTGACTTCCTACTCTTCAGTGTCCTGTAGAAAATGAGTTTGTTATTCTACATAACATTTGAATCCCTTATGTTCCAAATCTATCACTGAGTCTTTATCATCTTATTTAGCCAGGTCAAAGTTATGGTCCAGATTTTCATGGCCACAGGCATGCCCCATTTTCAGTGCTTATTGTCTCTGCTAACAGAAGAGATCAGGGGATCTCAGAGACTATGTAGGAGAAAGCAAAAACTGCTCAAAACAAACCACTTCTGGTAGTGCAGGAGGGACCAATAACCAGCTCCTGAGAGTCAACTGAACTACTTATGCATCTCACAACTTTCAAGAACTTTCACAAAGATCTTCCTGGCACAGATTTCCTAATGCCTTTCCTTCAGTGAGAAAGAAACACTGATGCCTTGAAAATACACTTTGAAATTGTAAGTCCTGGAACAGCACCTTTAAAGCAAAGGGAGAATCCTTCCAGGTGAAATCTGAAAATGGAAATTACATGGGAGGTACTTAAGGAGGTGGTTCTGGCAGTTATGGAAATATGTAGTGTTGACAGCAATACACTGAGGACTCAGCACTTAAAATCTCAGTAGGAGAAAGATACATACAAATAAAACATACAAATCAATAGTCTCTACAAAAAGAGGGAAATGTAGAAAAATACACACAATTTTTGTCTAAACTGCTTCTTTTCTATGGCTAGACAGTGGTAATCTCTACTGCCATCAATTAAAACCTCCACTTTCACAAGCAGTGTTTCAAGGAAATGCAAACAATAGGCACAATTAGGAAAATTAATGGAAGCTAAAACATAATTTTTGCTGCTAAGTAACTTGTACATCTGTGCCATCACTTCTTAAAATTGAGTCTGTTTGTTTTAAGACAATACTAAAACTGTATTTATACAAACTTAACTACAGCTAAGATACCCTCTCACTTCAAAAAGCTCCTTTCTTACAACTAAGTACAGCACTGAAGAAGGAAACATGCAATCTTTTGCATTATAAATATCCATATTAATGCACACAGCATATTCACACCAACAGAGCTGAAGATGCCTAACAAACACAGGTATTTAGAAAGTGTCTATAAAACCACTGCAGTGCTTTAGGACTTTACAGTGGTTCAGCAATTCTTTCTCCATGTTCAATAAATATTTTCTGCTCTTTTGAAATCTTAACAAGTGCTTACAAAATGGGTGAAGTATCTAAACCAAATGTTTAGGTTGAAGCAATACAGGCATTCAGTTGTTTACTAAAGTCAGACCTAAGTATTAAGCCTAAAAAATTCCCCATATAAATATATATTTATTAATTTTTTAAAAACTATATCTTCTAATTTCAAAAAGATATACCTGTGAATAACTTTTCAGAAAAACATACTTTAAAGTGAAAGAAAAAAGTAATTAATTATCTGAAAAAACTTTCCTCTCAAGAAATTTAAGGAATTAAAAAAAAAATTACAGTCTCTGGCCTCTTTCTTTCTTTCAGAACTTCAGCATTATTTCAATAAACATTGAGAAAGCTGGTATTTTGTTCTCTCTGACATCAGAAGCTACATTACAGACACAACAGCACTTGTATACTTTTACTATGCAACACAAAAATGAATGGATAAATAAACTGTCTGTAAAATATGTCAGGCTAGTAACATCCACACAGGCTGAAGCCCGATTCTCCATACAGAACAAGCACAGGGTACAACTACAATACAAGCTTCTTCTCAAACTCTGTCTCCCCATACACTCCAGCTATACTCTGGAAGGAATAAGAGCAGTACTTGCTCAGTAACCAGGAATTACATTGCTGATAACAGCAATTCAGCTCTGCCCTTGTAACATCTGAACAGAAATAAGCCTCATCAACAAGTGGGAGGGGAAGCAGGAAGATAATGAGAGAAAGAAAATGCAGCTGCAAACAGGGGGTAAACTGCAGGAGGAGGTTGTACAGTGATGCACACCCATCTGTCGTCTGACGGCGTCAGGGGATTTAGAAACAGCAGATCAGAGAAACTCCTTGGGAAAAGCTTCACAAAAGGAATGAGGGACATTCCAGAACTGTACAAAAACTAATGCACGAAAATCCCCAGACAACCAATATTTTTTCTTTGACTTTCTTTGATAAGCTGCACAGAGGGCATTTAAAACACAAAAATACTTGTTGGACTGTCTCTGGCATGATACACTCCACTAGCACCCCTTAATCAAGTGTATTGTCCTTTTTCACCCTATGACTTGCTTTGGACCTATTTCTTTTTTGACTATTTTTTTTTAAATTCTGGCCCCCATTTTCATGAATGTTAACGATCACAAAACATATTGAGAGTGACAAGACAGTAAACATCACTGTCTTGTCAAGGCTGTTGCACTTGGACTGCAATGTGGATGATCAGCCAAAGCGTGGTATATGAGCTCAAATTATAAGGTCACTTGAATACCCATCCCTCCAAAACCAACATTTTCGAAAACCAACCTCTGAAATAAAAACCTAACACCTAGAGTATTTCATAATAATTTTTATTCCTATTCCAGCAGCAGCAATGAAATTTTCATTTCAAAGAACAAAAGTCATTAAACAGAGTATATTGTCAAATGTGGCAGTAGATGCTGGGACAATGAATGCATGGGAAAAAACACCCCATTCCCTAACATGACATGTATAGGTGAGAGACTCATAGAAGAGGACAAAGAGTCAGTCTAAAAAAGCACAGAGATTTGATAACTAATCAGACACAGAAACCCATCTGAGAGTCACAAGTATCTCTGCAGGCTCTGAAAGACAGAATTAAATTGGCTTAATACTATATTCAAAAATTAATGTAATTAGCTGACATTAAGCAGGATAAGTTTGCAGCAACATGTTGCTCTGACAAGCTGTCTCCAGAAGGGTAAGTGGAAGGTAAAATCTTACTTTTCAGATTGAGATTATGGCCATGCACTGAGGCAAAAGTTAACAGGATGTCTGCTGAGGGCAGCTTAAACTTGGTGCTGGACATTTCACCTCACACTATAAAAGGGTGGTATGTGATCAATGAGTCAGATCACGAGTTTCAGATTCTTCACATTTATTCATATGGCTGTGCAGCTTCATCTCTTTCTGATGCTACCACTTACAAGAAGAGAATTTCAGAATAACTTCTGCCAGGAGATTATCTTCTCCAGCTTCTCTCAGTCAGAGTGGGCCCCTGAAAAGACTAAAATACACTAGATGCAATTTATTTATTTTTGTTTATATGGCAGCACATTGGTCTTTATTTGGAAAAACTACATCTGTGCATGAGGCAGTGTCTGTGCCAACCTGGCAGGCTGCCTGATGTGCCAGCTGCTGTGCACCTATTGTCTATTTTACAGGGTCACTCTTGGCACCCCTACTCTACTCCCAGCATCTACCAAGGCTTCTACCTTCTTCTCTACATGGCATACAACCTACACATCACAGTGCAGCCTGGAAACTGAGCGGCAGCGGTTGACAGAGAACGAAATAGACAGAAACTATGTACATAATTTGGAGGCAGATAGTAACAACTGAAGAATTGATGGTAAAATCACAGAATCACCGGGTTGGAAGAGACCCACTGGATCATCGAGTCCAACCACTCCCACAAAACACTAAACCATGTCCCTCAGGACCCTGTCCACCCGTAACTTAAACACCTCCAGGGAAGGTGAATCAACCACCTCCCTGGGCAGCATATTCCAGTGCCTAATGACCCTTTCCGTAAAAAACTTCTTCCTAATCTCCAACCTAAACCTCCCCTGGCGGAGCTTGAGGCCATTCCCCCTTGTCCTGTCCCCTGACACCTGG
>WAAB01001393.1:62620-80706 GCA_013389865.1 Piaya cayana
GGTCCAGCCTGTTCAGATCCCTTTGCAGAGCCTCCCTACCCTCCAGCAGATTGACACTTCCACCCAGCTTAGTGTCATCTGCAAACTTACTAAGGGTGCACTCGATGCCTTCATCCAGGTCATTGATGAAGACATTGAACAGGGCTGGACCCAGCACTGAGCCCTGGGGAACCCCACTTGTAACTGGCCTCCAGCTGGATTTAACACCGTTTACCACCACTCTCTGGGCCCGGCCATCCAACCAGTTTTCCACCCAGGAGAGTGTGTGCTTATCCAGTCCAGAGGCTGGCAGTTTCCGAAGCAGAATGCTATGAGAAACTGTATCATATGTGGTGAAGGATTTTTATTCTTCATACTGAGAAACAACTGAACAAGACTGGTCACCTCCCAACATGCACAATATTGAGCACAAACTGTTAAGAGGGGGTTGATGATGAGCAGACACAGATATCACCACTGAATTTCTCACAAACAGATGTCTATGGCCTGGCAATCTAACCACTGTAAGATGGACAGTTTGTGATCTCTGTCTCACTGGGAAAAGGCTACAAAAATCCCATTGACTGAGTGTCTCCCAGGCAGTTTTACTGGGAGGACACAGTGCAGTATTTGAAAAATCCTGAAGCCCTCCATGAGAAGTTACTGTTTTGAAAACAGTGGGAGCAAAGCCAGGAAGCTGTAACAGGTGTAAATATACACACATGCACATGCACATGCACACACTCCTGATTACTCATTACAGTTGCAAAGAAAACCTTGCAAACCTGAAAGAATATAAAATGGTCCCTCTAGTTCTGTCACAATTGGCTGTTTAGCCAAAATGTAGCAACAAAACTAAAATAAACAAGATAAGTGAACTTCACAGTTGCCTTGTGGTAAAGCAGTGTATCTACCAAGAACTATGGCTGTGCTGCTGTCCCTGCAACACAGAAAGGTAGGATCAGTGGCAGATGAATTATAATTAGCAGCACAGGAATTATAATATTTTTTTGCTTTGGAATTTTTTTTTTAATTGCTATATTTTGTAACACACATCACATATTTGTGTTGCAAAATATAGTGAAACACATACTGATACTTCAAATATACTAACCATGTGGCAAAAAATATGAAGAAAAAGCTTTTAAAGTAATTTATTACTTACTCCCATATTTGATAAGAAAAAACTGTTAATCAATATATTTATTTAACACTATCAAAAGCATTATATTTTGAAGGCAGTCCTTTCTTTCCACTACCACTTTGTAGCATCCTGCTTTAACTTCTGCAGTCTAGGCAACTTGGAGTTTCATTGGTTGGTGGGAGTAAAAGATTTGAGTAGCTAGAAATAAGTGCAACTCTGAAACGGCTTGTAGTTGAAAGACAGATGACAGCAGGATGGAACACATAACTAGAATATTTTAGAAATCTAAAATTTTTCTTCCTATTGATGTAATGTGGACAACAGATGGGTTTTTAAATGCAGCTCTTGGTACAACTTTGCATGTGAGAAGGAAAATAATTTGGAGTTAATTGGAACAGGAGAAGATTGTTCTGTGGATCCAGTTGGTGTCATTCTAGAGCCTTAAACTCTCCTGCAAAATACTGTAAGCAGAACAGCAGGAGTCCCAAAACTCCACACGCTGGCTTCAGCTCAATAAGTCATTTCTATTCACAAAGTACATAAGTATGTACCTAACTTTAGGAGCATGTGTAGAACCCAGTGCTTTCACTACAACTTAGGAGTCTGACAAAACTGAAGTTGCACTTAGAGGTTTTGCTAAGCAAGCACCAGAGATATCTGGTAGATATTCACAGGCTTCTTTTACCAGGTCTGTGTGCTACATTTTCCACCTGCCACAGCATTTTCTTTACTTACTAAGCAATGCGCTCACCAGACTTGCAAAGATGGGCCTTGCTGCATGTAGGAGGCATCCAAGCAACAAAGGCACCAGGTGGAGGACAAGCCAAGCAGAAAAGGTTGCAAACAGGCAGGACATCCTCCTGAGCACACCAGAAGCATCACTGACAACACAGAGGAAAACAAGACAAGCAGAATCAAGAGCATTAGTTTAACTACTTTACTTACTTTAATTTTTCCTGTTTAACACTTAAAGTAGCAAACAGAGTAAAACAAAAAACAAAAACAAATAAGCAAGAACTGTGGGAGAGAGAAGCCAAGGCCACTGGTGCTCTGCTTTCTCTTACTGACGAGGTCCAAGTCTGACCTAGGCAGCTGGGAGCAGCAGGGCACGACAGTCCCCTGTCATCACCCACTCTCAAACTCCTAAGTATATTTGTGAGAGAATACGGACTCTGTGCATGTAGCAATTACGATTAATATTTTCTTAGAAATGTCCGTTAGTGAGACACGTGTTCTGCTAAAGACTGGACTTGGTAAACGTTACGTGCACAGCGCAAAACTCACCCTATCTGTGATTCTCCTGAACACTCCTCGGATTTCCCCACAGAGATACATGCAGCTCAGTTGCAACATCCTGGGTCAATAGAGAAACCAGAGCAACTCTCTTCAGACAGAGGGTCATATATCACCTGGTGTAAATCAGGTTGGCTTTGGGGCTGTCGAGCTGATTCTTGCCTCCAGAAGGTTCAGCACAGGCCAAGCTGAGAACTCTCCTCAGGCACTCTCCTGGTTTAGGAAGCTCTATAGACCCCAAAACATTCTGTAGTGTTCCCAAGAGCTATCTTAAGCAAGACTTTACTCAGGCCAGCCACCCTTTGAATTGCCCAGGTACTTCAAAATGCAGATTTTATGAAGTTGCATAAAGCCTCAGTAAAACCAGCACGTTCTGCATTGACCACGTGCACCTGCTCAACAGCAGAAGTATCTTGCCCCTCCATTCTGCAAAGCTGCTACTCACTCTAACATTCACTGCAATACAATGTCTTACGTTATACATTTCCACCTTGAATTTTAAGAGTCTGTTTGGGAAGAAAATTTAACCTTTTATCTTCTAAACATAGCATTTAGTATCTGGATCCAGGTCTATGCATGCTGCCTATCTCTAATGCCTTAGCTACTAACTGCACCTTAATCAGGCTATTTTTGCTCATAAGTAAAGGAGACAAGTTAACTCCAAAGCAGTGGCCTAGCCTTACTTTTGTGATAACTTGTATGATCTTTAACAGCATAAACACTATGCATATGAGCAAGCGTGCAACTATCGATAACTCTGAGAATAGCATCTTAAACATGGACATGCATACTAAAAAATCAAGGTTCAAATCCTGCCATCAGTTTTAGCACAAAACTCCTGGCTCCCTATGGATCATCAGAATACAGCATCTGTCTACAGGGCATCTCTGCAAAATAAGGAAGTGGAACTCCAATAAAGAGAATATTGCACAACAATGGTATTTTTGTGCCTAACTCATATTTATGAATATAATTCACAGGAAAATCAATGTAAGGTGTTGTGAATCTCACCCCAAACTCATATAGCAGAATGAGGAATTGAACATATGGGTGTGAAATCCCCACCTAGTCCACAAGTCACTGGGCTGTATTTCCTCAGGTAAAGAATTACAGTAAATACATCAAGTCAGCTGTATACAGTCGAGCTTGTGTAATCACACATCACAGAGAGTAAAACATGCCATCATAAACTAAAAGGTATGTTCCAGGCATATGACACTTTGTCTCTAGTTTTTACCTAAATCATTCGAATTCCAAGCACAAACGCATGAATTAAAAGCAGTTTTACAAGTGAAATCAAATATAAATTGAGGCAAGGAGTGTTATTCTAGCTTTCAGAGTATCTTTAAAAAATGATTATTAAAAAAACCCTTATTATTACTATTTGAATGTACGAGAATGACACCTCAGCAAAAATGAAAAATTTCTTTTCTCAGTTCAGTCAGGTACCTTACTCCAGGACACCAGCAAAACTGACTTGCTGCAGAATGAACTGAACTGGCACAACCACAGCAGAAAGGATTTGAATCTACAAGCACTGCGCTGTGGAAAGCAGCTGCTCAAGCAAACAAGCTCCATTGCAGAAAATTAACTCTTTCACACCTAACTTAAAAAAACAAATTCCATTCACAAAGGGAAGTTTCATTACAAACATCCCCAAAGTCTAAGTAGGTTCAAAGCCAGGGTCAATTGAGGTAAAGAAATACAGCACACACATTTCTGGATGGTGAAACAAGTTCTCTAAAATAAGAAATGTGATGCATTGGTGCTTCCAAAGAAACACATACCACAGCAACACAACTACAGTGTTGAACTCATGTTGGTAAGAGTTATGGTGCATTCAACCCACCTCCATGGCTATCTTGTCTATGACTGTACTAAGGCTTTTGCTTCTTAACCCCACAAACAGTGAAGCCATCATGACCTGTCATCTGCCTCTCCCCACAGCAGTGGCACATTCACATGGGACAGGCTGTGGTGTAGAAGGCCTGCAACATGCACAACTTTAAGGATCAGGCAAACACTTCCCAGTGAAATCCATGCTAAAATCTGTTCCTGTGACAAGGAGGTGAGACCACGGACCTGCTCAGTTTGTGTGTTATACAAAGTTCAGTATTTCCGAGGCTCTGATCTCACACATGCACGATGACTTTAGGGAAGCTACAAAACATTTGTGTTTCAGCAGCACAACTCATAGAAAGTATGACCCTTGCACAGGTCTGGAGATCAAACCAAGGCACATTGTGAAACCAGAGTTAAGAGAAGTTAAGCCTGCAATAAAGATTTTATTCAAAATCTCCCATTTCACTCAATTTAGACTAAAATATTGTTTTTATCAGTCTAACTGTACATTTGTTTTTTCCTTGAAAAAAACATGCTTCAATCTGCTAAGAAATGTCTTCTTGCAGATGGACTGGTAATGAAACACAAATAGGACATTAAAAATGAAAAATGCAATGCACAGTGTATTTTTTTCCTTTACTTTTTTTAATCTTAATTTGCACCTAGTCATTTTCATGCCAAGCATCTCAAGTTAAATTATTACTGTAAATTAAATTTCACCCTTTTTTTAACTGGCAAAAATGGTGAAACTGAGTTTGTAATTATTTCAAGTTTTGTTGCAACACAGGAACAACTTGATAACCTGAAGACCCTTCAGGGTTTGAATGGACAAGATACATGGGCTTTTAACAAAAGCAAGGAAAATGGAACAACTGTGTACAGCAACCTGCAGGGCAAAAAATCCGTCTCTGCAGAGCCTTTTGACCATGACTGTTAACCTCTGAAGACCTATTCAAGGACCTCAGGATGAAATGACTTCTAAGCAAGTCACTGCCCCCCCCTCCAGATACATTCCCTCCCTGCCCGTGTTATTAATGCAAGTCATGGCAATTACTTCCTTTCAGCTTGTAGTCATGTGCTCACTCTACCTGGCTCACTCAGATCACACTGATTTCAACAGAAAATCCACCTGAAATCAAGGTCAGCCCATACGTCCCATGGTGTATGGTGAACAGCCCTCACTCCTCCCAAGCACCAAGCCCAGCAGCCCCTGTCACAGCTTTAGCCTGTGCCTGTACAGACACGGCCCACTCCCCAGCAGCCCTCAGCCCACTCCTTTTCACCCCCCAGCAAAGACCTGTGATGAAGGCTCACACCAATATAATGCAGCAGGCAGTCACAACAATCCCCTCTGCAGCTATGCCCATCTCATAGACTCGAGCAAAACATGGGGTGACAACTCCCATGGGCTCCACAGTGCTCCCTCCTGCCCTCTCAGCCTTAGAAGTCTTGGCTTTCAACAAAATCACAAGTACTTCTCATCCAAGAAAGTAAGGGAAATTAAAGTAAAAGACATTCAAACCTTCCTAACAAACCATATTGGAAAATTGCACCCATGCTACAATTGCTAGTATGCATAAAAATTCTGACGATTTTATAAGATGCTCCAACCTAATATTCATCTGCATTAAGAAAATCAAGGAGTTGCAGAAAGGACATGACTATTAGCTAGACAAAAAAACAGTAGAGTCGAATGCTGGAGCTGACACAAACAGAAAGCATTTGATGAGCTCTGTATATTTGTTATTATCATGCAGAAAAAAGAAGAGGTCTTTCTTCATGTACAACATCTTGCAATCCTTGTGTGCCATTACTTAGATTCCCAGCTCTAGGCTTCTGCTGCTCTAAGAGCAACACATTACTACACAAAACTAATTCAATTCAGTACAATAAGCAAAAATTCTCCTGAAGACCAAAATGTAAGTTTTCATAAAAATCAAGGCCTTTCTGGAGGACGACAGCCCAAGAGAAATCCTGTATTTGTTTGGAAAATAGGGACATAATGAGAGCAACATGGCCCACTTCCTTATAGTGCCTTTTCAACATCCCTTGGCCATGACCTGAACGGCCTCCTGTGTGAGAAAATGCATGTTTCCATCTGTGCATGTTCATCTCTGCTTCTCCATGCTGAGATGATCAGCAATGGTGCAAGTCACAGAAGCAGCTCACAGATGTAACTGTTTCTCACTATAACATCTCAGCTGTTGTCTCTACTAATGCATAAGCAGCCACTGTGTACATATGCACGTATGGCAGTGTACAAGAAGACCATAAATATCAGCACTCATTTATTAATATTTTTTGTTAATAACAAAAAAAACACCCAACAACTCAAAAATAAAGTAGGTAATAACCCAACAGCACAGTTTACAGCTCTCTCATCTATAGATTAAAGGAAGGAAAAATACATAATTATTCAGTCAAAATGAGAGTGACAGTTTAAAGTGGAATTCAGGAGCACTAAATCATTCCTTTTCTTAAAATTTATTATTCCCACTCCTTTCCTAAAGACCTGTTATTCTAATGACTTGATTTCCTAATATTACTATTTAATGTTTGTATCCACTCCACCAACAACTCAGCATGACTTTGAAGATCAAAACTGAGTAACAGCAGAGAAAACTGCCAAGAAAATATTACTAAAGGAAGATTTAACTTAAAATCAATTGCATTTATACTAATGCATTCATGTAACTACTTGCTTCCCCTTTTCTATAAAGTGGCTGTAAAGTCTCTTGAGACGGAAGACTGTTGTAGTGTATAGTTGCTTAATGATCCTATGGGGCATATTTAGAAGATGGAAAGAGATTTATATAACATTTTATGGTGGCAATCACAGGTCATCAAGTTCTTTTATTTTACATGTGAAATCAGTACCATTTAAGAGACTTTTCCCATTTTTTGTTCTACAATGCTTTTCCAAAGGAAAAACAACAGCCCACAGGGGCAGGGGGGAGTGGAAAGGAATGGTGGAGCAGGGTGGAATTTGGCATGCACATATACAAAACCCTCCAAGGACTGCACACGCCTGAGCAAATTCACTTCTCTGTCTGTTAAATATTCCCATCTGAGACACTGCTTCAAGACACATCCTCATAAGGAATAGCTGGACCTTGTCTGTATGGCTGACAGTACCAACACACAGTATTTAATTTCAAAACCCAGGCATATCCTATTCCACTAAAGGCTGAGTGCTGTAATTTCTTTGCCTATCTTGCTTTTCCCTGCTTGGAAGCATCTCGTCATGCACAATTCATGTTACATAACTCCAGCTTGTTAAAAACAAGTCATTTAGCTAGGTAGTGCAATAGATTAATGAGGTAAACCCAGAACTTGCCTATTACAGAATGCAGACAAAAGCTGCTCCTCAAGTAATATCCCTATGCAACATTAAACAACTGCACCAGCACTGTTTACATTCAAATTTAAATCTTTCAAATTCAAGATACTCTACTCCAGACTACTCAGTGCCTCTTCTCACAACCACAATATGCAAACTTCCCAGTGCATATGCATTTTATTTTTCAAGAGTGACCCGCCTCCCCCATCATCAGAGAACGACAGTTGAATATTGAACCAATTCATTTCACTTGCAAGAACACTGTATTGCTTTAATGTTTTGGCTGTCTTTGATGAGGCAAAATCCTCCTCTCTTAGTTAGCTGCAAAATGCTTGTGTTTCTCAATAACCATTCTTACTCATATCCCTGTTTTGGTTACAAAGCGTAAAAGCAGCAGCCGGAGAGGGTTAAACAGGTTTCCTGTCAATGCTCTGCAAGAAGCAAGCTTCTGTATTCCAGCAAGACAAAGAAATCTGTCCAGGCCCTGTATATTCAGCATTATTCAGCACTATTGGGACTGTATTCCAGGATCCCTCACGATGCCCACCTGACACTGTGTCCTCTATATTATGCAAGTGATGTAGTCTCCCCAAGGCAAATCATCACCTGACCATACCGCTCTTTGCAGCTGAGCTGTATCCAGTGTCATGCTCTGTGGAGTGAACCATTGCCACATAACTATATTCTCTTCTCAGTCACTACTCCAGGGAAGAAAAAAAAAAAAAATAAATCGCTTGTATTTCTGGCAAAATCAATACAGCAGAGTAGTAGGGAGGCGACTGGTTGCCCCAGCAAGGAGGCAGCAGCAATGGGTGCCCTTGTGCAAGAACGGGCTGGCTGCCGAGCCCAGACCTGAAACTAGGTCTCAGCCTGCTCCACTGCAGGGGAAGGGAGGGGGGAAAATTTTAAAAAAAAAAAAAAACCACAGCACTTTCTCAGAGCAGGAAGAAGGGGAGGCCATGAGCGTTTCCTGTTGTGCAGCTGAAACAAGCAAAGACGTCATTACATTTACACTCCCTCAGGGTGTCAGCAGATTGAGGGCCAAAGTTCAGTCATTTCCAACCCACTGCAAAGGGAGGTTTTGGAGGAGAAACCAGCAGTGGCTTTATTGCTAACAGCGTTCTCTGCACTTGCATAGCAAAACAGCTAAGCAGCGTGTTACCAGGCTCAGCTGCAAAGGATCATATGTGACTAGAAACGATATTTGCACAGAAGCTGTGCTGCTCTTATTTTTCTTGTACAGCTTGTGTAAGAATATTACCAGAATACAGAAATGCACTAAGCTCTCATTACAGCCCATACTTCTGCAAGCATCTGGAAATCAAACCTTACATATTTATTGATCCCATGGAGTAAAATATGTTTTGTGCATGCATTTGGGGCAAAACTGGAGCGTAGAATTATAGGATTCCCTTGTCAGATATTGCTGACAACCCAGCAAAGCAAATACAGATGCTTCTTTTATATTTCACCCCCGTCTTTCTGAAGTTAGTAAGGGACCAGCTTACAGGAAAGGGTGAAGGCCCAGGAGTTTACATATAGTGGCATGTGGGAGTTCAGCATTTGGTAACTGATTGTCTCACGGGTTGTCCATCTGAGCCTAGGTAAATCATTAGTATACTTACCCAGCAAGTGCAAGGAGTACCTAGATTGCAGTCCTACCCACCATTACTAACTTCTTAAATTAAATATTACAAAGAGGGTTTTTAAGGGAAATGAGACCATCTGTCAGGTTTCAGAGCCTCCACCACCAGAAGTTGTTAAGAGCAGTCTGAGCAGCCACCTATAGGAAATGGTTTGGTTATAGCTGATCCTCCCCTGAGGCAGGGGGGTGGACAGGCTTATGGTACGTTCTCACTCATGAGACACGTTCTAGACCCATTTTCATTAGTCTCTGAACAATATGTCAGAATATAGTGATAAATACAGTCATTCCACAATAAGCATGTCCTAGGAACAAACTCTAGTGTCTGGGACACTAGACTTTTCCTCTGCACACTGAGACGGATTGGGTAGCACTGCTTCACTTGATAGAAGCTCATTTTCAAATAGTAGTACTTAATTCAACAAACCTCAATGAAAAAGTTTACAAGGGGTTTGGAAAATGCTCTTCCAGATTCTCATTTCATGCTACCATCACTTGCTGGAAAGGAGTATTTTTGCCATAATTCTGCCACAACCACCCTGTGGTCACACCAAGAACTGAAGCCAGACTTTCAGCCCTGGTAAGTCAGAGTATTAGAGCTGCAACTGGAAAACCACCACCCTGTCTCTTGGAATCATAATAAATCACATCTTTCTTGGGATGTATGTAATGCCACTGACTTATCAAAACTGCTCATTTTGCTAGAAGAACAAAGATAATATTTGTAATAATTTATTAAGTAAGGGGTTTGGATATACTGTTAAAAACATATTCTTCTACAAGCATATGAGCTGACTTCTTTGTTTTCTATCCTTTCCTTTAAGGATATATTTTTCAAAGACTGTTTATGTTGAAGATTTACTGCCCAGTTAGGAAGAAGAAACCTCTACTGCTGCTTCTTCTGACACAAGCTTGAAGACTTAATCCTAAAGGTTGTCAGTCTGGCACTAATAATCAGGACTCTCTTCAATATAAAAAAGGCAGACAAATGAGTCTCTGGTGTTGACAATGATTTGCAGTACACAGTACACAATCTGAGGAAGAAAATTTTAATTTAACTCTGCATCTAATCAAAGAAGCATTAACATCAGCAAAGACACTCTGGATTACTTCAATCAGAGCAAAGTGATCAGAATCTGACCCATAAAAATGCAGGTACTGGATCAGAATCTGGCTCATATCATACAGAGCAATGGGTGTATGTAGTGAAATTCTCCTAAGAGAAGGAAAAAGGGGATGAAACCTTCAGAGTACTGTAAGAATGTTTCCACTGTGCACAGCATCCTAAACAACATGTAAGGGAGACATTTGATCTTCTGAAATCTGACCGTGAAGTACCACACTTACTCAGAATAAGCTTTGTCAACTATTTTTAACCCCATATCCAAAGACTAAAGAAATGCACCCACTACTTGGACTTTTGACCATACTGAGACAACTGCTGCAAGTCACAACTGCAGCACACAATCACACTTCATAACTACCCAGCACAAGCACATGCCATCACAATAGGCATTTTTCATACATATATGGCTGCCTCTTTCAATACAGTGTCTGTAAAAGAACAGAAAATATAATAAGGAAAAGCAGTGTTTCCACACACCCATTCATGTCCTGCGAGTTAATCTTCAGGTAATTACATCTTAGTGTTCTTAGCTGAAGAATGGTATTAAACCATCTCTACCATGGTCTGAGGCAATAAAGTGACATATATTCTCTGCAGTACCCTTTGCATCCAAATATGACCCTAATATTTTTTAAAAGAACCCTATCTGTTGCATTTGGTCTTTTTCATTTAAAGCTTGAAATTTAAAACAACAGGACAGATGTAAGCTGTGACCTGGCCTCACTGTCAGTGCCTTTGGTATGCTGATGAAAACACATGGTTTTCCACTCCAAAATAGGAGTTAGCTGCAGTTAAGTACAAATACATATGGAAAACAACTCTTAAACAAAGTTCGCTACCTACAAAATATTTAACACCTTTACAGATTCCCACAGACTCAATTGTATTTTTATCCTTTACAACCCATCTGTGTCGTATTTTGAACAAAGCCACTATATTGTATCACTCAGGAATTTCAACTATATACAAGGCTTTTATAATTCTTACACTTCCATTTGAAGGAACGTTTAAGAAACGCAAGTGGAAAAGCCATGGTCTTGGTATTTTTTGTTGAACTGTCTCATTACTAAGAGAATTCTCTCAAGCAATCCTATAAACAGATAATTAAAATATCCTGTGCCACTTTCATGGGGAAAACAAGGCAAGTAAAGATTACACCATCCAAGCTGCTGAACACCTGATAGCAGGCAATTAGTTATCCTCAAAATATGTGTGGAAGAAAACAGAGCAGGGGGAGCTTGTTTTTCTATTAACTGTTAACCTGGTACCCAGCCTACATATGGCAGTACACAGGATGCAGACTGCCCACCACTGAAAGACACAATCCAACCACCAGTGAAGTGGCGGCAATTTCTTCAGAAATTTCTGAAGTATCCTCCATCATCTGGCTTCTCATCTACCACCCTCAGCTGTCCTGTGTCATGCTCTCCTGCCCCAGTAGGACTTGCCACCAGTAGTGGTCTCTTCCCTCCCTGTACCTCAGGGTCTTGGCAGACAGGTGGATACACAGACTCCCGTCCGGAAGCTACCAGACAAACATTGCATTGCATAGAGTAAAAAATTAATGCAATTATGTGGTAAGGATTGAGCGTAGGATTAATTCATAAACCTTAAATTTCAAGTGGGATGATCCCATACATTGCAGGTGTGTGCAAATGTGTGTATGGCGTGTGTATAAATATGTACATGCATATACTTATATATATGTGTGTGTATATATATAAAGTGACATATATGCATGTAATTGTAACTATCTTTTATAAGTAACAACTTACGGTGATTCTTTGGACAAGGAAGCTAAGCAAGGGAAGAGGCAAGCCCTTATTTTGGGGCTTCCTAAATTTTATTTGAAATATCTGATCAAGACAAAGCAGATCGGAAATGCAGGTTTAGGAACCTGCAGTTCTCAAAAATAGGTAACCTAATTTCAAGAAGCCAAAAGCAATTGCTAAGCTATTTATTGAAATTGTTTTCATGGAAACAATGAGAAAACACTATAAAAATGTTAAAAATATTAAATCAACTTGACTGCTTCTGTATCTCATTAATTCAACAAGATCCTAGGCAACAATAATATTTAGAATAAATATTTTCCTTATGGGAATAGCATTTTCACTCCAATTGACCAGATGATATCAATTAGAAAAAGCAAAAATTAGATACAGAAAACACTTCTACTAACTTAAAAATGAAACTGTGCTCCAGTGAGTACAAAGCTTGTTTAAGACAACATTTACTTTTCATTTCAAAGATCTTCCTTGATAGGCTTCTTTTCCCCTTACACTGCTATAAACTAATTTCAATCCAAATTATGAAAATCAGTTTACTAAAACTTCAGAAAGCACACGCTACTCAGTGTAAAATACTGCACACAGACACAAAGAGTAATACATTAAAGGTAAATCCAATACAGATTCCAAGTTCTGTGCTTATGCTATATGATTTCTTAAAAAAAAAAAAAAGACGATGACGGGAAATAAATAAATACAAAAATACAGTAACTTTCTACGTAATATACCATCTGTTCCACCAGAAAACCATGCTGCACCAAGCCACAGAGGCTAGAGCTATGAAAAGCCCTTGTAGAAGAGCCAAGCACTGTAATGAGCAGTTTCAGAAGCTGTGGAAAACTGCACCAGCCTCCACAGTGAGAAGGTAGCTACACTTAGCAGAAACTCACCATCCCTCCATCCCACAGGGTGGGGGGACCTGTGCTGCCAGGGAGCTTTGAGAACTCCCTGGATATTGCAAACCCAGGGTCAGAGATTTACATCCTACCAGTAAAGCTGGGTAGTGCTCAGGAGAAAGTGCTAGTTGTTTGAGGTTGCAGCGCTTTGCCATGGCTTTCTACAGGAAAGTTTTGTCTCCAGAGTTACAAACACAGTAAACTGGATTTCCCCAACTCCTCCACAGACCACACCTTCACTGATGCTGCTCCCTGCTCCTGTACTACAAATCTTGTATCTGCACACAGAACTAGTTTCTGGAACACAGGAATGGGTGCCCTAGTATACCTGCTGCCTCAGAGGCTCATTAAAAGCAGGAGCTGCTGTTGCATGCCAGATGCTTGCTCACTGCCATATGCCCTACAGCACATGAAGCATGGGTCTTCCAGCCACTTGGGCAAAGAGGCAAGCAGGAAAGACCCAGATCAAAGAAGTACTAAGGGGTGCTCTGTTATGGTTAGGAAGGGCAATTAAGCTATGCATGCCTCTCCTTCCAGCTGGCAGTCTCACGTACTTAGGATTATGTAGTAAGAATTTACTTCTGCCACTTCTATTATTATTCATTAGGTATGTGTTAAAAAGGTATCCTACCTTTCTAGCCTTTGGTTGCAATATCACACCAAATACAGGCTTTAGGGCAAGGTTTGACTTTTTTAAACCATGCTTGTAAAGGCTTTGATTTTGCTGTCTGTCACCATCCCAGAAACAAATGATGGAGTTGTAGAACCCTGGGCAATTAGGAGACCGTACCTGGACTGGAGGGAATTCACGAGCCAACAAATTATCATGGCTCTCACTAATAAAATAATAAACTGTGCAATTACAGTGGGTTGTATACATACCTCAGGGTATGCAGTAAGGCACAAATTTAGAAATGGAATGTTTCCAACAACCAACAACTTAAACAGGCAAGGACTTTATCAAACAATTAGGTTACTCAAGAAATACTTCAATATCTGGTCCTTTTTGCCCAAGGTTATGCATGCTAAATTCATGTCATAAGCCTTTGCTGATCTGCTTCTTCTTCCTTTTATATTTTGTTTGTAGTATTCAAAAAAAGAAAATAACCCATCTCCCTTCTAATCAACCCATCAGGTGCAAGAGTGTTTCAAAATTACATCTAAAAATGGGAAAGTAGTTAGCAGTGATGAGCCAACTTAGTTTGGTGCTTCTGGGCTCCAGGTAGAGAACTGGATATATAAGGCAGGATCGCATTAGAACCTTGCACACCTATTATAAATATTGTTTTCTTCTGTCTTTTTTCTGCTGAACCATACCAGATGCAGGCGGAGAAAAAGTCTTTGAAATCACGCCACTTAAAACACGAAGGTAGCAAATGTCATTAAAAAAAAAATGCACAAACTGAAATGATATGCAAATTTCCTACATCTTAACAAGTAGTTCCAAACCCAGATAATGGGATTTCACTGGGGAAAGAAGCATACAGTACGGGTAAATTACAGTCCAGGCTCTAAGCTCACAAACTCTGCTGGAACTACAATGCCCTCAGGAACCCAGCAAGTTCCTTTCTCAGATAGTATATAACTACCAGAAAAAAACCCACAGCTCTAAGCCATTGTCAGTTCCAACACTTGTACCTAAGACTTCACACATTTTATATTCAAATCACAATGAAAGCACCTTGGGGTAGATATTATCTTTACTTTTTCTTTCCAAATTACCTTATACTATCTGGCAATGTAACAATCATTTCTGTTGAGAGCGCCTTTTGTTTAATACCGTCTCTTCCTGAAGTATCCAGAGGCTGTTCCCGTGTAGACAGTTTTTCCAGTATTCTCACCTAGTGTTACTATAGCCAATGAAAAGCTAACCTTGCGTGCTGGAGGTTTCCATTTATAGAGCAAGACAGTCAAAAGGAGCACTATTTCATCAGTGTAAGTCCTATCTACAGCTGATGGCAAAATCCTGGCCTCCTGAAAAAAATTAAAAATCAATAACAACTTGTCATTCTGCAGTTTTATTGAAGTCAGAATTTGATTCAAAATGACAGAACTTTCATTTTATTCACAAGAGGCAAGGTAGTTCACATTGTAACGCAAGCTGTGCTAAGCACATTTTGGTGTCATCTTCTCAGCTCTAGGGCACCTATTAGGAAACTGCAAGATGAGGGCAAGATGGTTTTGCACTTCACATCAGAGAAAAGTGAAGATCAAGCAATAAGATAACAAATGCTGATGTAATGTAAGTGGATTTTATGACATTTTTCATTTGCATAATCTAATTACACAGGTAGTCTGTTCATGGATTAACTTTCTGGTCACATTTCTACAGCCATGAGACCTGGCACCACTAGTTCACCCATGGCACTTTAGTGTGTGTCTTCCCAGAGGGGTGAGGGTTAATGAGCACCACACGAGCTTACTGTCATGAACCACTAGTGACAGGGGCTCAGAAATGATCCTTTATCCTTCTGACTAGACTAAGAATGATCCAGTTATGTCCTTCAGAAATAGAAGTATATAAAAGGAATTCAAAGCACTTCTTCTACCTTGACTGCATCAGTCACAGGCAATAAAATGGGCCATGCTCAGTTACTGACTCTGCTAGCATCATTTTATCAGCAATGTACCAGGAACACTGAGTAACACCTTACAGATTTCACCTGGGAAGAGTCTGCACCAAGGTGAAACCATAGCAATTGATCGCAGAGAACTAATATGACTTTTTTTACCTGTTCAAAAAAAAATGTGGCTGTGCATATACATCTATATACAGACTTGTGAAAGAAATACTAATACTCACACATGAATAAGGCAAATAAGTTTATTTATTTAAAATATTTTCTTTGATATTTAAATGATAGCAGAAGTTGAACCTACACTGAATCTAGGACAAACCTTCCTCTTAGTGACAAACAAGCCAGACCTGCAACCATGAGCTCTCCTGGGGTTATTCCAGGTATACTGTACTATGAAGGAGACAGAACGTGATTGGAGGCTAAACCTATGATCACATACATGTACATAAGTGTGTATGTATATTCTTACACATGCATGCCTAAATATTTCTTCATGCAGTATAGCAAAACCTGTGTCATCTGTTTATTTTTATGGGACAACATCAAAGCAGGAGCAAAAACAATATTTAAAAAATTTGTCCAAGATAAAAATGCAGGTGTAATCCCATCAACTGGATGTGACACTGTCTGAATTATGTAATGAAACTGGGGAGTGCAGCTCTGTCTTCTAGCGTGTGAGTCCATAAATAGTCACAAAATCTATTTATTACCCTCTTGGCTTGCCAGACAACCCACTTGACTGAGAGTTAGTAAAAACTGGTTTCATTTATTCCCCTGCTTGCTAGTTAAGTGGGTTGAACTATTGACAAGAATGAAATGATACTGCAACTAAATTAAATCAAAACAGTGCATAAGCAAATGTAAAGAGAAATACCTGCAAGCATTGAGCAAGATATGAAGGTTTAGTATTCTGTATGTAAATTACCTGCAGAAATGTCAAACAGAAGTTAGAAGATGCTACCACTGAATCCAATGGTGCCTTCAAGCATATCTTAGTTACTTGTGAAACCATGCTTGTGCAACTTGTAACTGGATGGGGATTTTAAAGGCTGTAGTACTACAATACCTAAGGTTGAAGACCTAATATTTAGAGGGAGACTTGATCTGATAAAAATAACTTCTTGAAAGCAATTATAATCCACTGTCAGTCACTCTCAAACCTCCTTTCCCCATCTTACTTATCTTCCCTCCTAGGCCTCATTCTCAACCACTATACATCAAAAAATGTGTATTTAGCATCCTTGGTTATTTTTTCATTACTAAGGCTGTGAGCAAGAAAGAAAAAAAATTAAATGTTTCTCTCATAGTCCCTCCATTTGTGGAAAATAATGCTGCACTGAAGTTTTGGAGAGGTGTATGTAAAGCAACTCCATCATCCCATGTGTCTGCCATGCAGCAGGTGATCTGGGGAGCAAGGGAAGGAAAGTCAGGGTGTACATACTGAAAGATACTTCGCCATTACCACAGAAGAATAAGGAAAGACCCCAGACACACCACTATAAAGCCTCACATAGAGCATGTAGACCAAAACTAAAGCAGAGACTCCTCTCCTTGTGTGCTTATCTTTTACAACTGAACACATCCAGGCCAATCTGACATCATGGAAGGTTCAGGTTTATCAGCTCTGGATACTGAAATCTGTACAACCCAAAAGCAAAACAAACATTTTCAAGGTGTTGTATAAACAAACCCTGCCCTTCCTGACTCCAAAAGACAGTCTGCCAAGCCTGTTCATAAGATCAACATAAATTGGAATTTTTGTCCACAAAGGAATCACTAACTAATTTAATGGAACCACCAAACTGTTGGCAACAGTTTTCAACTACTAGTGAGCTAAGCAAAAAAAAAAAAAAAAAAAAAAGAGAGGATGAAGGTACTACTTGTCATCCTTTTGTCTCCTGACATTTCACAGACCAAAGTCCTGTCAACCTTCGTACTACTGAATATCATATAGAACTTGTAACCCTACTCCTTTACAAAAACACAGCTGACTCAAAGCTGTCCTACTACTTACTCCAAGTTAGGTAGTAGTTTTACTAATGCATGGCAGACTGAAGTTTTTCACCAATAATTAATATTATCCACTACAATAAATTAGGTCAACGAGTACAATTTGTGTATTTTTTAATTAGCAATTAAGTAAATCACAGATTAAAAAACTAAAAGGATGTGAACAATGGGAGCTCTTCAAAAAGGAGATCCTAGCAGCTCAGGAGAAAGCCATCCCCGTGCTCCGGAAAAAGAGCCGGCGGGGGAAAAAAATGACTTGGTTGAGTAGAGAGATCTCTAGGGACATCAGGAAGAAGAGAAATGTTTATAGGCTCTGGATGAGGGGGCAGGCCTCTTGGGTGGACTACAGGAGGGAAGTCAGATTGTGTAGGGAAAAAATCAGAGGGGCTAAGGCCGAACTAGAATTCAGGTTGGCAAAGACCATGAAGGATAATAAGAAATC
>WAAB01001393.1:88765-141751 GCA_013389865.1 Piaya cayana
GAATGCGGGCAAACCGTGTATTCGCCTTCCCTGGAGGTGTTTAAGTTACGGGTGGACGGGGTCCTGAGGGACATGGGTTAGTGTTTTGTGGGAGTGGTTGGACTCGATGATCCAGTGGGTCTCTTCCAACCCGGTGATTCTGTGATTCTGTGATTCTGTGATTCTGTGATTCTGTGATTCTCTACTACTGAACAGCGACAGACAGGCTTTATATTAAAGTTGACTTCATTTTAAAATGAGAAGGAAAATTCTTCAGCGAAGTATTTCTGCTCNCCTCGCACAGCCCGGCCCTGCGGGGAGGTCGGCGCGGGGCATCACCCGGGTAAACCGGGGCTTTCCCCTCCCTCCCTCCCTCCCTCGCTTCCTCCCGCGCCGGGGAGGCGGGGCCTGACTGCTTGCTAGCCGGCCTTGCCAGGCTTACTAGTCTTGTTAGCCAGCCTCGTTAGCCAGCCTTGTTCCTTGCTTACTAGCCTTGCTAGCCCTACCTGCCTCCTACAGCCCTGCCTGCCCTGCCTGCCAGCCCTGCCTGCCTTCTAGCCCTGCCTGCCTGCCTCCTAGCCCTGCCAGCCCTGCCTGCTGTGCCTCCGCGGCCGCTCGCTCGCCAGGCGCGGCCGTGCCGCTTACATAATCGCCGCCGGCCGCACACGCACCGCGTTACATAAGCAGCCGCGCCCCCGGCACCCCCCCCCCCCCCCGCCGGAGACACGCCCCCGGGCGGGAGGGCAGANGCGGAGGGACCGAGAAGGGGGAGGGAGGGCCCCGGCGGCAGCGGCTCTGGCCGAGCCCCCTCGTTAACCCCCTTCCTGTGGCGTTTACACGTCATGGAACATTCCCGGAACGGGCCAGCGTCCCACCCACTTCAGGGAACAGGCTCGGCGCACACGCGCCCCCGGCGCGGCTGTCCCCGTGTCCCCGCGCGGCGCCCCCAGCCCCCCCCCCCCCCCGCCCCTATCCCCGCACCGCGGGGCGCCCGAGGCTGCGGAGAGAGACCCAGCGGCCGCGTCTCCCGGCGGCCGCCGTGGCCGTTCCCCGCCGCGGGAGGGGATTGCGCAAGGCTCCTCATCTGCATACGCTCACGAGCTGGGTATTCCCCGCATTTCCTAACGGCGTGTCACCCGCAAAAAAAGGCCTGTCCCCAGACCCGCGCTCCCCCCTCGTTCCACCGTCACCCCCTCCCGCCGCGCCGGTCAAGCCGCTCGTCGCCGCGGTGGCTGCCCCGGTGCGGCGGATCCGCGGCCCCGCCGGCGCCCTCCGTTCACCCCCCGGCGGCACCGGGAGCGCTGCCGGTAGAACACGCACACGCACCCCGACCCCGGCAAAGCGACCCCGCAGCCCCCCTCCCACCTCCCCGCGGACGTCGCTGTCACCCGGTGCCGGCGGCACGGGGAGATGGGGCTGCGGGCAGCAGCCGCGGCCGCTCACCTGGGAAGGAGGGCAGCCCTCCCGGTGCCCTTGTTGTTTGATGATGATGATGATGGTGATGGTGATGGTGATGGTTGGTGGTTGGTGGTGATCCCGCGGGAGAGAGGGAGGGAGGCTTCGCTAATGGGCTCGCCCGGAGCGAGGCGGCTCGCGGTGCTTCTTTTAAATGTAAAGGCAAGACAGAGATATTCCAGCGGCCGAGGGGCGCCCGTTTCACGCGTTCGTCTCGAGGCAGGTCGTTCCTCTCCCTCTTTTTTTGGAAAGGATCCGCACCATCGCCCTGACGGCGGCGGTGCCGCCCGGTGCGGGGAAGCGGGGAGGCGGGGAGGCCCGGGAGCGGCGGGCCGGGAGCGGGAGGGCCGGCGGGGCGCTGCCGGCAGCTCCGCGGGGCTATTCCTGGCACCGCTTCCCAGAACAGAAGTTACCGGGGGGGCGGGGGGGAGCGGCGAGCGCGTAGCGAGCGCGGGGAGCGCGCCGCCCGTGACGTCACCGGGTCCCCCCGCGCGCCGCCGGCGAGAGAGGAGAGAGAGAGAGAGGGGGAGAGAGGGAGGGAGGGGGAGAGCGATCGGGGCGCGCCCTGGCGCGGTGTGATGGGCGCTGCCCGCCCGGGGTGCGCGGCGGAGCGAGGGAAGGAAGGAGGGAGGGAGGGAGGGATGCGGAGGGCGAAGCCGCGGCCTCTCCCCGCCGGCGGAGACCGCCGCTCCCCCCTCCCCGGGAACTCCCAGGAGAGCCGGTCCCGACTTGCTGCGCACCAGCCGCGCGCCCCGCCGGCCTGAGAATTTCCTCTGAGGGCGCGGGATCCTCCTGCCCCCTCCGCTTCCTTTTTTTATTTTTTATTATTTTAATTTTATTCCTCCCCCCCTCCCGCCCCCTTCGCTCCCGCCCGGTCAGGATCACGTTATCTGTCACGGAGAACAATAACAGCGCGGGGCTCTCCCCGCCCGCCGCTCTCACGGGGGCTGCGGGCCCGCCGCACCGAGGTCACCGGCGCGTTTATTCCCGCGGCCTTTCCCCCTCCAGCCCCCGGGAGACGGCGCCGCACGGCTCTCCCGTCGCTGGGGGCGCCGCGGCCGCCCGGTAACGGGGGCCCCGCGGGGACGCGGCTCCAGCCCGCAGCCCGCCCTGACCCCGGGGTGCCCGGGGCCGGCACCGGGGCGGGGAGGGAGCCTTCCAGGTGTTTTCTGCACCGGGAGCGCGGTGGGACACCGGGAACCCGTGGCTGCCCCGTCCCTGGAGGTGTTCAAGGACAGGCTGGATGGGGCCGTGGGCAGCCTGGGCTAGTAGAAGGTGTCCCTGGCCCGTCGCAACGGGGTGTGGGGACCCTTCCTTGGCCACCTCTAGATTGGCTTCCCTGTGGCACAAGGGCGTGCGGTCAAAAGCGAGTTTTTGCTTAGTTTTCATATGAAAATAGCTTTTCTTCAGGGGAAGCCATAACGCTACCATAAGGTGATTTGAAGTGATGCCAACTCTCGGCACTGTCATTGTGACATCAGAAGTCGTACTAGCACCGAGATTATTGATTTGATTCGAATCAAGACAAAAAAATATCAGCTTCATGGATGAAAATGAAAGAATGTGTGCATGAATCCTGGAAGCAGTAGGTCTTACTTCACGATTTTTGTGATCAAGAAATTTTAAGTCATTCCTGCAGCTTATAGAGCGTAATAACAACTTAGTGCTTGGAGTTGGCAATACAGGGTTGGCACTGGTTCTGTTAATAAATATCCTGTCATCCTAATGTGGCCCTTCACCCCTGCTGACTCTGGTGGCCTTCAAATCAGGTTCACAGGGCTTCCTTGTGCTTAACCCAAGGAGGTGCAGGACAGTCAGGATCTCTTGAGACCCATCTCAAGTGATATGGACATGAGCATCTCACATGATCATAATTTTACAGTAGCTGATTGCTGTTACATAAAAGGCTTGCCCCTGCCAGCATGCTCAGTACTAAGAGGTAACAGAGTTGCTTGCTCCTTGTTAAGGCTGTGAGCCTTTCTTTTCCTTGTTTTTGGTGTGATACTGTCATTCCCAACACCGAGTATTGTTTGACTGAAATTATTCTGTCTGAGTAAACATATTGATGTTAGGCTTGTGAACTTTATTTGGTGTCATGTCAGAATAAGTCAATGGGAGACAGGATTTCTTAGGATATCTTTTAAATTGAGATTTTCCCATTCTACTGCTTTCCACAGCAACTGCATTTCCCTCTGCCCTCATATTGCAGCTGCCAGTATATTTCCCTCTGGGAAGCTGCAGACTCCTGACCAGTACATTTGACTTCTTGCTGTATGCCTAGTAATGTCTGCTCCTCTCCTGCCTCTCACAGGACTTCAGAAGTTCATCTTTATTGTCACAGAGATCAGCCCACAAAAGCTACTGCCATGAGGGTCAATGGTCAGGGTTTTTTTTAAAGAAAGTGTTTCTTGATAGTTATTCTCAAAGCTAAGTAAACAAATGTTCTCTCTGTAACATAAAGGTCTTTTCCCAATTTCTTTTTGTTATCTCAACAAGTTTTACTTTGTGTCTTTTCCCACATTCTCTTTCTCTGAGTAGTGCAGCATCTGAAACAGCCATTTCCTTTGCTGTGACTCCACCAGGTACATGCTGGAGTTAAAGCTCCTGGGCAACTTAGTTTTCCCAGGGAAAAGACTGAAGAGACCTCAACTATCATATGTAATTTGTTTGGCTCAAGCCCTGGAGCTGGTTTTGACAGGCTGCACAACTTTCAGCTGTGAGAGTCCTTAGCTTGGAGGAGATGCACCACAACCAAAGAGACTGGAAGGTCTTTGCATGGTTCCTTCATTGCAGGGAAATGGATGTAACCGAGTGCAGACTTACCTTCATCCCTGACCAATGCCCCTTTCTATCCCCATGGGAAGCATGAGGCAGGAGCACTGTCCTGCAGCAGAGGGACTGCAGCTAAGATGCCCAGTTAGTTTTCTTCACACGGTCCTGCCAGTAACTCCATAGAGAGGCAGCAGACATCCGAATCACTTTCTCTCACCTGTTTGTGACAACAGCATAATTTAATGTTGTCCTTGCACCATTTCCCTCTAGATACTTTATGTTTTCACATTTACATCCACACTTAACAAAACTGTCACTCAAACTAACCTGAGAAGAGAACTAAGGAAGCTTTCAGGTGTGAGATTTACAGCTGTTGTTTTAGTGGAGAATTTGCAGATTCATCAGAAAAGTCATTCTTGCTGCTTGGAAAGTACCTTGGCCATCGCAGCTGCTGTGAGTAGCAAGCACAAACAGAATGATAATATTCAGAAATTATGTTCACAGTTTATTAAACACTATAAATTATTCTGAAAACTTGGTTTGATCTCAGAAAATCCATCAGTTTTGTAAACTCTGCTGCTCCCAAAGTAGATAATAGAAAGCATTACATAATTTCTTCTGTAATAGTACAGTTGAGTTGAAATGTTAAATAACCATTCCTAAAATAGCCAACAATTTTAAAGCAATTCATCCTTTCTTACTTTAGGAAAATTTACTTGGTCCCTAGGTCTGGACTCATCAGCTCTTACCTATTTCTTCATGAAGTTGTTACAGCCACAGCCATGACACAAGAGACTATTCCTTTATATCAAGGAGTTTATACTGCTTATTTGTTTTGGTGTGAGTAGTGTAAAGCAAACTGGACCAAATGTGTCTAATTTCCTGAAAGTCTCAGAGGGCAGGAGCACAAATTAAAACTAGTATTGGTGGTATTTTTTTCCTGTTTAGTATTCTCTTTCTTAGGATTTGATTAAGTGGGAAAATCTATGGGAATCTATCTGGAAACGGCTTTCCTCATAAATAAAAAAATGCTAATAGTTTCCTATCCATGCTGTTAAAAAGCATCATGCTTATCTGTGTAGGAGCTCCCTTTCCTTTTCCTTCACTTCTTTTTCCTACTGTAAGAGTAGAGTAAGAGACCTCAAGAGTAAGAGACCTCAATGAGTAAGAGTAAGAGACCTCAATGTCTCTTACTGCCCTTGCCCCTTCTAGCCCCACCACTGCCTTTTCTAACTCCCTGGTTATATTCAGGGTTCCTTATGCTGACCAGTAAAACTGCTGGCTTTCTGATGTTGGAAAGCAGGTAAACTCTGTCTTCTGACCTCCTCATTAGAGGACTTGCCCTTTCTTCCTTTATGAGTGAGAGAAGGGCCCTGAGCTGCGTGTTGGTGCAATGAACAGCTGGTGAGGGTCCCTGCCACCAGCTCCTCCTCAGGCACTCCCAGAAAGCCAAAAGAGAGACCTGCAGCATATCAGGGTTTGGGAAGGAGAGTGAGAAGGGAGGCAAAGCTAGATCTAATGACTTGGCAAGAGTCCTGAAAGGGCTGCACTTTGCTGCTTTACTTCGGATACTGAAGACATCGCAAAATCAGCTTGTAGAGCAGTATTAATTCATATAACTGAGGAGATATTTATTTTGGGAGATACTTACCTTCTATGGACCATCTCAAGCTCTTCTCCTCACTGATAACTAGCAGCTGTGAGTTTCAGTACCATGAAATGTGTTTCCGGGCACAGCATTTCGCTTTCCCATTTTTACACGTTGCTTTCACTTTGCTCAAGTGCCATCTCCTCTTATGAGAAGAAGACATTGCTGGTTCACCCTCCCAACACCTCTCCTTACATGTTTCTTGAATCCAGGCTGCTGTATCCTGTTTGTCTTCTCTCCCACATAAACAAAGATAATCTTTCTTCATAGGGGAGTGTGCCCATGACTCCTCCACAGTACAAAAAGAAGTCACAGTGAAGCACTTCTTTATCCACAACAGCTTCAAGCTTGTGCAGTATCAAATGGTGCAGAGGAGCAAGAAGCCAAGGTGGTTAGATTGAACAAGTCAGTGTGTAAATAACTCTGGCAGAGACCCCAAAGGAAGAGGAGTACTATTTGCCTGGTAATGAACAAATGGCTCTATTTACTGAAAGAAAATATTTTTATGCTATATTGAGCTTCTCAAAAAAAAAAAAAAAAAGAGAGAGAAAAAAGTAAGTGATTTTCTCCACATAAAGTATTTCCAGATGCAGAACTAACATGCTGTGTGTATCAACAGCTTGATAATAACTTGTCATCACTTGACCTTGGAAGTGGGGGGGAAATGAAAAAGGCAGAATTTTCTGAAATTACGTACTTGTATGGGAACATTTTTAAAAGCCCATGAATTCTGGGAAAATATTTTTAAATAAAATTTGATTAGTTTTACTCATTTCCATTTTTCTTCACAGCTAATCAACAAGCAGAATAGGAAAATCTACAATGCTGACCAGGAACTCAGTCAAGTGATTATGTGCACTTCTCATGTTAGAAAAATGAGCACCCGTAAGTGCTATAGCCAGATTCTCTTTGATCATTATTTTAATATCACAACCCAATTAAGTTTTTGTAAGACCCTTACTTTTAGGCATTTTGAGAATATATTTTGTCTTGCTAACAAGTGGACCATGTTATCAGGCACTGTTTTTTTCTCTTTAAATAAAAAATAATAGCTCCTATGTATTTTGTATACTATATTTGGTTCTCTACCCCTCCTTGCTCCAGTTTTTTCTAGGAGGAACTGAAGTAAAAGCCTGCCAAAGACATGGCATAATTTAGCAACTTTTGAGTTATATTTAACCTGAATAATTAAGTGACTTAATTTTCTTAAAACTTGCCTATTTATATTCCCATTAGACCTGATAGTCTTTCATTTAGCATTCTTCTCGAATAGGCAACTTACAATTTTGTATCATCTTCCAATCAAAGAAACCTCGAGTGTTTCAAGTGTAAAGAATTTCATGTACAGGCTGGAGAGAGATAGAAGGGCAGACCACTCCTAATGGTGAGCAGTGACAGCTTGAAAACAGAGTAAATGAGAATATCTTGGCATCTCACAATGGCAGAGAACACTTTTGAGAAGAAAAATGGCATTAACTAAGTTGCAACTATCTAGAATTTGGCCACATTATCCTGTGTCCTCTACTCTTCTGGTACTTGCCATGAGAATCTTCCTAACCAGATTGGTTATCCTTCTGGTTTTGCATCTCAAGAATCTCCCCACAGGTCAGAGCCTGAAGCATCCCATAAATACCTTCTTTCACAACTGATCCAGAGAGAAGTGTGCCACCTACTGAAGAACCTCAACCACTTTTCATAGGCCACGGACTTTCTTTAGCTCTTTCCAGCTTCTCAACTTTTCAGGCTTTCACACTACTGATTTGAACAAGGAGTTGGTCTTTGCTCCATGAAAGTTTGTAAACTCAGCAACTGGAGGGTCGTTAAGATGGACATGAGCAAATGTAATGCTGGCTCATTCTGTCTGACTCACGTAAGCAGCATAATTTGAGTTTAAAAAAAATCTCTGTCTGAAAGCGTGTTACCCCTACATCGCCACTTTTGCCAAAAATGGGAAAAAATACCAAGAATCTCTCTATAGCTGTAAGAAAATATTAGATTTGGGGATAATCAATACAATACATGGGTGTGTTGGCAATACTTGCAGACACAGTATTTGCAGTTTAAGTATTAGTGAGGCTTTTTTAACAAATGAATGAACAACTTCCTTTACTGCCATATAGTAGCTACGTTTGATAGTGCACTTTCTTCAGCTAATCATTCGGTTGAACAAGCTCAAAGGAAACTTTACACAGTTGTTGTCATAACTTGTTTGACACACCTAATGGCTGTCTTTTAGTTACCTGTGTCTCATGCCATTGAGTTATTCATGCACAATACTGCATAACTTTTGCCATCAAAAAGGTTGAAACAGATGTCAATGTTGCTTCAACTGTTGTAATAGTAGATCATAAAATAATATTTTAACAACATCAATTGCTTTGATTAAAATCTGTGGAACTGGGTAACTGAAAAACTTTAAGTTCTGAGGCTCATCATAGCCTTTTACTTTGGAGTCAGTGACATAAATCCTGTTCATGTACCTTATAGTAGATAATCAAAACATCTAAATGGTGATTCACCAAAATTAACAGACAATATATGTCTTCAAAGCTTATCACAGTTCTGTATTGGACTTACTTGTTCCTACAAAATATTGTTCTCAAAAATTCTCATGAAGAATTTAGCCAAAACTTCAACCAGAAAGTAAAGTAAAAAAACAATGTTTTAGAATAAACATCTTAATGTATTTACAGTTTGAAAATGTGCGTTTAAAAGTTTCAAATGTTTCTACCAGTTTTGTCATAGTCTTAACTAACCTATCATACCATACTTCAAAATCTCTGTGATATATGATAGTGTACCATTCAAAGTTTCATGCATGTGGAAGGTAGAGAAATAAAATTGTCGGCAAGCACGAAATAGGGAGAAATACATCTCTAGACTTGCTATCACAGTCACATGGTCTGTACTGGGTATCACTGAACAAAAAACTCTGGGCTGGAGAACAAGTCTTACGAGGAACAGCTGAGAGAGCTGGGGTTGTTTAGCCTGGAGAAGAGGAGGCTGAGGGGAGACCTCATTGCTCTCTACAACTACCTGAAGGGAGGTTGTGGAGAGGAGGGAGCTGGCCTCTTCTCCCAAGTGACAAGGGACAGGACAAGAAGGAATGGCCTGAAACTCCACCAGGGGAGATTCAGGCTAGACACTATGAAAAAATATTTCATGGGAAGGGTCATTGGGCACTGGAACAGGCTGCCCAGGGAGGTGGTTGAGTCATCTTCGCTGGAGGTGTTTAGGGGATGGGTGGATGAGGTGCTGAGGGGCATGGTTTAGTGATTGATGGGAATGGTTGGACTCGATGAACCATTGGGTCCTTTCCAACCTAGTGACTCTATGATTCTATGAAAAAGGGTCAATAAGTCATTGCGGGCAGTTCTGCAAAACTATCAACCAGCTCAGTGTTCAGTGCTGGCCAAGACAACAGAGCCATCATTGGGAGTTATTCAGAAATGAAAGGTGTTGCAAAACAAAAGCCGAGATCCATCTGATCGGTGAGCAAGTGCTAGTTTATTCAGCTTAGCCACTTTACTATATACCCCATTCTGTTACATCCCTCTGTCCCCACGAGGGTGACTACAGAGTATTATTGGTTAAAGGTAGCTGTCCCTAAAGCTATTGCTAACATATTATTGGCTACACTACCGCGTGTGCTAAGAAATCAAGTTATGCTAAAGTTAGCTATGTTGACAGTAGTGTGTGGCGATTCCCACCGAACTAGCTGGTGTTTATATTTTCGCCTCTCTGCTTCAAGGTCTTGCCAACTGCTCAGCATGAAGTCTCATGGCCTCCAGGCCACCTTCTCTGTAAAATCTTCCCACAGAAAGGGATAAAAAGGCTATAGAGCTGTATAGATCTTTGGTGGCAAATACCAAGTGCACTTCTGATCATTTTCTGCCCACTGTGCTCTCCATGGGATTGCTCTGCTGGTTAAATCTTCAGGCAGACAGGGGTGTGAACTAGTAAGGGCTGCTGCAGTGGCAGCCCTTTGGGAACCATTTGTTTTCCCCAGCTGCAAGCTGCTCCTTGAGCTCTCTGCCATGCAACTCCTGAGGCACGAGTGCCAGCCACTGGGGCTCTCAGACACAGGAAGGTGTTTGTGGCTTACAAAGGGTGGCCAGCCTTTTGGTAGTATCTATTAAATTATTAAGCATGAGGAGAAAATGAGCCAGAAGTGAAGAGTCACTGATATTCTCAAAATCTAAAATCTCACAGGGTGCCCTCCCATAATCCCTCCTGCCAAGAAAACTACAAGGTGGCAGATTTAAAGCAAGCAAAAAAACCCACTAATCAACATAGCACATGGATAAAGTGTGGACTTAAGGCAGAAGAATGCAGTGCAATACACATTATGAATGTATTCAAAAGAAGATTTGCCTCATTAGCTGTGAGCTAGTCCATTATCAGCTATTTAAGCAACAACCCATATGCACACAGATGCTCAGGGTCTCAGTCCCTAAACTGCTTGCTGACAGGCAGAGGAGGGTGCATCACAGAAAAGCCTTAGGAGGCAAAAAGAGGAAATTACTTCTTTAAGCAACGTAACTGGCCACTCTGTGAGGACAAAACATTACACAGAGCTTTTATCTGGCTGCAGTAGTGGTAACCTTTACCTTCCTGCCAATGTGGGGGGGTGGCATGTCAGTCACAATTAGCCTCTCTTTCTTCAGACCTGTGACTGCTTTACGGCTTTTTCGTTATTTTTAATTTCAAAGATTATGTTGAGAAATGTTCAATGAAAATTTCAGTTCATCTTTGAACTGTTTTTCTTCTTCATAATGAAAGAGACATTGCATACCGTGTTATGTTTTCTGCTTTGAAAACAGAAATTAATTAGGAGATCTCCAGCGAGATACTGGGTTGTCATGATGTAACCAATTCTAATAGTTAAAAGTTCGACATAAACTCTATTTTCTGAATACTCTGAGTTCATAAATGTGAAGTACCCAGACAGCAAACTTTGTGTTAACTGAGTTTTTGAACTTCTAATATTTTTGAGCCATTGTCAGCCCAATTAAGTGTTCAGCATACGTTTTTCATTTCAAAGCACATATACTATTCATCTAAAGAGATATGAAAGGGATATGAGTCATTAGTCATATTCAGGAAACAGGTGTCTGAAAAATTAATACATGACCAGTTGCCAGTAAGTAGCAATCTGCTGCATATATGAACAAAGTATTTTATTGAGCTATGTATTTTAATGATAGTCTTTAATTGTTAAAATTGCAGACTCTAATGGAAACAACATTTCTCTAATGGAATGCATAATATTACTTAAGACCCATGAAGGACTGCACAATAATTCTTACATCAATGAGAGCTGCATAGAACTGCGTACAGTCAGTATAGGACAGTAAAGTCTGAAGTCAGGCTGGTATGTTAAGGTATATTTACCATTAAGTACAGGAAAAAAACTAGTGATTTCAGTGATATTCTCTTGGGCTTAAAGTTGAACAAATGCTTAAGTGTCCTAGACTTTATAGTCCTGTGCCTTTCATTCTTTCTCATAGACAGTGAGATTTCTTACACACCTCTAGGAGAAGTACAATTTGGCCCCAACCAGTACACTAATACCAAGACTTCCCCATCTCCATTGGTTATTAGTATGCATGTACATCGTTTTGAGGGTTATTGGACACTAATGAATTCAAGCAGGTAGCATTCATTCGATGTTATTCAAAAGCAATTTTAACTGTGGTCACAGTATAATTATGAAGAATCAGGAAAAAAAAAAGAGTCAGATCATCTTTTTGGTCAATCAGGAGATTAACAGGCTTTTTGAAAAGCATTCTTACCCTAAAGCTAAAAATTGTAATAGCCAACACAATAACGATATTTTATTAAGGAACTAGCAAGAACTCTGTTTAGCTGGGGAATGTCAGCTGGTGCATACCACCATGTATGACTAGAGATTCATTCCTGGGCTTTCAGCATGGCCATCAGCATTCCTAGCTTAAGGTTCCTGGACTGTAGAATCGTAGAATCACCTGGTTGGAAAAGACCTCTGAGATCATGGAGTCCAACCATAGATCACTGAATCCAACCAAAAAACAAATTAAAAGTTCCATGGCATCTTCATTTAAACTATAATGAGATTTCAATAATCCAAAGATTTTTGAATGTACAGAAAAGCTGGCAGACTCTGACCTTATGTGCTGTGAGCAATGGATATGGAAACCTCACTCATAGCCATGTAATAAATTAAAGGCCATAGTTTTGGCTTATCTTCTCTACTCTAGGTAGGTGTAAATGTCTGCTAAATAGTTCAGGTTAAATGTTTTTCTTTCAAAATATCAAAATTGCATCTTCTGTTTCAGAGCAAAAGTCAAAATATAGCCAAAGAGCGTCCCTAACTGTAGGCAATAGATGTTCCTGAAATATAAATTAACATGAATTTTGGTCAAAAGAATAAAATGCAAGAAGTATTCTAGCAGCCAGACATAGTGAGAAAGTGGGAAATGGGGTGGGACGGAGAGTCACTGAATCCACCAGGTCAGATGTAGCTTCAGACAAATTAAAGGAAACAAGAGTAGTCTATTAGAGGAGATAATGCGTGGTTCAAAACAGGTGGTGTTGTGGACAGTAAATCAGTCTGACAGTTTTGATAGTTCTCATCAATGTTAGTCCTCCTGTACCATCCCAACAGGACTTCAGACACTGTAGAGGCATTACACATTTAGTTGAATATAGCAAGGTATTGTCTGCATACTCTGTGCCATTCAAGCTACCACAATTGAAGAAGAACTCTTGCAGAAATCATAACAAACATTTAAGTCCTGAGAAAACAGAAAGTTTCAAGTTTGTCACCAGTGAAGTGCTGTGAGTGCAATCAAGAATAAAACCTTTTTCTGGCTAAAGAAATAGTTAGACCAACAAACCAGGTAGCTGATGGCCTAAACTTGTCTATGGTTTGAGATCTTTATATTACGATGTCTCAGACTGACTAGCTGACTTATAGTGCAGTACTTACAAGCTTTTTATTTTCCTTATCTGCCTCTCCAAGGCACACGGGGCGGTGCAGCAGTTGAAAATGGTGAAGAAGTAGATTTTTCCCTCCATATCATAAGTTCTGATGCCAGCACAGGCTGGCATGGGAATCTGTACCCAAATTCATTTAAACATATTTTGACTTTTAAATTTCATTTTTATTAACTTTCAGCCAGTCTCATACATCACAGAATATAACAAAGCTATTGATATGCTAGTCAATGAACCAGACTAGACCGCATTCTCTGTCCCTCAGGACTTGCATCTTTAATGCTTTGCATCTTTAATGCCTTCCCAAAACAGAGCGGCATCGCACACACTACCTGGCAGGAACAGCCCTGAGTCCATGCTATTCCCCAGGTTCTGCTCAGGTGTATCTGGCAGACTGCTGTTTGACACAAGCCAAAACTCTGCCAGGAAACATGTTGACTGCTAAACAACATACATGATGGCATGGAGAGGGCTAAAACTATGCCCTGGCCCTGCGTTACACATTAAGACAGGAGTAGCCTAAGAGAACAAAAAGATATGCAATGGGAAAGTCAGGGGATGTTTCGCAATATGCGAAGAGGGAAATGATATTCATATTGACAGGGAGTGAAAAAAAAAAACAAAACTATGCTGGATGGGAAGAGAAGAATACTGAGAAGGAAATAATCTCAATTCAGGAAGAACTTAATAATGTGTTTTAAGTTAAAGCATGTGCTTCAATATTTTCTTACTGATAGCCTGTGCGCCTCAAGTTAGGTGTATATCTAAGTAGCTTGCTGAGCTGGGGCTTTGCAGTGAAGTTTCACAAGCTGCTTGCAGTAGTAAAAGTCCATGGTGTCCCTGAGAGAGATGAGCTGCTTCTTTCTGATGTCCCTAGCTCTGTTCCACCATCTCTTCTCTGCTGGCATTAGCGTGAGTTGCAGTGTCAGTGTCACCAGTGAAACGCTTGCAGTGGAGACTGGAGGACCTAAGCAGGAGAGGTGAGGGCAAAACTGGCTTTTTCATCGTCTGCAACTGAAACAGAGACAATCTGAAGGTCTTAGTGAAACTACACTCTTGTGTGTCCTCATCCACTCCACTCCTTGTCTTTTACCAAAGCTAAACAAAGTTTTCAAACTTATCACGCATGGGCCACCTGAACCTTCACAGCCTTTTTCTGAAGTAGTTCAATAAGCACCAAATCTCTGTGCAGACATGGTGTAAGAAACAGATCCATCTACGTGACTAAAATAAATAAATAAAAAATTAATTTGCATCCACAGAACAAATATTTCTAAAAATGGTGGATTTCTTTTTTTTCGTGAAGAAGTGGCTGACAGATGGTTTGAGAGAGGAGTGGTAAGGCACTCAAACAGTACCAATTTCCTAGTGTTCTGTCAGCTATTTACAGTTTCTGATGCACATAGAACATTACAAGCACACTACCCCTTCTTAAACTTCAACTTAACTTTTTAATGTACAAGAAAAAATCTTGATACCACTGTAATGATATAGCTTGAATTGTTGGTCTCCACCATTCAGTGCACAGTGCATGTAAAGATTTGTTTGTTACTCTGGACAAGACAATAAAATAGCAGCAACAACTTAAAACCTATTAATCTGAATAACACTATTAACATAAGCAATACTTTACTACTACTAAGTTAAATCCATTATAAGTATCCTGAGTATCCAGTCAGGTTAGTAATAAACTGACTAAAGCTATCTACATGAGTGAGTGTACTGCTGGATGGAATATATTTTGTAATGGTATACATTAATCTGACTTTTAGTGTGCTGTACTGTTTAACTCTGATAAATTGACTTTTATAATATGTAAACCAGCTAAATATTTTATGAAAGAATGTTTAGAATGTTTTCCTAAGTTATATGATTGATATATTTTTTTCTTATGGGTTAAAGATATTTTCTAACATCACAGATACATCACTGATGTGTAGGTATTTAGAAAGCACAGAATAAAGTCAGAGACTTGCCAAGGAGAATTTTAAGATGAAAGATAAGTTTTTTAACTATTTAACAGAAAAATGCATTTTTATCTTTCTAAGAACACAGATATGGGGGTTTTATCTGTTAATTGGCTATTTTTAAAGCCTGCTGTTACTTCTAAGTGCTACACATGCCAAGTAATGTATACATTTCTATGTAATGCATGCTAAAATGTAGGATACAGCTAAAAGTCAACTCCAGGCTCAGTTGAAGATTTTGCCAGTGGAGGTTGTCTCTTCAGTATGGCTACTCTTGCTGTAGTGTGCAATGGCTTCTAAAAAGATTATTCTCCTATGCCTTCTGTATAAGCAAAAAGAATAGTTCTTTTCTACAGATGGGAAGCTGAAGCTAAAAGATTATGACTTCACTTTGTGTTGGAAGGCAAGAAAATCAGAAGGAGTAGACCTCTCTGGTGTTTTCTGTGACCTTTCGTATTGAGTGGATGTGATTTCCTTCTTTGTGGTACATAAACCCCAAACGTTTATGGGGTTTGAATATAGCACAACAAGTGGAATCAAGATCCTAATTTTATTTATCAGGAGTCAGATGTCAAAAATTGCTGTCATTGTCAGCAATTGCCTCACACACACACGTATGTATGTATATATACATATGTATATATATAATTCTTCCTAAGTGTCTTTCTGACACAGTAGAAGTAGGCTTTCACAGGGACAAATATGGCATATGTTGCTGGATACCCAGAGAGGGGAGATTTCTATCACTGCCCCGGTATTTCCTGATGTGACTGGAGAAGAATGTGGGAGGATCAGCAGCATCACATTTAACTGTCCCCCAGTATCATTCCAACATCTTACTCCAGAGGTGGAATTACAGGCAAGGAACCAGAACAAATACCCAGGTCTCAGGACATCAGGAGGCCACTGGAGTCACAGCACTGATGGTCTGGCATGGGAAGGAAGGGATTGTGCTGTTTTCATTTGTCACCTGCTCCCATTTTTCTCCTATCAGCCACATCCTGGTACATAGCGCAAGTTTTCTTCTTAAGTCTGTTGTAATTTTCCCCTGCAGTAGGAGGATATATGACTGGATCCTTTCTGATAAACTGACAGCGTAATAACTTACATACACAAATCAAATTACTTGACAGTAAAGATACATGGGATACGTTGTTTGAAGGTCATGAATAGTTGTTGCTGTTGTTCAGCCTGAAATAACTTCGCTTTCCTGAATGCAATAAGAAAACCTGCCAAGAAAAGTAGACCATCAAAGCTGAACGCAGCCCAGTGTTATAAGACTGATGGTAAGATATGCCTAGTACTTTAAGCTGGCTTTTTACTATTTTTTCCAAGGTTCAGCCATAACAATCATTCTTCTGAAAGTCAGATTTCTTCGTGTAATTCTCCTATGTAGCATAACTTAGTTGTTTAAAAGTCTTCAAAATTTTAGAAGAAAAGTATCTAATGGAACTCGAAGTACAATCTACTGAATTTTAAATCTCAGGACATCTCTCAGGTTCGCTTTTCCCCCCTTAATATGTGGGTAAATAAATTTAATTTGAGGATAAGAGGTGGAGCTTTTTCCCCCAAAATGAATAGCTTAAATAAAATGAATACTTTTCTGACAACCCTTTGAGGAAATCGGGGTTTTTTATTAAACTGAATGGATGTACATTCTGATCTTTTTGCTACATTTTTACTACAGCCAAATCAGTTTGTGCATATATGGAGACAGAGACTTGCCAACTTCATTTAATCTTTCACATTCTAGTCCTCTTTTTAAGCAAAAGGACATTCAGTGATGAACATAATTACATTATTTAAATATACTTTATGATCCATACTGCTAAGATAGATACACTCCATGGTTTTCCCCTCCAGTGAGGTTGCCCTGAGGGTGAGTGGGAACCTTGTAAGCTGTGGCTCACAGTGTGGTCCTGCCCTTCTTTCTACCCTGAATGGGAGAGGGAAAGTTGAAGGGACAATCAAAGAACTGGTACTTCTCCAGATTTATTTCAAGCAGGAACTTAGCTCCCATGACTCAATCCAAGGCACACCTCCAGGTCCAGACTCGCTGGGACGAGGAAGTTTTCTGGGGGATGTCAGTGACAGAGCTACCCCTGGAGCGGCCACAAACAGGGCATGCTCCTGGTCCCATCAGCCAGTTGGTCACTGGCCTGACCTGTTGATGAGGAAATATCTCTTGCAGGAGACCTTTGCTTCAACTAGAACAGGAACCTTCTGGGTTACCTGAACAGGCAAAGAGTTCTGCTATCAGCAGCCCCAAAAAGCCATATTTTCCAGTTACTCCAGTCTATATTTTAATGAGAAAGGAAAATGTCTCTGGATAAGGAGATTTTGTTACCAAGGGAGAAGATAATGTCAAGTATCAGTTCCAATGGTCATATCTGGGGACTCATCTTAATCAAGGAAGAACATTATTATTAATGGGAACCCAAATCATTTGCTTATATGACTTAATGCAAGTGACCATAACATGAGCTATATCTTCAACCGAGGCAGTGTTTGTCTTACATTAAAATAAACATGAAATGTATGTAGAAAAAGGCAGCTTCCATATATCTCCATGGCATTAACAAGGCTTTTGATTTCTTACTAAACTTTTGTTTAAACCCTGCCAGTCAAGCTTTAGCCATACACACTGGGAATTTTTTAGTACTGTTGGTGAATAATGTTCTTCTGGAAAGCAACAATTGTCTAATTTTTAATAACAATATTCATATCAATGTTTAGTTTAGTTCCAGTGGTACCACTTCAAAATCTTCTTTATGAACTTAAATTTTGACATCTAATATTCTTATATTAGTAGTTCTGCAAGATGCAAGTGCTGGGGGAAAAAAGTCAATTTTCTGACTAAAAGCCTTTTGAAAATCATTAATTTTCCATTGTGTACACAGAAAAGACAAATGGACTTATGAAGAAGATGTAGCAACTCTTCTTGACTAAACACTTTCTAGTAGTGATTTTCCCTGTGAAAAATTCTGTCTGGAGAACTGTCTTGGAGTATGTGGAACTCAAAAGATGAATCAAATGAGATCCCTGTATGTCTGCTATATATCTACACTAACCTGACTGGTTTCCATGCTTAGTTCCTTTGGACTACACCTGTAAGTGCTGGGTACCTCCAGAAAATTCTGGCTGTATTGCATTTTCCTTGGCTTTTGTATACTAAGACATAAATAAGCTTTTACTATGTTCTCAATAGAGCTCTTTTAAAGACTGTTTTCTCTCACAAATTTCTGCCTGCATATGCATAATCATGCATCTGCCACAGACTTTCTTGCCCTGATCTATCACTGTGCCATATGTAACACATTGTCATGGGTCAAAAGCATCCAAAGCACATGGAATAACAACACTTGCATCAGCCAACTACTATGCCTTGACAGTGCTGAGGCACACTGCTGTCTCATGCAGAAAACATGTTCATAGCTATAAAATTATTAGTGAGGCTAAAATCTCTGTGTTCCTCAACTCCTCTGTCCTTCACCTCCTGCCCTGGGCCTTTGACATTTTCATTTGTGGGACACACATTTAACTCCTGCAGTACTGGGTGTGTGAAGAAGCACACTTCTTTCTGATTTTTCCTGGTATTGACTGAAAACTGTGTCAAAGGTGCACAAGTAGGTTACTCCCTTTCATAGGTTAGCCTTGATTGCTGCACAAGAATGTAGGAATAAAGCAGCCCCTTGCTTTAGATCATTTAGACATCTAGTTCCAGGTCCATTTAGCCCAAGGTTTCTCCCCAGCTGTGTCAGAAAGAGATACAATTTTGGGAGAGGCAACACTTGCCTGAAATTTGCTACTTGCTTTGTGAAGTAGTACTACTTAAATACATTTTAAACTAATAGTTACAGTTTCATTGAGTGTCTCTTAGACTTGGTATTGTGTCATCTTCATGATTTAGATCATATACTCCTCTTCTTTCCTAAGTGAAAATTCCCTTCTTTTTTTTTTTTTTTTAAATCTGAAATGTGTCAGTTGCTCTTACTCCTTAACCATTTTAGCTGCTTTTTCCATATCTTCTCTGATTCCACCCTGTTTTCTTGATCTGTGGTGACTGGAGCAGCACATAGTACCTACAATGTGAGTGCACTGTCATGTTATAACATGACAATGTGTTTCCTGTCTTGTTCGCAATACCCTTCCTGCTGATGCATAACATTTTATCTGCTTTCTGGGGTGCCACCTCACATCATTGAACTGATGACTTCAAGGAAGTGTCAATGGTAACTCCAAGATCTTCTCTCTGAGCTATAACTTTTCAGTTCACATTGTGCAGGCATGGAATCCAGAATCTGCACTGAAGCTAGTATGACCTGCTTGCCTACTCACTCCACGTAGCAAGTTGTTTCTGGTTGGCATTGCATTTCATTGCCCAAAAAGTAGTCGTGGAGAATTCACTGCATGCACCCTACTACATGTCACTGATGAAAGTGTTGAATAAAACTAGTTAAATCACTGAAACCTGGTAAGTGACCTCACCCTTAGTAGCGATCACTGAACTTTTTCATTTGCCCAATCTGAAAGCACTGGCTTTCAGTCCATAAAAGAACATCTTCACCCCCAAGGAAATTTACCTTTTGTAGAAGCAATAGCATCGAAGACCTTTTTGAAAATAAAAAATATTACTTCCCCTGAGTACCCTTTATCCGTGTGTCCTCACAGAACTTCAGCAGGTGATTGAGATGGTCTTTCCTTTTAAAGAAGCCATGCTGACTTTTTCCCAACAAGTGATGTTTATCCATGTGATCAAGTATTTTACTGTTTAAGATATCCTCTACTATCTCATCAGGCATGGACCCAATCATCAGTCTGCAGTTCCTCAGATCTCTTTTAAAGCTTTTTTTATATGTGAAAGTTACACTGGCAGTTTGGCACAGTGGCCGTTTCTATAGATTTGTAAGACATCTTGGCCAGTGTTTCTTCAATTTCACATCTGAATTCCTTCAAAATATTGGTTGAATGCCAACCTGCCCTGCGACTTACTGATATCTAATTTATTTACTTGGTTTAATTCATTTTGAATCCCTGTTCCTACAGCTGAAAGGAATAGGAACAGTGACTTGAAATGACTTGTCTTCATGCCAGCCACTTGGCCAAAGCAGTAGTGATGTGTTAAAATGGAAATTTGTGGAAAGAAAATAGGTCTACTGATTCTGTCTGGTTATCTACTGTGATCTGTATTGTGCTAAAATCATTGGATTGAATAGTGAGAGCAATCATAAAGGTAGTAGCAAGGCACTTTTTGATAAGCACATCTGTCAAAGTAATGCCAACCTACTTATGTGATGATAAAAATAAGCTAAATTAAGAACGATCAGGGAACCCCATTCGCATTATTGAAGCATCATACAGCAAGATGAAGAGACAGGTGGCATAAGTGCTAAAACAAGGGTGGAGAGCGTGTGCTGCAGGGAATCAATCTACTGCATTAATGGCTAATGGAATACTCAGTGTTTATCCATTATTTATCACATAAATGAGTATGTACTGTCTAGACTGCAGAGGTGCTTTCATAACAGAGCGACACTGATTACTGAAAATTTAAAAATGAGAGCTGATCTTAATAAATGAATAGAAAATTTGCAAATGATAACAATCTCCACATGGTATATCTACTCAGCCTAATAACACCTGGTTTTGGTTTGGTTTTAGGAAAATTATTTGATCCATTTCTGTAATTCTAGAGTTCGGAGAATAATGCAAAACTGGAAAAAAGGGAGAGGACTTTGGATGCAATCACTTCCTGCCACAACCACATACATTCATTTGCACACACACTTTCATTCTGAGCTGCTTTTTGTTTTGCTTTCATATTCTGACCATTTATTTCTTTTCTGTTTCAACTAATAGTGAAAACTAAGAATATCTGCTCATACTGAGAAGAATAATGTTATTCAAAATATATTGTGTACCATTTATGGCATAGTAACTACACTCTATGCATTGGTTTTAATGTTTCAATGACGCCACAACACTGGTCTTGAATATATGAGTTACATGAGTTCAGGTTTGATCAGGTATCATTGCTGATGGAAGCCATATCATTAAATTAAGAAGAAGGGTCAAATTTTCATCTCAGACCCACCAGAGGTGTCAAAACTGGACACAAATTTAGCTGTTTAGTTGAATCAGGAAACTGTTTATAGACCAATTTTAATAAAAGTAGCACAGAGTTATTTAGGCATGGTAATTTATCCCTGAAGGATTGAAGAACTATATCAAGTAAGTGGAAAAGACATAATACTTATGTGTTCTCAGTATATTAAATATCTTTAAAGGGTAACTTCTACATTAAGATGATTCAGCTCATAGGGACTTAGTTAACCATTTAAAATTTATACTAATGCTGAATGTTAGTAATTTGCATTCACCAGATTTACACCATATCCTTACAGCAGACCAGTAATATCCAAGAGGAGCCACATCATTATATTGCAATTAACAAGGTATTAACTAAGCATGTTGGCCCTGAAAGTAAGTCATATATTTCTTCCACCTGAATCCATCATACTCTGTTCAGTTCTATCATAAGCAGCAAGGTAATGTCCCGGAGTGAATCCTTTACCAGGTTAATAGACCTACTCTTCAGTGACAAGGTGAAAAATACATTTCCTCAGATGCCATCAGGAACATATATTCAGTCATTTCTGGAAATATTCATAGTATCATTTACTCTGATAAGAAGGATATCTCATATATTAGGATGCCAACAAACAAATAAATAAACAAATGAAATAAAATCTAAAAACCTCTCAAACTTTAGACCACTTAGGTTCAGAAAACACAGAGAGAAAGGACAGTTTTGTGATTAATCTAAACCAGCCAAAATTAAATGGACTCTTCCAAGAATCTAGGTTGGGTTCTGAATCCCAGTGTGCCTCTGAGCTGTTCATAAATGATAAAGCTGCTAGGTTAGTGGCTGCATAAGTCCATGCAAGACTTGAAATGCTTGAAAATAGGCTATATTTTTTTAAAAATGTTCATAAACAGGATTTCTTCCACCCTCATTCACATGAATATTTTGGCAAAAAAATTGATGTCTTGTGCATTTTCAATTATCTCTAGCAACTACCGATTACTAGATTAACTATTCAGATTTACCAGCTAATATACTCCAAAAAGTTCCACTGGACTGGAGGCTGGTAGATGTTACACCCAATTAAAAGAAGGGTTGGGGAGAGGATCCAGGAAACTATAGGCCTGTCATTCTGACCTTGGTGCCAGGGAAGGTCATGGAACAGGTCATCTTGGGTGCCACCTCACAGCACATACAGGACAACCGGGTGATCAGGCTCCCTCAGCAGGAGTTTATGAAAAGCAGGTCCCATCACACTAACCTGACCTCCTTCTATGACAAGGTGACCCATTTGATGGATGAGGGAAAATCTGTCAGTGTAGCATACCTGGACTTCAGTAAAGCCTTTGACACAGTATCTCACAGTATTCTACTTGAAAAGCTGGCTTCCATTGGCCTGGGGAGGCACACCCTCTGCTGTGTTAAAAAATGGTTGGATGGCTGGGCCCAGAGAGTGGTGGTAAATGGAGTTAACTCCAGCTGGAGGCCAGTTACAAGTGGGGTTCCCCAGGCCTCAGTGCTGGGTCCAGTTCTCTTAAATATCTTTATCAACAACTTGGACAAGATGATCAAATGCACCTTTAGCAAGTTTGTGGACAACACTAAACTGGAAGGAAGTTTTGATCTGTTGGAGGGTAGGGAGATTCTACAGAGGGATCTGGACAGGCTGGATGGGCTGAGGCAAATGGGATGAGGTTTAACAAGTCCAGATGTAGAGTCCGATGCTTCAGACAAAAATCCCCTGTGCAGGGCTACAGGCTTGGGGAAGATTGCTTTGAAAGGTGCCTGGCAGAGAAAGACCTAGGCGTGTTGGTTGACAGCCAACTGAACATGAGCCAGCATTGTGCTCGGGTGGCCAAGAAGGCCGACAACACCTTGGCTTGTATCAGAAATGGCGTGGCCAGCAGGATCAGAGAAGTGATTCTGTGCTTATACTCAGCACTAGTACCTCAGTGCTGTACCTTGAATACTGTGTTCAGTTTTGAGCCCCTCGCTATAAAAAAGACAATGAGGTCCTGGAGTGTGTCCAGAGAAGGGCAATGAAACTGGTGAAGGGGCCGGAAGACAAGTCTTAAGGGGAGCAACTGAGGGAACTGGGATTGTTTAGCCTGGAGAAAAGGAGGCTGAGGGGATACATCATTACTCTCTACAATTACCTAAAAGGAGTTTGCAGAGGTCGGTATTGGTCTTTTCTCCCAAGTGATAGGTGATAGGACAAGAGGAAATGGCATCAAGCTGCATCAGAGGAGGTTTAGTATGGACATTAGGAAAAACTTCTTCACAGAAATGGTTATTAAGCATCGGCACAGGCTGCCAAGGGAGGTGGTTGAGTCCCCATCCCTGGAGGGATGCAGGTAGATGAGGTGCTTGGGGACATGATTTAGTAGTGGACAGGTATGGTTGGAGTTCATGATCTCTAAGGTCTTTTCCAACCGAATGATTCTATGATTAAGGCACCCAAAGGCTTTCAAAGTATCCTATTTGTCATATTTACAGTCTCCAAGATTACTTCCAGCAAAGACATCCTAACTCAGTCTCTTCTTCTGGTTTATTCAATGGCACTTTATTAGCTAGTAATCATACTGCTAAGCCTTGTAAAAATGCTGTTTCACATCTGCTTAAACTGCCATCTCTTCATGATGCATCTGTGAAGTATATACAATTGCATTCCCTCCATAAAGAGGAAACAGTGGCAAAGTGACTTCTGGTTAGTCCATTCAGTTACTGAATCTGAGGTTTAAGGGCAGAAGCTGTGGCAGCTGAACTTTTCTCAAAGACATTAAGTTTTTCTTTTCAAATGCCCATTATTCCAGTGCATCCTCTGCAGTGGTTTTGTATATTTTGCAGTAGCGCTGTCATTCAGGGTAGCAAGGATTGTGATTATTTCATTCACTTGCAGAGAAATTCCCATGATGTAACTGTCTCAAGATATTTTGATTTTTATTTTTGTTCCATCAAGTTGGTAGCAAGAATCGTTCTTACAGAAAAAAGTGGTTGTGAGAAAGTTCAAAGTAATTTCAATATGTTCATTTATTCACACATGCATTTGTGGTGATTTATTTAAGAACTCAACATGCAGTAGAGTACAGCTGATTTCTTTCTGAAGGTTGGTCTAGACCATGTCAGATTAATAAGTGAGGAATTTACAGGAATAGTTTTCTGTCTACTGTACCAACAGTGGCTTTGTGTGTCTAAGAGGAAGATTTGAAAGGAGGCTGGAAGAGTGTAAATTAGTTTTAATGATTTAATCCGTCAGCATAGCCATGGACTGAAGTAAAAAGGGAGAAGGTAGGAAAAAAGAATACTCTGGAGACTCAAAGATATCTTACTCAAAGATTTTTTGTTCATGCTTTACCTTACCAGAATATAAATCAGCTTTGATCATACATTTTTGATATGTGGAGGAACGAAGAAAAAAAAGAAAAAAAGCATCACTATCCAGGAAAACCATCCAATGGATCCATCTGTAGTGTAATATCATCACAGTACAGTAGGTTAGCCCAGAGAAATGTGAGCCTTCAGCAGCAGATTGTATCAAAGGGAAAGATACATATTGAAAATGCCACAAATTGTGTAGAAGTCATTTTGAGGATAAGCGCTAGAATAAAAAATTACATAAAACCAAAAGCTTCTAGCTGGTGAAGGAGAGAGCCTGGTTAGTGCTGTATTGTCTGGCAGCTAGTAAAAAGCTAGAAGCATGATTTTCTGCTGAGGGTCACTCCTACTAAGAGCGGAAGGGTTGGCAATGATAAGCATCTGCAGGGCAGCTACCAGATGATGACAGGCACCCCCAGGTTTGCTTGGCAGCCCAAATGCAATCATAGCTTCTGCAAAGTCATCAAAGACAAACCAGTCAAAGTAACTGGCTATGCCAAATCTTTGAGGTGGCTATTCGGTTATTATTATTATTGCTAGTCAAAGTTGTCTCTCTGCAACTGAATGAAATGCCCTCTGGATACCGGCTGTTGTATTAGGTATGTGTTACTTCTCTCTTGATCAGTTTAACTTTACTGCATGTGAACCAGAAAATTATTCACCCATTCACAGTAGAAGATACTTCGTTTGCTGTAGCTTTTAGTTGTCACAGGAAAGAATCAGTTGTTTGTTTAATAAAATACTGGGTGTTTTATATCTCAGATTTCCTTAGAATTCCAAGATGTCACTGACTGAAGTATAATTACATATTTATAATTTTAAAATTAATTAAGAAAGAGTTCTTGCTGAGATAAACTGCCAGATAAACTTACCTCAGATAAACTGAGATAAGCTTGCTGAGTCAGCATGCCAGACAGGAAGTTTTAGTAGTCCAGATTTATGGATGAGAAGTTGGGGTAGATATAGGGTGCAGATAATTCTGCAACTTTTGATGAGTGATTTAGGGGCAGAGATTTGTTACAATTCAGTTAATAAACTACACATATTATGTCTCCAGCAAAAATTACCAATAATATAGCTCTTTTAAGCTGGCAATGCTACAGAAGCGGTATGGGGCACCTGTGTTGTTCCTATGCCTTGTTTCTTGCCCCACCTCTAACCCCTTTGCCCAGGTGTTCATAGGAGGTAGCATAGGGATGAACCTAGGGGACTTAAGCCATCAGAGATCTGATTTTAACAAAGTAACCTAGAATGTTGAGGCAGACTTTGTGAGTTATGCTTTAGTCACATATGTACCTCTGTTTACACCACAGCATCACAGAATTGTTGAGGTTGGAAGGGACCCCTCGAGGTCATCTACCTGAGTCCTACAGCTCAGGCAGAGTCAGATACAGCAGGTTTCCCAGGACTACGTCTAGATGGGTTTTGAGCTTCACCACAAATGCAGAGTCTACAGCATCTCTGGGCAACCTGTTCCCACGTTCAACCACCCTGACATGAAACAGCATTTTCTTATATTCAGGTGGATTTTTATGTGTTTCAAAGGTACGTGTTAATAACTGTTATGACAGGACTAACTTCTATCAAGAGGGTCTAAGAGAAAGCAGAGAGTTAGATGGCAGATGGAGTGTAAGAAGTAAGCTCTTGAAACAGGACAGCGAGTAATTTATAACTATTAGATGCAGGGTTAAATTTTCTGGCTTTATAATTATTTGTGGAAATTTTGTTTGCCTTCTTTTGCACATTTTCAATGAAGCTGACTTATTTCCCCAGGGCAAGCAGTTTTGCTTCTTTACTGTTCACCAATATTCCATAACAATACTGCATATCCAACCTGTTCAAGAATGTGATGATTGGCAGATGTACTGTAAGGAGTAAGTTCTTGAAACAGGACAGCAAGTAATTTATAACTGTTCACTGCATGCACTTAAACCGTTTTGCAATGGCTACCACTCTTCTGTGAGAACACATGCTACAGCAGAAGAATGTTTGTTCTCGTTTACAGGGGTGCCACACCATATGTGGGCAGGTAGAATACTCCTCATCAGTATTGCACTTCCACACCTTAGAGGCCTGTTACCTGCCTTCCCTTCTTGCACTAACATGGATCAATGTAATCAGCAGAAAGCATATGAAATTGTTACCCTGAAACAGCTTTGTTGTACACAGTGTATCTGATCCAAATGTGAAGAATAGTTTATCTGCTTAGACAGTCCCTACTTCATGCATATATTCAAAACTCCTGATTTGTACAATAAAGCTTTGTATTTATAAAATCATCACTTTGGGAAGTTCTAACTTAACAGAGACGTTGAAGACAGCAGATTTTGCCTGCTTATTTCTCCTCTATAGGAGGAAAGTTCATGGTCTTCCAGAAGTTTAACTTGCAGAGAGGATGAATAAATTTCCAGCTGCCCCAAACTTTGTTCCATTGATTTCCTTGTTGTCTCTGCTCTAGCTCTACTTCCCACTGTTACATACAGGTATATATTGTAGAACACATCAAAGGAGGATATGCCAAATTAGTAACTTCACTGTAATTCTTAAATCTAAACTTGAAATTTAACTGGCAATAATCAGTCATCATCAAACAAGTAGCTCCAGAAGCCCCATTAAACTTGCTGCTCTTTATCTTGGGGATAAATGTGAATTTTTAATTTTTATTCTCCCATCCTTCAATTTTTATCATATCTATTCAAAGTAAACAGATAAATAAAAACTTGTCTAAACTTTATTAGTATTATTAACAATGGGGTAAATCTATGACAAATGCTGCAAAATCCTCCTCTGCTATGTGGAACCATTTACTACCCAAGTGATAATTCATCTGACTGAAGAGCTATATATTAAACATGCATATATCAATTGAGAACATTTCTGAAAATTCTTAGGCACAGAGAAGCCTTTTTCAATAGTTGCTTGCTGATTTTTAACTTGCAGTGTTTCAATATTTTCACGTATATCCATTGCGAGAAAGCTTAATTTTTTTGCATGTCTGCTTAAGTGGGAGTCATACTCCCACACTTCCAAGTACACTTACCTTGGCACAGTTTGTACACTCTGCCTCAAATATTAGAAATTGCAGTATCAGATGCATCGCCATGGACACATTGTGATGCAGCAGTATTACCAATTTCCTATGAGTTCAAGCATGCATTATTATGCTGCCTGTTATTGCTTTGGATGCAACTGCTCATAGCATAATTCCTTGTAAACAACTCATTTGCATTTAACATAATTGCTAAGAAAAGGCACCTCATGGGTCTCAAAACATTTCTCAAAGATCATTCACCAATATCTTTCATAGTCACAAAATACAACACTGGTTAGAAATTCAAATGTTATTGCTTAAAATGGAGAAAAATAAGAAAAACAAAAACCACCACCACCACTCTCAAGTGTTCTCATCTGCCAGCCTGCATAGAAAAGATTAAGACTAGGACCCCATGACGTTACACTTTATTCTGTCAAAGTGCCAAGTAGCATAAACATCGTGCTACTCATTTTATACTAAAAACTTCATGGGCAACTCACCTTTTTAGTTCATTTTTCCACTCAGTTTTCTGACAGATTTTTAGGCATATTGCTTCCCCACACTGTAGTATTCAGCATTTAATAACATCTCCCATTCCAGACATGTTAGTGCCTTGGAGTCTCCCTTCTAAAGCTGTTTGCCATCTCTACTGAATGACAAGTATGACCCATCTCAAACTCCCACTTTCAAATAAACTTACAATATGTGGCTTATGAAAATTCATTTGAGGAATGTCATAGTTTACCTACAAACAAATACTTCAACATCAGCACCTGAAAAATCACAGGCTAGAGCTTTATATATCTCATGTTTATAGTCTACCTTACACATTTAATCAACACCTGAAATGTAAACTTTTTATAAAGTACAGAAAAGTTGCATTCATATAGCAATATAAAGTACCAATTAGTAATTTCTCACTTGTACTTTGTACTTAAGACCCAATCTGAAGGAAAATAAAATCCACTGCAAACCCATTTCAACAACAGTCACAAAAGACTTTGCTGCTTGTCTTTTAGTAGACAGGGAGTATGAAGTTCACAGTAGCAAATAAAGGCTAATAGCAGCCTACAATCTAATTACCCTTTATTATAATACTGTCCAGAGATTCAACAGATACTTCTTGAGAAAGGACACAGGCACAAAGAACCCATCCACAAGGAGTTAAGTTTCCTTTCAAAGGTCTAGAAATGTGTAATAAATAAGATTCTTTGATGGAGAAGAAGCTTGTCCGAGCCTGGCAAGTTAGTTAGACTGCCTTGAGATTTTCTTGACTGAAAGAAAAAATAATGGGGAACAAGATTGTTTATACATTCTGCTTCATTTAGATTTTCTCAAGGCTGAGTGAAACTTTATATGAGGTTAGGATTTTCTGTGAGTTTTGCTGGGATTTCTGTAGAACACTGGAGAGTAGAACTGAAGAGCATTCAAATGGGGCTCCAAAAAGCCTGGGTACTTTTTCTGTCATTTTAAGAATGCTGTAACCCTGGAGGATGTTTAAATGCATGTGACTAAAAGGTAAACAGAGAACAGTAGTTAACAAGTTATGTTCAGGGAGTATTAACGTCTGTGGTACCACATTAGTAGAGGCAGAGGTGACCCAAGGACTGAGTTTCTGTACATCAAAGGAGGAGAAGCAGTTAGAAAAGTAGGGGACAGACTGTCTCAGCCCCAAAATCTTCCTGTCAGAGGTTGATCACAAGACACAAGGGTGTGTGTAGGTGTGTAATCAGTCCTGCTGTGGAGCTCCGTACAAAGTAACTCGACTTTGAAAGGTTACAACGCTCAAGTTCAGTGAGACTGGCATGCTAGAGGTGCCTCTCTACAGTAGCCCTGTAGCTAAAATGATAAGTAAACCTCCTGTTCATTTGGACATACTGAGCTTTGGTTTAACTACTTGACACAGTTTGAGAAAGCAGGCTGGATTTCTTTGGAAAAAAAAAACCAAATCAGAAGGTGTGCTCCAGTGATTTACTTAACGCATGCCAGCCACTAATGAATATTCAGTCCACGGCTCCAAACAAAAACTAGTCTGAAGTGAAACATCCTGCAATACATACAGTAGACACAACAGGTCCTCAGCAGCAACTGTGCTGCTCTACAGATCCACCTGTATCAGGGCACACCGCTAACATTATTATGCTGGTCTCCCGCTGTACCAGAGACATCTCTCATTGCATTGCAGACCATTACATTCCACACAGATACCTCTTACACTGAATAGTAAGACTTCAGTGAGACCAAATCCTTTTAGCCTGTAAGACTAAAATACGGGCCACAAACAACAGAAGGGTCTGATTGCCCTATGTGCTTGCTGGGGCTGTGAACCCAGGTAAGATAAGGTAAAATGGTGACCTGGTGGGAAAACTGTGCACCATGCTTCTAGGGGCTTCTTTATTCCATGTGTGACATGCCAAGTCCTTCACATAAGCAGAGATCTTACACTGTCCTAATTTCACCTAGGACAGCTGCTAGCATGTGTTCTCATAAACAGCCCTTTGTTTTTTGCAGAATTTGAGCACAGTGGATACCAGATTTAGACTTTGATACCATGTAATGGAAAAAAAGAAGGCAATACATTGCACAGTCATTCATTCATTTTACCTTTCAGTAGCATAACTATGATGTAGCACCTTACTGTTCAAATATTTACTTCAGAAGGTAAATGTAGGGGGATGATGTTTATAGAAGTGGTTTGTCTGTCCAAGCTCAGACATCACTGTTGGTGGCTTTTTCCCCTTAATTTTTTTTCAGATGATGGAGCAATTTAATATCTACTCTGCAATGAAGAACTTTGAGACTATTTCCTTTCCAGGTGCAGAAATCTAAGCACAAGACCTCCTCAGCTGGCCCTAGCACTGAGTATCCCTTTAGTGATCAAATCTCTGCTGACAGAAACAGTCATTGCCTTTAACCTAAAGCCTGGTATTAATACTGATCCTTCAGGTCACACCAGTGCTCACCTACCTAAGTATCACATTCCACTCGATTTCCTGCTATGACCACACCTTCTGGTATCCTCCTCAGGAATCTAAGTCTTTTTTTCTTCTAGTTACCTGCCAATTATTTTATTTCCTCCTGAACTAAAGGAAAAGGATTTGGTGTCAGGGCCTCCTCAGAGCCATTACAACCAAGCCTTTCCCATCGCAAAGATGAGCTGTTTCTGCTAGCCACTGTATTTTGTGTCCCCTCACAGAGCAGGAAGCCATTGCCTGTTAGAGCTGGGGGCATGAACCTTCATTGTGACCTCCTGGACCGTGGGACAGTATTAACAAGAGGTTAGCTGCAACCAGGAATGCTGTGTTGTCGCCATCAGGTCCACCGCTAGGAAAGTGTTTGTATAAAGCTTGCACTCCACCAGGGATAATGAGGTCCTGGTTTTGCAGCAGTTATAGAATCATAGAATCATTAATCATCAGTTATATTATAGAATCATTAAGGTTGGAAAAGCTGTTTAAGATCATCAAATCCAATCACCAACATGCAGACACCATATCTACTAAACCATGTCCCGATACACCACATCTACACATTTTTTGAACACCTCCAGAGACAGTGACTTCACCGCTTCCCTGGGCAGCTTCTTCCAGTGTTTCACCACTCTTTCAGTAAAGGAATTCTTTCCTAGTCATAGAATCACAGACTAGTTTCAGTTGGAGGGGACCTTAAAGATCATCCAGTTCCAACCTCCCTGCCATGGGCAGGGGCATCTCCCACTAGATCAGGCTGCCCATGGCCCCATCCAACCTGGTCTTGAACACCTCCAGGGATGGGGCAGCCACAGCTTCCCTGGGCAACCTGTGCCAGTGCCTCACCACCCTCATCATGAAGAAGTTCCTCCTTACGTCTAGCCTAAATCTGGCCCTCTCCAGTTTATACGCATTCCTTCTCGTCCTATCACTACAAGCCTTTGAAAAAAATCCCTCCCCAGCTTTCCTGCAGCCCCTTTAGGTACTGCAAGGTCACTATAAGGTCTCCTTGGAGCATTCTCTTCTCCAGACTGAACAAGCCCAACTTTCTCAATCTATCCACATATAGAAGGTGCTCCAGCCCTCAGATCATCCCTGTAGCTGTCCTCTGTACCTGTTCCAACAGTTCCATATCTTTCTTACATTGAGGATTCCAGAACGGACACAATACTCCAGATGAGGTCTCACAAGAGAGGAATAGAGGGGCAGAATCACCTCCCTTGACCTTCTGGCCACATTCTTTTGATGCAGCCCAGGATACAGTTGACAGTCTGGGCTGTGAGCACATGTTGCCAGTGATGTTCAGCTTCTAATCAATGAGCCCTTCTCTGCAGGGGTGTTCGCAATCATGTCATTCCCCATTGTGTATTGAAACTGTGGATTGGCCTGACACAGGTGTAGGACCTTACAATTGGCCTTGTTGAACCTCATGAGGTTCACACAGGCCCATTTCAACTTGTCCAGATCCCTCTGGATGACATCCCATCCTGCCAGTGTGACAGCTGCACCACTCAGCTTGGTGTCATCTGCAAACTTGCTGAGGGTGAACTCAATCTCACTGTCTATATCACTGATATCCAATCTGAGCCTCCCCTGGTGCAACACTCATCCTATCACCCTTTACTAGGGAGGATACAGATACAGGTGTGCTTCCAGCAAACTTTGCCGGTGCTCACTGAACAGCAGCACCAAGGACCTGACTGGGCATTGGGAGCCCATACGAGAGGCAGAGTGCTCCACAGCCTACTGGGGTTATGGGGTGGAGGGGGCATGTGTACCGGCTACAGCTGCTGTGGGGATAATGACGACGTGCATGCACTGAACCCCCAGATTGTTGGTGCCTTGTTTTTTTCTGCTCCAAAATGCAGGCAACTGGGGCGCTGCAGTGTAAAGTCTGTAAAGCTACTGAAGAGCCTCCAGAGGAGGGCTGCAAAGTTGGTGAAGGGTCTAGAAGGGAAGTCATAGAATCATAGAATAGTTGAGGTTGGAAGGGACCTTGAAGATCCTCCGATTCCAACCCCTGCGATGGGCAGGAGGAGCTGCTGGAGTCACTGCTCTATTGAGCCTGGAGGAGGCTGAGCGGAGACCTCATCGAAGTCACTGCTTCCTCGCAAGGGGAGGAGGAGCAGGTGTCGATCCCTTCTCTCTGGTGACCAAGGACACGACCTGAGAGAATCGCAGGGGAGGTTTAGGCTGTATCTTAGGAAAAGGCTCTTCACCCAGAGGGGGCTGCAGCACTGGAACAGCTCCCCAGGGAAGACGCGGCCCTGAGACACGCGGTGTGAGCGCCGGGGCTGTTCCAAGCAGGGACAGGAGCCGGACTCCTCCGTCCCTATGGGTCCCTTCCAGCTCAGCTAGTTCTGTGACTCACTGCCCTCCCCGGGCCGTCCCGGAGGGGGGGGGGGGCGGGAGGAAACCGCACAGCCTCCGTCACCGGCCGGGCTCCTGCCGGCAGCGCCCGTGGAGCGGAACCCGCCCGGTTCGGCCCCCTCTGCTGCCCCCGCCCAGCCCCGCCCCGGCCCGGCCGCAGTCTGGAAGGCCGGGAGTTCCGCCCGCGGGGGCGCGCACACGGCGGGCGCTCCCTTCCCCTTTCCCCCTCGTTAACCCCGTCCTCGCGCTCACACGCGGAAGCGCGCCCCGCGCTGGCCGCCCGCCCGCCGCCGGGGCCCCGCGCAACATGGCGCTGGTGCCGTGCCAGGTGCTGCGCGCCGCCATCCTCCTGTCCTATTGCTCCATCCTGTGCAATTACAAGGCCATTGACATGCCCGCGCACCAAACCTATGGAGGCAGCTGGAAATTTCTGACCTTCATAGACCTGGTAAGTGCCCGCGGCGGCCGCGCCACGCGGTGACCCGAGCGGCGGCGAGCGCCGTGACCGCGGCGGGTGGAAATGGAGAAAGACGCGGACAAAGGAGAGCGAGGGGCTGCGGGGCGCCTGGCGCTGCCCTCCCGCGTCTACACCGCCGCTCGCCAGAACCCGTGTGCTGTCAAAACAGAAAACACGCCCGGCTTCATAGGATCATAGACTAGTTTGGGTTGGAAGGGACCTTAAAAATCGTCCAGTTCCTGCCCCCTGCGACGGGCAAGGTCACCTCCCACCAGCCCAGGCTGCCCAAGGCCCCATCCAACCTGGCCTTGAACACCTCCAGGGATGGGGCAGCCACAGCTTCCCTGAGCAACCTGTGCCAGTGCCTCACCACTCTCACAGTAAAGAAATTCCTCCTTATGTCTAGCCTAAATCTGCCCTACTTCAGTTTATACCCATTGCCTCTTATCACCACAAGCCTTTGTAAACAGCCCCTCCCCAGCTTTCTTGTAGGCCCCTTTAAGCACTGGAAGGTTGTTATAAGGTATCCTTGGAGCCTTCTCCAAGCTGAACTAGTGCAATTCTCTCAGCCTGTCCTCAAGGCAGAGGTGCTCCAGCCCTCCGATCATCTTTGTAGCCCTCCTCAGGACCTGTTTCAACTGCTCCGTATCCTCCTTACGTTGAGGATTCCAGGACTTGACACAGTGCTCCTGATGAGGTCTCACAAGAGAGGAATAGAGGGGCAGAATCACCTCCCTCAACCTGCTGGCCACACTTCTTTTGATGCAGCCCAGGATGTGTTTGGCTTTCCGGGCTTCCAGCACTTCCTCTGGCCCTTCTGCAGAATCCATCCCCTACAAGTGCAAGTGTGTGGGGAATGACACAAAAATAATAAATGTTGGGCAACTCAACTCACTGGATCCGGTTAGTTGTTTGGGTTGCAGATTCATAAATAAGCCTATGAAGCAAAAGATGTTGTGTTACACTTTTCTTCATAAGGGTTTGGACCTGGAAGAGTTGGGTGTGCGCTGGCCTGCTGGGAAACACCAGGGGCCATTTTCACCCTGCGCTTCCCAGCCTTGTTACTTCCATCACAGCGTCCCCCAAGTGTGGGTGGGACAAGAGTGGGAGGAGGAAGAGAGGTGATGGGAGGAGAAACTTGATTCCTGGTTCAGTACTGTGATAGCAAACTTAGTATCCAGACTGACATAGTTTTTTTTTTCTTTGAGTCCATGGTGTAAATAGGCGAGGAATTTTGCAGTTCCTACCCAGTTACAGAAAAGTCCCAAAATGCAAGTATTACAGTGCTTCCCAGTGATGAAACCTCACCCAGAACCTCATTATAGATTCACAAGTATTGTTTCTATTGCCTGCACGCTTCATTAGGTTGAGTTTGGGGACCATACTCAAACAGTATTCACCTGGCAGGTCAAGTGTGCAAATTTCTCTATTATAATTAACCTAAGGTTCGCTGAGGTCCATATTATACTTGGAGAGAAGAAGCACCTACCATATTTTTCATTTAGTCAGGTCAGCTTTTGTGTTGGATGCCAAAGATTTGCTGGATCTCTGAGCACCTGCAGACATAGCTTGCATCTTGGGGTCTGATGTGTTTCTGGAAGGCAATCCAAAATCTAATTTTTTGTTTTTTCCTTCTGGGCTGTCAAGTCCCAGTAAAGTAGGGGGGAGCTGTTGACTTTAGTGACAGCTGAGTTGGAGCTGAACCCACTAAAGCTAAAAGCTGATGAACTTGTCTTTGAGGCCCCTTCACCTTTTTCTCTGTACTCCTAGCCCTGACAGTTGCTCGAGGATTAAGTGAACTAAGTGTCATTTGGCAGTATAACCTGCTGTCTGTGGCAAGTTCGTGTGGACTTATCCATCAAAGCATGCACGTGGTTCTTTCGTGGCTTAAAAGGTCGTGGTAAATAGTGCTTTCCAAATACAGCTAGTAATTTCTGTCCATAAGCTGGTAGTTGTCAGGTGTTTCTCACAGTCAAGTCCAATAGTTGAGAAAAGGTTAGCAATTCCTTAATGGTTTTCAGTTGCTCCAAGTAACGCACAATTCAGTGACTTGAATACATTTCTCAGTGACTAGCCAGCACACAGACCTCTCCACTTGTTGACAATATTTACCGGTTGTCCTTGTTCACAATATTTACTATTCAAATGGCCCTGGTAGCATCTTATCCAAGCAAATGTATCTTTCTGTCTCCTGGGACAACTGGGAGGCTTGAAGGAAAAAAGACTTGGATTCCTGAGGAGGAAACCAGGAGGTATGGTTGGAGGATGTTAGGCACATTTCCAAAATATTGTATGTTGACTGTGTCTTGAAATGCTCTTCCGTAAGTTTCAGTTTCCTCAACCATGTGCAGTGTTCCTGTGTCAACCACATTCAAAGGCTGTCTAGACAAAATATCATCAATGCCAGAGTCTTGGCAGACATCTGTTCTTGCTACAGATTGTACCTCCACAGAGATTTCATCTTTGACATCACAGAAGCACGTGAAAGTTCTTTCAGTTTCCAAAACCTGCTACCAGTTTTTGAGAAAAATAAGGTTGTAAGTTGAATCCGAAAAGTAATTTGGATTTATTTTCATCTGTTCATTTGCAAAGGGACATTCCTTTCTACTCTCAGCATCGATAAATGTCTTGGAGATTTAGGTAGCTGGCTTTGCAGAGGTGCTGTGTGAAATGACTTACAGTTATCTGCAAGTGACATAATTTTGAATTGTATTATGAAAAGCTAGTAGTCTGGACACTAAAACACGAGACAGTAGACTATTCTAAATGTACGTGATAATCTGAGCAGTAGACTTACAGCACTCTCACTGTTATTACGTAAGTTGAACACTTAGATGAAGTAGTTTAATAGAAAGCTAGTGTCCCTGTCCATCTGTAATATTTTGCATGCTCATACCTAGGTGAGATTTTCTTGGATGCCAGTATTCATGCTTAATCGCTCCTGTCCTTTAATTGAGAAAGCAAATAATTTCAGCTGATGACTTTTTTTAGTTGCTGTTATTCTGATTACTGACCTGGGGGTTTTTTGCACCTGTGAAAGTGGTGGCAACATTCCCTAAAACACCCTTGTCAATGGAATATTTTCTGGTTTATGAAGCAATATCTTGGCAGTATGTTTTGCCATTACACTGATGATGCTCCTCACTGTTGCTCCTAACAATCACTTCTCCACTTCAAACTTTTTCCGGTATGTAAAGGTGGTAAATACTTGACCTTCTTGTTCAAAAGATGGTAAAGATAACTGCCTAGTCGCTGTGGATTCCAAAACACTTCAGAAAACAGAGTGGCATCTTTTTTCTCATTTGTGGACTGGGAAAATGAGGTGTAAAGAGGTAAGGTTTCTGCCAAGATCCGTCCTTGGGCCCAGCAGAATAAATTATTGAACTTAACACTGAGGCTAATTCAAAACTATAACATGTTGCTTTCATTTGGCCTCACAACACAAACCAAGCCCCAAAGTTAGTTCCCGTGAAAATGACAAGGAACCAGATTCAGATGTGATATTTCAAAAGACATGCCTAAAATTTTTGTATGGCTGCCTTTGTTAGATTCCCTGTTTTGTGCTTCACTAGTGGACTGCTACGCGATCACACTGTCCTGCACCACAAGCCATAAATTCATTGTTGAGCCTCCTAGCAGAAAGTTGTTAGAGTGAAAATGGTGCCAGTACAAAATGTTTGTTTGCAACAAGCTGTCCAGCTATGTAAGTCTCTCAGAAATTTTCTCTACTTGTATTGCTGTTTTTCAGTTCTGTAAGTACTTGAAGTAGCTGAATAAAAGATAATAGTACTTGTATTAAGGATAATTGGGTCATCCTGCATGCACTGCAACCACGCATCTGCCTTTATAAATACACATTTGTCAGGGGATCATTGCACCAACTCGTCTAAAATGCTGGGATCCTTGCTATTGCAGGTTTTAAGTTTTGTTCTTCACTCTCTTAACTATTCTTGTGAGAGGAGGGGAAAAAAAAAATAGAATTTGTATTCTGGAATAAAGTGGAGATTGTGGGTGCCAAAAAAAGCCCAATTAAACTTTTTTATTGCATTTATGTTGAGTGTTAATTAATAGAAAATAACTTAGTGTTAAAACAAAATATATATCTCCTTAGTAAGGAGTATGCTGGTCTAAATATTTTCTAATTTCACAGTTTCTGTGAAAGCCTTGTTCCTCAAAGAAGCTAGAATAAACCAATAAACTATTCCACATGCATATGTGTGCATTAACAAAATACTGTTTTGTTTTGGTTTTTTAACCATAAGATCTGTCTGATAGGCTGAACAAGGTAGCTACAGACATGAAAAGCAAGGCTAGCTTTTTGGAAGCAGTCTCAAGTATTATGCTTTAAGGTTGTGATTAATGGTCCTCTTTTGAATAACAGAATGTTAATGTGGGTATTCATACAACTTGATTCAGGGTTGCCGAAGCTAGAGAGGAATTAATTTTGTTTATATATAAATCAACCTGGCCTTGTACTTTGAAAGAAACAGCAGGATGTCTGTGTATGGACTTCTATATGTAGTCCGGCAGATTGAGTTCTACAAAAAGCAAGTATAAGCTCTGCACTCAGCTAGTACGTGCTCTATTTGTTTTGCAGAAAATGCCTTTAGGTTTAGTTTGATTAAGTTTACGTAAGTCATCAGAACTTACTTAATTCCTTATCTTTGGAAGATTTCAGAGGGTACTGTTAACAATAGGACTAGAAACTAGAGATGGTAGATTTGTCATTTACTTACTTAGTGTATTTCACTAGTTTCTACATTATATGAGATACAGTTACTGGACAGCAAAAAACAGATAGCAGATTAAGAAAGCATAGCTAAAAATTACAGGAGGTTTGGGCTCAAGTTAGATTTAGCTGTACTTATAGGAAACAGGATGCCCAGAAAATGTCAAAAGCTGGATGATTCAGGATTAAGGAATAATAGACTGTGCCACTGGTGTGCTATCAGAAGTTGAGCAAGTTTCATTGCTAACGGTATGGGCTGAAGTTACCACAACAGACAGAGAGGAAAAAAGTGAAAACACTGTGGAATATAAATATAGAATCATAGAATCATAAAGCAACCAGGTTGGAAGAGACCCACCGGATCATCGAGTCCAACCGTTCCTATCAAACACTAAACCATGCCCCTCAGGACCTTGTCCAACCATGCCTTAAACACCTCCAGGGAAGGTGAGTCAACCACCTCCCNCCTATCATTATTTTCCAGGGTTCCCTCTAGTAAAATGAATTTCACCTTCAGCTTTTCCTCTCTTATCTGTAAAGTTACCCTGATATTCAACTGGTTTTGTGGTTTTGGGTGAAAAGACAACAGAAGTGTGAAATATGAGTATGTATTATTCCCAGAGGTAGTTCACTATGATGTCTAAATATCTCAGTCTTCTTACTGCAACAGACAATACTGTCAATTGAGTGTTTATCAGTTTACAGAGAAAGAAAACAAGGGGCTGCATTTTGAGGAATAACAAGGTGAGGTTTCTAATAGTTTCTTTCTTGAGAGAAAAGGCAACAATATACATGGGAGAGCCTCTAATGAGTATGTGTTTTAGAGCTTCATTTTTCCCTCTCACACTGTAAACATGTCAGAGAAGAAGTTATGTATGGTGCTGTGAATGCAGTAGTAAAAATGTAATAGCATTGCAGTTTCTTATACATAGACCCATGCTTTCTATTTGCTGTTGGTAGCACTATTACAAATAGAGAGGAATTTGAGCACTGCATCAGAGTTCAATTTTCACATTGCATTAGTGTGTATTTATTTTACAATTGGGCTTAAATTGGTTGAACATTTAATTTGGGAATTCTTGGGAAAGTTCTGGCTATCTTGAAGTATTTGTGTTGGCGGTAGGGCTTGCAGGGGAAAGCAGAATGGAAGAGAGGACAAATTGGGATCACTTACTATGATGATAGATTTAACTAATGTTAGTAATGTTATAGTATAACTTGGAGTATGTAAGTGATAGGTAATGGCACTGTGTGTTAAACTAGTGTAACATCTGCAGAGTTTTGCCAGAATGGTTTCAAATGATGACAAGTTCAAGATGTTGGTTTAGTAGTATTCCCCCCCCCCCGAAAAAACTCCTCTTCATTTTGTATTATAGTTGAATGATTTTCTTTACAATATTATTATAGTGGTAAGGAAAACTCAGAATACTTACTTGCCTTCGTATGGTAAGATTGTTAAATATTTTAATTAATTAGTTTAAACAAGGACAGCACATCTGATGTTCTAGGGTAGTGTTTTATGCTGAAGTCAAAGTTGGGGTTCTGAGCTGCATTAATTTCTTATGACAATAAGTATGTAATAAAATATTTATTCAGTCTGTTTTTGTGTTATCTTAATGAGGCCATATGGGTTTATACACGAAATAAATTTTGAAAGCTCAGCCTTCTTAAGCTGTGGGAAAGATCTATATAATCTATCAAGTAATATTCTTAACTAATATAGAAAATTGCAAACTTAGTGTTTTAAATTAAAAACATTCTTAATAAAAAGAAATGCCACTTGAGTCTTTGCAGTTACATCAACCTGAGGATATGCAAAGACTTGTAGGGTAAAGTCCATGTGAGTAATTACTTGTTTTCCTTAGGCTGGCAAAAAGAAACTTAATCACTCTATCCAAAAATGGGGAAACACACGACAAAAATCTTTTATTATGGGCATGATGGAAAATCCAAATGTGCCTGCATGCCACTGTACAACAAAATATGAAGTTGTTTAAACCTGTAAATGGAAAAGAAAAGACTTTATGGAATTACAAAACCTGGACATTCCACAGAAATGAATTTTCAGATTTGAACAAAGTAAAACCACAGTAAAATATAATAAAGAAAAAGCTGAAAAAATGGCAATTCTGCAGTATATTAAACATGATATAATGTAGATTCATTACAAGGTATTATGTTGAGTGTGTATTTACCTGAACAGAACAATAAAATAAAGATATCTTAGATTCCTTCCATTACATGCAGTCTTTTCTGTGCTGCAATTTTCCCTATTTAATAATTGGAGTTGTCAGTGCCTGCCTGTCCTAATCTAGAAAATATTTCTTTAATTGCAACACTTTAATATAGACTGTGATGCTGGGAGGAGCTCAGCATGGGTGGAGAATCCCTTGTCATTTGGAGTTTTACTTGCTAAAGCTTCTTCAGTCAGTAAATGTTAAAAAGGCGACACCAATGACACAAGTATGCTTTCTGCAGAGTTTAGAAGTGAAACAAGTAGTGGTGTGTAATAAGTTCACACTGGACACTTCTATATTTGAAACTAAAATGATGTTATTGCTTGCAATGAACCCATGAGAAACATCAAATTCCTCTCAAAGTAGGTTTATTTTTCCTTTTAAGTATCTAAATCAGAGGCCTGACCTTCTTACCTTCATATCCAGGTATGTATACAATATATGAAGTAGAAACAAAATTCACAATGCTTTGGTTTATTTTGAAGACCAAAGTGAAGCACAAATTTCTTGTTCGCTCTTTTGATGAGTGAATATGGTGAGAAGCTTTCTGTATTCTAATGAAAGCTTTTAAATTTTGCCTTATTTACCTGCATTTATTCAAATGTTTTTGCCAAAACATATTTTCCAGAGCTCTGGATGTGTTGTTAGTTTTCAAAGCCTTATGGCCTTTGTTCTATTAAGCAAGTATAACGTAAGATTTTTTCAACTTGACATAATTAAATCTGCTACCACTGAAAAGTTGTGTTTAACTTTAGTAGATAGAAAAGTTAACCAAAGTCTGAAGAGAAAAATAAAATAATTTGGAAGCTAGAGTAAAATTTTCAACCTTTTTGGAGAGGAAGGAACTAAAGTAAATTAAAATTTCTAAACATGTTTTGGTAAGACTTAAAAACCAAGTAGCTCTCCCAGTTAGAACTGTGATTAAGAGGATTTTCATCAACATGTTGGCAGTTAACCTCAGGATATTTTACACTCTTGTTGGCATATAGCTGGGATTTTTTTGCAGTATACTGCAAAATTTAGAGATTCTGTTGGTTAGAAACAGGTTAAGCTTGTGCGAAATGCTAGGATAAAATCAAAACCTGATTTTCATTTGTAAGAAGGCTCCTTCTGGCAACTTGGGTAAGTCCATGTGATTTTCCCTGCAGAGTTTGAAAGCAACATTTGAATGCCTCTGGTTGCATTCCCTGAACATCTTGTCTTGCCACTGCCCTTGCAGGCATCCTGTTTACAGTAGGATTTCCAAACAAATACTTGCTGAAGGGTGCAGTTATATAATAATTTCCACTTAGATCTGTGTACAGCTAATACAGCTTAGCTAGTCTTGCCAGAGCTTTCTATCAGGATAGCTTTTTTTCCAGAGTGCTTCAGGACTCTACAGTATAGCTTAAAATGAAACTAGTAGCACTGTTTGGTTTTCTTTTTTTAAATAGCTGAATATTGATGGCCCTGATAAAGGTAGGCTAAAGTAGAATGTGCAGAAGAGCAGAATGTTAAATCCTTTGCTAATTCCTTGCTATCTTGTCAAGCAAAGAAAAAGGAGTGGTGGATTTTGGCAGTGAATTAGTTTAAGTGAAACAATTTAGAAGACTGAATCTCTGCAAACGCTGGTAAACACTTCAGACTGTTTGAGTTGATCATGCTGGGACTTAGCAGAGAATTTCAATTTACTCTGTTAGAAAATGATTGGCTCATTTTTTTTTGGGACAGTGCTGTCTTCATTTGTATTTTTTTTTTTAAACCTTGTTCATTGTGTATCTGCGGGTAAATTTACCTCCCAGTCCTCACTTTCCCTCCCTCATTTACATATATTTTGTTAGGTGTCTCAAAGCCTTCTGGTCCTGGCAACATGTAAGTAACAAATTGTTATTTATTATTATTGCTAGTATTATTAGCATTCTGTAGGAGTGGGAGTTCAGCATGCAGAGCACAGGTGGTATATGTTCCTAAATGTGCTTTATCTGATGCAAAATGAAGAAAAAGAAACTGCTATCTTTAAATACTGCTATATAAATTGATAAAATGCATTAATGCAAAAGGGCTATTTTCTGTGTGAGATGCTTAACAAGGTTGTGGCTGGTGGAAGCATTTCATAATGTTTAGACTAGCATCTCTGTGTGATCCTGAGGCTCTGTAATAGGATCCTTGGCCCTAAAGAAGATGCAAGTTCTTTATGGCCAGTGCTTGTGTGAGCTCAGCTCTGTGAATGATGCAAGGAGAGAAGGTAGGAGAGAAAAGGGAGATCCAATAGGTGACAGCACTTTGTACCTGAGGTGTGTAGGTGAGGCAGTGCACCGTGGTGTTCAGACTTGTGTTGTGACAAACTGGTATTTACATCTTTGACTGCCAGGTATGAGGATGAAGTGGGGGAAAACAAAGGGTGGAAATACAAAGTGGCTGGTGTTTCTCAGCTAAAACAGCATGTGTTTGCTCCATTGAACTTCTCCCCTTCCTTGTCCTTGCACCTATTTCTCACTCCCATGCAATCTCCCCACGTACAACATCGCAATGCACTGGTGGCATGTCACCACTTCCCTGCAATAGCGTGTTTGGCTTAGCACGCTTCTGCTCCACAGAATTTGCTTCCATATCTTCGTCCTTGGTTAGAAACCATATGCACTGACAGATGCAGAGGTCCCTATTTGCTGTTCACTTAAGCTTATGAACCAATTGAAACTTCATGCTGTGAAAACTTTCTTGACCTCAGTTTACTTATTATAGTTGTGTTCCAAGAACTGCAGATTTGCATGTGCATCAGACAATGATCTGCATTCCTGTAGGTCCAAGGAAGTGGGTCCCAAGAATGCGAGAGTCACAGAGGAAACCTAGGAAACCTCTACTGTGTGGACCTGATGCACAACACTTTTAAACTGGATGTTCAGGAGACTGAAAGGGATCTGGATCTGGGGTGTTAAAGGATGGAAATGCAAATGTGGTTTTGTTTACATTTGACATAATAGTTAGCTACTTACACTGCGCATAACTTGAAAATATCCAACTGTTCATAAAAGCTACTGTGTTCTATACTCTTTCCATATGCTGTGCACATCAAACTGTAAATTGGCTTGCTGCTACTGGAGTCAGTTTAGACAACCAATTATTGAACCATGGATACAAGATTACAGTGGCTTGAGGTACAAGACGATGTTAAGTTTTTGAGTGCCGAAGAACTCTGGCTAACAAGAGAGAGCAGACAGCTTTCAGGTCAGCCATGTCTAAAACCAGATATTCCTGTATTTATTAAGAAACTAATGATTGTTTCTAATTCTAACATATGATTATAGAAGTTTAGTATTCAAATCTGCTTGACTCAATGCCAGTATAATTTCAGAACCTAAACACCTCTGAATTTCCAGATATTATATCCATTATTATTAAGTCATTTTCAGGCTAAGTATTATTTTCTTTGCCTCATGATTTGGAGCAGAAGCTACTAAAATGATATTGCCAAATTAATGCAAAGCTGGTTTGTTCCATATTAATTGTAGGCCTGCATTAAAATGATGGTATGTATTTTGTGGGATTGTAGTTTACAAAAGAGTGGAGAGACCTCCTGTTACTTTGGGGATTTGAGCCAGTGGGATCTGAACTTCATGGTTTTTAAAATTCAACCGACAACTTATAAGCAAAATATGAATGTCTCTAAGAGTGTGCAAGGGGTGGTTCTGTTCATCTACTGCTGGTTTTGTGAATGAAAGTGCTCCCACTTTGCTGTGATGCATTCATGCCCCTTATCACCCAGTCAGGATCCTCAGTTACTCGTTGCTCATCACCATCATTATGTTTTCTGCCCTTTTTTTTCCCTAGAGGAACATACATCCCTTTCCTCATTCTTTCTAGTCTCTTTCCCCCCAATACAGTCTACTTGATCTTTCAGTTCCATATCCCAGTTCCAGTTACACACCACATCCTCTTACAGAAGCCTGTGTTTCCCTGTCTAGTGCTGCTTTTTTTTTTCTTTTATCTCTACAGTACTCCCTATACTCTTCCCACCATTCACACATCCTGTCTTTTCTCCCAGTGCATACACTGTCTTATATTGTCTTCTGCATCCTCGCCCTGTCCTTCCCAAATACCTGACCAGGAGAATGCAGTGTTGTTTTCTTGTCTTTTTATATGTAAAGCCAAACCAATGAATGATCAGTCATCTTCCATCAGAAAAGTTTGATTTTGATGTAGTGATAACCTTAAAGAAACTGCTTTTGAAATGATGTTACATAAGACTCTTTGCTTTCTGTTTTAGAGCAATTTTTTAAGCATCCTAGTTACAGGAAAAGCTTTTGTACATGTTAACCATAATGAATCAAAATTATAGTGTTAATTGTGGTATTAAAACCTTGTCGCTTTTGGTAGTCTGCCATTCAACTTTTTATGATAAATTTTCCAATTCTGAACCAGGTCCTTGATAGAAATTGATGTTTAAGTTGAAAAAATGAAATAATTTATGGAATCAGCAATCAGTATTCCATCATTTTCCTTGTTTTCTTTATTTTTTGATAATTTATATATTTTAAATGAGATGGTGAAACAATTTGGTTTTTATATTGGCTATTAACAGAAGAAGCTTTTTTTTGTTTTCATGTGAACATATATAAGTACTTATTCCTTATTTGGGTGGGTGGATTGGGAATGCATGTAGACACACCTGTTGCAGTTTAGAAGTGGAAGAAAAGAGAATCTGCATTTCACAGTGGTAAGATTCTGCCCAGACCTTCGTGGAAGCATATTCATTCTTGTTAGGGATTGCCAAATGCAGTAACCTGATAGATATGAGCCTTCTATGGCTCTGTGCCCCACATCCAGCCAATGGCAGGGCTGAACACATGCCCAGGTAGGCACACACAAAAACAGAAGTGGAAAACCAAGTTGCTAAAATATAAGCTGATAGGAATAAAAACCTGACTGGGTTATGTGATTAAGATTCAAAAATGTCTTTTAAGATACATCCGCCAAATTGTCAGGTGATGGGCTGTGGGCTCTGTGCAGTGTTTTGATGGGAGCCCTTAGTCTCCATGCCACGTTTTGCAGGGAGTGTAGCCCCACCACAAGGTCTCTGTGTGGCTTGTCGCTGGAACCAATGCTCACAACTGCCTCCTGATGAAATGTCACATGAGGTCTGTGGATCTTGCAAGGGTCCTGATCTAAAGAGCTATTTTGGCATTACTTCTGGCAGCTAATGAAAACGTTTTCTCTGCATTATCCACATTTGTTCTGCTTAGTTTGCACAGGACCTGAGGTCAGACTTCCAGTTCTGGGTGATACTCAGCATCCACACCATACTAAATGTGGGTGATAAATATGGGAGTTTTCAGAACATTGCAAGATAAGACCCTAAAGTATCGAAGCGTTTGGTTAGGATTGTTTTTTAATGTCTTTTCTGGTGTGATTGTAAATTTAGAAATAATGAATTTGCTCCAAATGGGAAGTAAAAGTCAATCTGCAGTTTCTTGGGGGGGGGGGAATATTTAGAAAAAGTGTTTGAAATTCATGCTTGTGCTGCAGTTGGACTGTCCAAGTCAAAACAAAACACTTGATTGTCTTCAGAATGATACTTGGACAAAATTACATCGCAAAGGAGTCAGCCTTTGCAGTGAGAAATTGCTGTTCAGAAATATTTTGCCAGCTGTATTGAAAACTTGTTTTGTTTTCCTTTGTCATAAGAGAAACATAATACTGAAAGTTGTGAGATTCATAAATGTTACCTTTATTTCATAGGAATTGTACCTGTGCTGTGTGAGATATTGAAAACAAACTTGAATTTGAAATATAAAAGGGAAAGTCAAGAGGGGATGTAATAAGTCAAATTTAGTAAAACTGTTGACTCTTCCTCTCTCTCTTTTTTTTTTTTGTTGTTTAGTTAGATACATCCTGATTGCAGGGATTGATAAGTATTTTGAACAGGTAACCTGATAACAATAATATGGTATAACCAAAGTGCGCTTTCATTCCTATACCTGGTATTTTGACTGTCTTGGGTCTTGTACTCAATGAAGGTGACTAAATAGTGTTTGTCGGACAAAGAAGTGCAGTGATGGAGGTAAACTTGTTTTATTTGTGTGATGTGGCTGTATCTCAGTGGTTTATTTTCAGGCAAGGTCTCTTCAGCTGGGTTGTGGTGCAGACAGCCATGAGTCCTTGCTCTGAATCAGTCCAGTGTGTCTGTACCTTTTGGGGTGCTAGCCTTGTGTGTATGTAACTTGTGTGAGAAAAGACATATCCTTCATAGTCAGGATTCTGTAAAATAAACTGACCTTTTTAAAGGACTCTTTTAAAGCCAGGTAAATGGGTATTTAGCATTATGAATCAGACCTGGAAGAGCCCCATCTTTTATTAATGTAATGCCTCCTGATTTACTGCAGGAAGCCACTGAAATGATTAAGTGTACCGGCAGTCTGCATAAAATGCCTGGGTGACCTCCAAAGCAGTATGACAAATACCAAAGAAAAATTTTAGAATTTATACTATCAGCTTAAGGAAAATTAAGGCCACACCTCAGTTTGTTGGAAATGGTGTTAAAGCAGGAAGATAGGTAGTGGGTGCAGAGTAGCAGATCTGGGCCCCATCTCTTTCCATACTACCTATAATGAATGAGTGCTCCAAGCAGAAAGTATCTTTCTATGGAGTTTGCCTTGCAGTTTTCCTCCTTGGCAATCCTCCTAAAAGAAAGCATAGGTAAATAGTATATATGGCTGAAGAGTGTCTACTCCAAATAGCCAGCCTTGTCTGTTGTTTTTATGAATACTTATTTTCCTACCATTTTCTTAGTTCTTTGTCTTCCAAGATAGAAGCCATGCACATGTAGATGGAGGTCTTCTGATTTCTTTTTAGAACAAAGTTAATGAGTCCTGGTAGCTAGTATCTTACTAAGAGTGCATTTGCTTTGTAGTATGATAGCACCTTTTATTATAAGATGTCAAAGCCCTTAGGAATGATTAGCTAAATAAGCCTCACAGTATCCCTCTGCTGAGAGGCGTGATTCAAACCAAATGCAAGCCCAGCATGCAAGACACTGAAGTTGGCCAGACATGTAGTCATTAAAATCTTTAAGGATTATCTAAATTGTGTAATCTGTATGTTAAAACATGGTTAATGTGGGGTGGTCCAGAAGGTCACCTGTGGAACAGAGGCTGCCCATAGATTATTCCTGTTCAACCTCCGTGTTTTTTAGCAGGGTGGGGTGGGACTGGAGTTAAGACTAGCTATTACAGAAGCTCTGTCCAGGTAAACAAATATTACCTCCTGTTTACCCCATGTCACCCAGTGACTCATTTGCTGCTACTGTTACCTGCAAAGAGATGAGAAGTGTGTGGACATTGTCATTAGGTGTGAGTGAAGGCATGTGCTTCTTCTTGGTGGAGCAGGAGCAACCTGACTCCACACTGGCTCCTGTTGTGGCATGACCTTCTGCTCTCCAAGGTAAAAGGCCTATCTTGTCTCTGCCTTAGCCCTTCCCAGTGTTGCAACAGACACTGTCCTCAACTAGTGTCTCCCCAGCTGCTGCAGAGCAAAGAGGTGGAGAGAGGCAGGGTGTTTGTTTGCGCGTGGATATAGGACAGTGCATTTGATGGTATAGGAAGGGTGAGCTACGTACAGATTGCTGAGGAGGTTGGAAGAAAGAGACATAGCTATTGAAATGGCAGAATGCAGGCTGCTGGGTACAGAGGGGGTGGTTGGTGCAGCAGAATCCGAATGGATAGCTGCAGCAGAGAGAGCTGGCCTTCAGGAGAAAAAGAGGAGGCCCCAGACTGGAGATGTGGCCCCCATTTTCTCTGAGTTCAGTGTGTACTCAAAGTCTGCAGCAGCTGTGGGGATTATTGCCATATTTCTGAACACGGGGAGGTATACCTGCACTGTGTAACATGTGTGGCATAAATGAGGAATTTATGGGAAATGTTGAACCTGCTAGGTATATACTGTGAAGTTAATCCCTGTGTAAGCTGGGATGTTTATCTGGAAGAACTAGGCATTCAGCAGCCTGGACAAGTACCACAAATTCTCACATACTGCCTGGAGATAATTTCTAGCTGGAAAGAGGGAAAAATGAACTTAGGGTAGCTCTAACCTACTTGGTGAATGTGTAGGTTAGCATGGGGGCCTCCACCCACACGACCTACTTGTGGAATAGCTTCTTTCTGAAATAAATAGTGCAACACTGTCCATGCCTGTTTCAGTAGGACATGTATTTCTGTTGGCTGGAAGAAAGGAAGGTACAGTTGTCAAGCCCAGATGGAGGCTTTGAAATATGCATGATAGTGGCAGCTGTGTGTGGGAAGAATTACTTGAAGTGTGTTAAGGAGGAGGAGGCTTGTTTACTGTGCTACTGTCTTCATGTAGCTGTGGAGTTGAATGGGGAGAAAAATGAGGAATGCGTTTCATGTCCATGGATTATTGCTTCACTGTGCTCAACAGTTTTTTTCTCGAATATTTATTATTTGTTTGAAAATTCATAAAGGGTCAGTGAGTTGCAGTGAATGAGATTGCGAAGTACTGTCACGAGTATTTGGTCAATCTGAGATCCCTGTGGATCAAGGCCCTGTTTTCATGAGCTGAGACCTTTTGCCCAAAAGGTCTTTCTCCTAAGTTGGGCTGAGGCGGCTGTGTACACGCTCTGGAGAGGAACATGTTGTTCTGGCACCCTTCCTGATCCTGAATTTTGTGTATTTCCTTATTTGTTAGCATATTTTATAGTCTGGTGTTATCTAAGTGCCTAAGCCTATGTGCCATCGGCATTTGTGTTCCCTGTTCTGGTGGGGCTGTTGCTGCTGGTTGCCAGCCATGCTTGAGTGGTGGCCCACAGGTACGACTTGGCTCGAGGGGCAGTCATGTGCAGCTCACCTTCTTCTCCAGGGAGCCAGGGGCAATTGTCAGCAGAAACCCTGCCCACAGCCAGCCTGCTGCTTGGCTGCTGGTTGGCTGCCTTTGCCCAGGAGAGCAGGGTCAGGCTACAACCTTCCTCTTCCAGCTCGCAAATGCAGCCCATAGTCATGGTGTCAGGGCAGCCCACGAGGAGGTCCAGCTTTCATAGCTGCAGAGCGCATCACTTTCTTTTAGGAAAAAAAGGTGATGGCAACCCTAGCCCAAAGGTTTTGAGACACAGGAGAGAGTGTGTGTACCTGTACTTACGATTATAAATGAAAGAAAGGAGGGTGTGGAATATACAACAAAAGAATTGTATTTATGTGTTGAAGTGAAACATGTCAAATTAATTCACAAACTCTTCTGGATTTTGTAGTTTTTTAGATTTATGTTTTACGTTTATGGTTTTCAGTCAGCTCATTAACACTTTTCTGTGGGGAAAATAAGGGTTTATGGTTCACTCTTTTTCTCACAAGAATGTTTTTTGAGCATGTTTTATAGTGACTACATTTTTTACATTCTCTTTCCAGAGCATGAAATTAATCTTTTCTGAGTAATTCCCTAGTATCTTTCAGCTATGTAGCCTAAAAAGGTCTGTGAATTAATTAAAGAAAACTGGTCTAAAAAGCAAGTCTGAAGATGTAGAATTAGAAGACTATCAGAAAGGCATGAGTGAACCCTAATAACAAACTTCTAGAGTCATAGTTTTGGTGTCAGCTGTTTTACTCTGTGCTGCTGCTTGTTTTTTTCCTGCTCTGACCCCAGCACTGGAAGCTTACCTTTGCTCTTTATGCTCAGATAAGGTTGTGTATCTGCTTCCTCAGATCACCAATTAAATGTAGTAGATAACTTCCAGATACACATAATTTTGAGAATAGCTACCGTTTTAATTTCTAATCATATAACGACTTCTAAGTTTTTATCATTCAAAAATTTACATCCTAAGTGATTTATCTGATTTGAGCTTTAAGCTTACAGCTGTGTTCCCATTGTAAACATTTTTCCTTCTTCCTTCATTTTCTAGTGTGGGTCTGTGAACAAACCATGCTTTGAGCCTTTTCCATTCACGAAGTACATCCAAGTATTCTATAAAAGCAACAAAAGGAAGCAATATTGATACTCATGCTTAATTTGAATTTTCCAGAGCTTTGGTTTTATTTCATCTCAGCTGTGACATGGGACAACAATGTAAAGAGCCAAAGTTATTGGTCATCATGTTTCATACCACCAGTTCTCAAGAAATTGAATAAAACTCTAAAAGCCTGTTTTCCTGGAGTCATAAAAGGAACTGAACTGATCAAAGTATAGAACCATCAGAAAGGGAAATTTACAAGTGTTTTTTTCTGTGTTGGACATACAGAATGTCTTTACAACACTTCAAACAGAAGATGTTGCTGCAAATGGAGTGTGAAAAAATTATCTGCTTAATTAGTAGTAAACAGTCATGGCAGCAAAAGAATTTTAGATGTTTTTATTCTTGATTAAATATAGTCCAAATTTACTTCTGACAATTTTACTCTGAAAATTAAGCTGGTTTTATTCTTGTTCTACTCTCTTCCAAATAAGGATTTAGCTTTGTTGGTGCTTGGACTTCTTTGTCTTCTTCACCCAGTTTTAAAGCTTCTAGCTTGCACCATTTACTGTGTTACCATTTACATCTTTATCACGTGTGTGCACATCATTATAATTTGATAATGCTAGCATCTTATCTTCATCTTGTATATAGATGTAGATGAGATAAAACATTAAAGGTATGGAAAAATAAACCAAGGCTGGATGAAAGCTTTCTTCCATGAAACAGGTACCAGTTAGTAATACATGTTTAATCTGGTTAATAGACAAACTGAAGCATTGAAAAGACACTCTTGAATTCCTAGTGCAACTTATCTGCTTGTTTTGACGGTCTGAAACTGAAAATTGCCTTTTTTTCCATGACAGACTTATAGGGAATAGCTTTATCAGCAAAAGGAAGATGCGAATGCTGTTTGTTTAGAAGTATGTTCATCTGTGTTTAAGTGTGACCTTTCAGAGATGTCTGTAAGGGTTGGAGGTGTTAAAGTCTTGAAGAATTTCCACCGTTTCCATCAAGGGCAAAATAATTATTTAGTGAGTCTTGTTTGGTCAGCAGTTTTTACTGTCGTCTCATTCCAGACTGTCCCAGGATTTAACATGTCATAACTCTCATAGGAGAGTTAGTAACTCTGTGGGCTTCAGGTTATGTATAAAATGTGACAATAAAATTAGCTATTGTTGCTTTGCTGGATGATGTCACAAGGTATAATAAAATACAATTTGCTAGGATGTACTTCGTGCTGTGAATTCTGGTAGATTTCTTTCTCTGTTTCTTTTGATATCCTAGCCATAATTATTAAAAGGTTGTATAGTATTTGCTGTGATACTTACTAATTGTAATTCTTCACAGTTTCTTCAGATAATCCAGTAATATGATATTGTTTAACTGTACCAGAGGAATTTTTATCATCTTAACATGTAAGAAGCTGGCATCCACATATTTTATCAAACATTCTGAACATCAAGGAAAAACTAAACAACACAACAGCAACCTAATTTCACCTGACAGTGCATGTAAGACTTGGTTATAGACCTTCAGTATGACCTACCTGAAAGTCCTTCACACAGGCTTGGCCTATTCATTTCATGCCACGTATGATTAGAAAAAGTGAGATTTTTCAAAATCTTCACTGTAGTAAAAGTTAGGGAGCCTCCAGCATCAATAGAGTAGAAAACTCAAAGAACATTGCATACCCACACACAATGTACTGCAGGGTCAAACAAAGGAGGAAAAAGTAACAGGACAGATAAAGAGATTGTTTGAATCTTGTTTGCGGAGTATGTGTACAATATGTAAGATTGTAAGAGGATTGTAAGAGGAGAGGTAGCAACAGTGCCTCCTACCACCGTGGCCTTGTTCTTGTTCTGTCTTATAGCTGAATATATCTCCGAAGACCACAGTAGATGTGAATATGGTAGCATAAAGAGACGTTAAGATTCAGGATTCTTCCTCTAGTTTCAGGGAGCAATGGTGAGGATCAGTAGCCTCCTCTTGAGGCTGGCCAGTTTTTGAACTGTGCATGTCTAAGGTGTTAAACTGGAAGACTCCAATATCCCAAGTTAAACTGAAGCTTTTATTTCAGTGTTTACTAGCAACAGTGAAAATAGCTGTATGACTACATCCACATCTTGCCTTTTGCATTTTACTTGACAGAAGACTCCACAAAGTAAAAATAAAACGTTATCATCCTGTTTTGTTAGCATCTTGTCTACATTGCACACAGATGCTGACGATAACCGATGGAAATTCACATCCTTAAAATGCTCCCTCAGTAGATAGGATGTTTAATAATATAGCATTAGCCATTGGAAAGCCTACTTGCAAAATTTTAATAAGCCCTTTCAGGAAAAATACATCACATGCAACTGACCTTACAGATACTTAAGTGACAGTTTTTAATCAATGTTGTGCATCTTGGTTAAAAGCTGAATTAGTATTAGTTTGCAGCTGACAGCAAGGCTTGGAAAGTTCCAGGAAAAAATAGCATGATAAGGACGTCACCAAAGAATGCATAGCATCAGTTTAGCATGTGAAAATACTTTGTGTGACTGGGGAACAGTGGACTGTAAAATTATATGTAAAAGTCAAAACTATTGTTTTTTAGATGCCTTTTGGTTTCATGGAGATAGAAACATTTTGAGCAGTCACTAGAGAGGTGAGAGATCAATATGTGATTACATTTGGAAAATCAAACAACAGCTTTGAAAGGCAGTTCTGGTATGCAAGTATGTTTGTGAGAAGTTCCTGACCTGTTTAGACAGATGGCAATGAAATAACAATCTACTTCGCTTTTTCTGAGTGTCAGTAACACCTACATGCCTAAACATGCACAAATAGCTTGGTTTTATTGTAATGGGTGAGTTGAGCCTAGCTAGTCCTTGCATATGTTACAATCACAGAATGATCTCCAGTTTTAAATGAATGACACAAATTGGATAGGGTTTTTTTTTGTTGTTGTTTATATATGATAGACATGTGGAGCACGGAAACGTGGTGGGACAA
>WAAB01001394.1:0-41371 GCA_013389865.1 Piaya cayana
TAATTTCTAAATCTGGCAAGTATTGAGCAGAGTTAAAGATGGTGTTTAATTGTGCTTGCCCAGCCAAAGAAAGATGTTTAATTATTTTATTCTGTTATTTAGTTGGTTTCCTCAGCTTTGCATTTTTTATATAAGTGTTACTCTGCTGAGAGATTTGTTTCTTCAGATTTTTAGATTATAAACTACTTTTTAATTCTCTTTTTCAAACTTCTTATTGATTTTTTTGGTTCCTCAGAAAGTTTGAATATGTTTCAACTCTTTTCTAAAGCTGCTTTTAGGACCTTCTGCTTCTGTGGCTTAGGAATCACTGTATTTGTAATATTTTCTCCAGAATGACGGACAAAATAAATACTGTATAAATGTAATAACATAGTAGTATCATGGTAACTCCATTGACACTGTGAAGGGAGTACAGTGGAGTACTATTAATGCTCACGATTGAAATTATATGGAAGCTTTAGGAAAACATGGGCAATATCTTAGATTGCAAACATCACAGCAAAGGTTGAAAGAGGAACCATAGGCTCCTCTCTTGCAAGGTAGATGTTGCCCTTTTCCCTTGCACTGGAGTTCAGTAAACCTAATTTCAGCAGTTTAGACGAGATTTGTCTGTATCTAGATCTATGTGTAATTTCTCAAGATGGAAATAGGGAGCAGCTATGTGAGGAGTGAGTTGGACACTGATGGTGACTGAAGTGCAGGCTGTGCTGTCACTGATGAATCATAGGATCATAGAATAACCAGATTGGAAGAGATCCACCTGATCATCAAGTCCAAACATTCCTATCAAACACTAAACCATGTCCCTCAGCACCTCATCCACCCATACTTTAAACACCTCCAGGGAAGGTGACTCCACCACCTCCCTGGGTAGCCTGTTCCAGTGCCCAGTGACACTTTCTGTGAAAAATTTTTCCTAATGTTCAGCACACACTGGGAAAGCAGCACTGACAGCTGCCAACAGAGCCCATCCACAGCCCCACATGAGCTGGAAAACAGTTCCAGGGTATGTGCACAGGAGCAGGTTAACTGCAGAGGGGGACAGAGGCTGAGCTGGAGACTGACTTCATGCACTCTGAGATCTGGAGCCCAAGACTAAGCAGTAGGATGCAGGGCTGGGCACAGTTATACCTGTGCCAGAGCTCAGGCAAGGCTTGAGTGTGCTCAAGATCCTGCCAAAATAAATGAGGAATAAAGAAATCTTTAATAAACAAACAAAAATGCCCTTTGCTGCACACTTTTACCCAGCCTTATTTACATTTTAATACAATTAATGCAAAGAAAATGTTAGTTATTAAAGAGACAGCTAAGTTTATGTCACAATAAATTAACACTTTTTATTTTCATTTTTTGTTATCTTTGCTGAGGGAGGTGGTTGAATCACCTTCCCTGGAGGTGTTTAAGGGACAGGTGGACAAGATGTTGAGGGACATGGTTTAGTGATTGATGGGAATGGTTGGACTCAATGACCCAATGGTTCTTTTCCAACCTGGTGGTTCTATATGGTTTATCTTCTTTACCAGATGTGGTGAAAAAGGTATGGGAAATAATATAATGAATGTCGTGGTGTAGATTTGATCATGTTTGGCAGCAGTAGCAAAGTTGTAAACCTTTCTTGAGCTGATTAGCCATTAAAACTGTTCCAACCAATTGTGCCTCAAGAAGTGCTGTTTACCTGTTGATTTTCCAATACATTATGAATTTATATACCTGGTTTGTATCTATGTGCACACGTATGTTTCAATTTCTAGTACTTTAATCATATTTCATAGATATAATTGTTTTTTTTACTATGCATATTTCATATTTTTCAAAACACTTGAAGTTAACTACAGGACATCACCAATAAGAAATCTTGCAAAGAAAACAGTCTGCTATTACCATGTGCAAATAAGGTAGGAGAATAATATAATTAGAAAAAGCAAGTCCGTATTTTCCAAAAGACTGAATGCTTCTTGTCTGTATTACAAAGATAACAAGGCAATAATGTGGAGGCTGTATGAGAGAGGCAAGCAAACTCTGTTCCTTGAACTTGAAATTTTTTGAAAGAGATCTCTCTGATTTTTAAAACAAACAGATAAATATGAAAACACATCATCACAAAGATTCACTGCATACTTCTCAGAAACACAGCTCAGGCTGCATCTTCAGTAAAGGCACAGGAGTACATACAAATATCACATCCTTTCTTTTTCAATGAATGTTGGATTATGTAATCTATTGTAATTTGTATAATTTTCAAGGAGTAAAGAAATGTGTGTAGTTTTCTAATGTGTTACTTTGTGCTTATTATCACAAAGTTTGATTTGCCTGCTGTTAGTTAAGCTAAGTGCTGTCTCTGTCTTCCTTTTCGCTCATCTTTAACCTCAGAATGAACAATGGAATCTTAACCATGACACATGAATAAAATAGAAACTACCAAGGTGCTCATTACTCCCAATATGGGGTTCTGAAAAGTATATGTCTTGGTCAGTAACTGTTTATAGGAAAACTCTTCCTTTATTTCTATTCAGCTTGACATTTCACATAAAGGAAAGATAATTTGATTCCAGATACCTGCAGCTTCTCTGAAAAACAACTTTTTTTTTTTTAGAAGTTGCTCTTTATTTTAACAGTATTATCTGGTGAAAGTATAGGTTCTTTACTTTTTAAGGAAACAATCCGTTGACGAGTCATTATCAAACAACAACTTAAAGGTTTTTAACATTTTGTATCCTTTTCAATGCTCTGTTGTACCACATTTATTGAGTAATTTTACATTTCTGTATGTTCAGTAATATCTGGAGATAAAGTCCAAGTAATGTTCCTTCATAGCTTCTTTCCTACCATTTCCATGTCATCTAGAGGTGCGAGAAGGAAGCCTCCTGTATCTCTGACCTTGAAAATTCTAGTTATTTACACTGAGGACAGGAGCAACTAGAGTGAACTCTATCCCTGCCCTCCAAAACTGGAAAAGAAAAAAGTAATGAAGCCCATTGGTGGGTGCAGGCAATAATCAGCCATGCTCAAATGCAACCTTTCTGTCCATCTTCAGTGCAGATATTCTGTCTTGCCTGTCTCATCTGTAAGCATTATGCTTGCTTCTTGCATGTTGTGTTTTAATCTCCTTAGGAAGCTAATCACCACCCAGTGTCATGAGGGAGATAATCAAGTGCAAAACCACATGGGTTGAGATACAGTTTGATATGTAAAGCAAAAGCTGTGCAGGCAAGCAAAGCAAAATAAGGCATTTATTCTCTGCTTCCCACCAGCAAGCATGTGTTTAGCCATCTCCAGGAAAGCTGGGCTCCATCACATGTAGAGTTTGCTTGAGAAGACTAGCGTCGTCATCCTGAGTGTCCCTCCTTCCACCTTCTTCCCCCAGCTTTTATTGCTGACTGTGGATGATATGTGATACCCTTTGGTCAGCTGGGGTCAGCTGTCCTGCTTCTGTCCCTTCTCAACTTTTTGTGCACTGCCAGACTACATACTGGTGGAGTGGGATGAGAAGCAGAGGCAGCCTTGACACTGTGTGGGTGTTACTCAATGACAGCTAAAACATCCCTGTGCTGTCATAGAATCATAGGATCACCAGGTTGGATAAGAACCATGGGATCGTCAAGACCAACCATTCAATGTATCAATATCGTTTTGACCACAGATCCAAAACACTTCATCATGGCAGCTGCTATGAAGAGAATTAACTCTGTGCCAGCACAAACTATTTCTAATTTCACAATCGAAGAGTCAGTATTTTAAGTGAGCAAATCTTGCTGAGAGAGGCCGTCGGTCACATATTGTTGCAGCAGAGGAAAACCAGATACACCTAAGGGGCACATGAATTTTCTGAGATCAAAGCAAATTTTGAGCTAAACATTGATTGAGATTGTCTTAACTGCATTAATCTTACAATCAGGGAGAAGATACATGATGTTTGTGTGGAAGAAATCAGAACACAAGTTCCTGAACTTACGGTGCAAACCTCTAAATGATTTTTAAGTTGCTGTATGTAATTATTAGTAGCCATGACTTCAGTGGCTAATATTTGTAATCNATGATTAAACAAGTTATTAGTGTAAGAAAGTTATTTCTGAACTTTTTTTTTTTAATTCAGTGCATAGTCATAAATTAAAAAAAAAAAGTAGTTTATGTACTGAAGTTAAGATAGCACCAGTTCAGATGTATAGTGCCAGACTCGAAACCGATGTAAAGTTTTAGTATTTTTTTTCCTGGGAAGCATATGATGCATTTCAGAAACAGCAGAGCAGAATGGACCACAATTTCCCTATCAAACGCTAACATATGGCAATGAAAACTGGCACTCCTGTTTATTCTCAGCATCTATCACGCTGCCTAGTGAAGTGCAATAAAAATGAATGCTGTAGCTTGCATTCTTTCGGTGGTTTCTCTGTTGAAGATATTGATTTAATATCACCATCTGGGACAAAATGTGCTTTGATAGCTCAGCTCATTCAAGGCAGAACCAAATCCAGTGTTTGAAAGTCTGCAAGTGCAGTTCAGTTAAAGGTGGTTGTGCTTAATTAATAATATAATGAAAGGGATTTTTTTTCCTACTTTGTTCTTGCTGGACTATGAGGCTTTAGCATTTTAAGATGTGCTTGATTTTTTTGACTTTTAAATTTTTTTTATTAAAGACATCGTATTCCAAGAGGTTTTTTTTTTTTTTTACTTTTTCAGAGTGTACTTTCTCAGTGGGACTTCTAGGGGAAGAAAAACTTGTCTCAAAAAACATGCCCATAATCATAAATTGCCATAGAAGATGCTGGGAAGAAGAATCAAAGCATTTAAAAAACAATAAATAGTCTAGAAAGGGACACAATGAGCACTGAAGCAATAGAAAATGAATTGGCTGTGAACGAAGACCAGCCACTGCAAACATTCACTTATTTCTGTTGCATCTGAGGGTGCATCTGTTCACCTTACAGGTGATTGGGATGTATGTACATAGGAGCAAATAGTTTAGGTGCTCTTGGAAGTATCAGGTGAGAGGGAAATTGGTCAAGGGGAATATTGTTTAGCCTGGAGAAGAGGAGGCTGAGAGGGGACCTCATTGCTCTCTACGGTTACCTGAAAGGAGGTGGTAGAGAGGAGGGAGCTGGCCTCTTCTCCCAAGTGACAGGTGACAGGACAAGAGGGAATGGCCTCAAGCTCCGCCAGGGGAGATTTAGGCTAGAGATTAGGAGGAAGTTTTTCACGGAAAGGGTCATTGGGCATTGGAATAGGCTGCCTAGGGAGGTGGTTGATTCACCTTCCCTGGAGGTGTTTAAGGCACGAGTAGATGAGGTGCTGAGGGACATGGTTTAGTGTTTGATAGGAATGGTTGGACTCAATGATCTGATGGGTCTCTTCCAACCTGGTGATTCTGTGATTTTATGTTTCTATATGATCTTTACTCACAGTGATGGATATTTGGTTTGTGGTGTGTTATTGGTGCAGTCTTTTGAACCTAAGTTTTGCATAGGAAGATGAAGCAGGGCTTTTAACTTCTATCTGCTGTTGAGAACTGACAGGACGCACAGAGGGGTTACTGACCTCCACCATCATCTGGAAATCTTTGGAACCACCATAACAAGGCATGGAGGTCCTGCAGGTTTTGCAGACGTACCGGTAAAGCTCCCAAAATCTCTTAGCTACAGGGCAGCATTAAGTCTCTGGGAAAGAGGAGCAGCTGAGACATCTGTTGGGTCGCATTAGAAAGAGCAGCTAAAGAAGTCTGAACGCTTGTCAGTCTGTTTGTTACCACTTGTGCTTCAGAAAGATGCGTTTTTATAAACAGGCTTTTGAGGATACAAACCACCTAACTGGACACCTGCAGTGCATTTCATGGTGGGTGGTGGAAAGAGAGAGCACTAAGAGACCAAAATTACAATAGGACTATAGAAAAAAAAATTCCTCTTTTGATGGAAAATATAGGCATCTGATTTTTCATGTGATGAATAGTTTAATTACACACACATAAAGTTATTGATCTCTGCCATGGAAAGGACAAATTAGGAAATACTGCTCCATTGTAGTTCACTTACACTGTATCTGCCTTTCTCTCTGTGGGGTCAAGCTTAAATCCCCACAAAATGTAGAATATGGTATGAAATCTCCATCCCAAAAAGCAGTGATGCAATCAAATTGTACTTTCTGTCATGGTAGAATGGAAACATTATTCATGATGACCTTTACAAGGAATTTCATCAATATTTATAAAGTAGGAAACAAAAAATATGTTTTAGTATATTTTTTTAGAATGTAGATTTCTGGCTAAAATTTAAACCTAAGACAAAATGTTTTTTCATTTTTTAGTTAGTATTTTCATAGGAGGTTTTACAGGTTTCTCTTTTCATCCACATACATACATTCCATACCTACATGCCACAGTAGGCTTCAGACTTTCCTGAAAATATTCTGATTCTTGTCACAGTCTGCTTGGACTCTGTTATGAATTCTTTCCAGTAGAAGCATAATCCAGTCATACTGGAAAAGAAGTCTTTAAACAAACAAACAAAAAATTAGAAGTTGACACTGACTTTCCCAAATTATTGGGTCATGGATTATTATTTGATTTAATATTCCTGCTTTCGTAAGTCTTATTCTAGTTGTTGTTGGTGCATTTTTTATTTCTTTGAGAATCTTCATGTTCTGAAAGGTGTTTGTCTTTCAGTGCCAGCCTTCATTTTTATAATATCAGCCTGAAGAAAAGACAAGATACACTTAAAAATACAAAGTTAATATTGGATTGTTGTTGTTGGCCCAGGTGGTTTGCCAGTAGGAAACACTTGCCAGTTAGTTGCTCTTTTGGGAGACAAATTATCTGATAAGTGTTTTGTTACTAGTTTGGTTGGGATTTCTTTTTACCACAGAAAGCTGTTGACTTTCTGAAAATGCATGTAGTCTTACTTTTCTGAACACAGTTAGCAGTGGCAGAGGTTTCCCAAAATCTACTTTACCATCACTGTAATAGCTCCAAGAACTCTACTCAAGTAATCATTGTATTTTTTCTGACTTTCTCATTGTTTTCCGTGGATGGCTGATGTTTCAGTTCTCAGTTCCAGCTGAACATTCCTCCTGTATTTCTAGTTATTTATCAAAAATCTTCAAAAATGCGGTGATTACATTCAGTGTAATGTCTGTGGGCATATTCCCTCATTATTTTGAATATGTTTCACTTGAAAGACTAATAAGTCACTTTTTGAAATTTTTTCAATTCCATATACACATACATGTGGATGTTCAGATGTATAAGTAAGGAGGGTTTGAGTCTGTAGAACTGCAATTAAATACTCTACCTTGCTAAAGACACAGAAGACTATTATTGCCTTTCTAAGACAGATCTGGGAGTACTATGTTTTTCAATATCTCATTCATACACTTTCATAAAATAAGAAACATCTGTGTGGTGTTTCTTCCAGTAGAAGAATGAGATATTCCAACTGTTGTGTACATCTGGTGCTGCTTTCCAGGAATATACCATGTCACAGGTGGCAAACTCCCCAAAGGTTTTAATTTTCTTTTATCTTTCTGATTTCTATCCTCTGTGTGCAATCAACTTTTAAACTATTATTCTTGTCATCACCTCATCAGACAGGTAATGGAAATTATCCGCAAAGTCACAAAAGTCTTTAGGACAAATAAATATGAAATAAAGCAGTTACGGCTGAAAATACTCTTGACTTGAACTAAACAGTCATTTAAAAATTATAAATGTGATGTGGCAGTCAGTGTTATCTCTGTTGATGGTGCCTGTTGATGGCAGGTAAGTTTAACTACTTAAAGCCTCTTATTAAGTTTATATTTCAGTCCCATGTCCCTTGTCCCTTGTCCATCCATGTTCAATTCTCCCCTCTCCACCCCACCAACTCCTACCCCACCCACCCCACCTTTCTCTGAAATCATTTTTCTTCTACTTTCTGAATTGGGCATTTCAAAGATATTTCTGGAGGTGGTCTGACTCAATTGACAGAAATAGGTGCTCACCAGGGAGAAGAATTCTGATGGCACTTGGGTTTTTAGAGGAGCAAATGCTCTTCATGAATATAATGGTAGGATTTTCTTGGAACTGAAATTAGTGGTTTAAAAGGCTCTATTTTATCCCCCTGTGTATATTTGACAAAATATTACTTGGGAAAGTCTGTTATAGAGTAAGTTGCACTGTAAGGATGTAAGTAATATGATTTAATTTTTTTCCCATTATCACAAGATTGTATGTTCTTTGAAAAATCCCCTACAATAATCATAACAGCCCCATAATTATAATTTTACTTGGAGAAGTGAAAGTAGCAGTCATGAACACCCCTTCAAGAGCTAGGCAGGAGCATGTTCAAAGAACGTAACAGCATTTCAGTTGTCAAAAATGGACTGACTGCCGGAGTGATTAGTACAAGCGTGACATTAAGCAACCTCCTGAAAGGTTACTTGTTTCTAAATGAGGGCACGGGGAAAGCAAATTTAAGGTTAACTACAGTTAGTGAATGTGGATCAGAGGTGGAAGGCTGATGGCTGAGGCTTGAGATGACACTCAACTTGTTTAACTGCAAAAATTAACATTATTTGGTAATGCAGAGATGCCTTGTTTGGCCACATGGTGTTAGTGTTTACTGTGTTTGCTGTGAACCTCTATGGGGTCAGATTTAAAGTAGGGGGGTTTTTTTGTGACAAACAGGACTGGCCAAAAAAAATAATACAATTAAACTCTAATCTTTTCAACATGAGGCCACAAACAGAAATTAAGAAGGGATGTCCTTCTTTCAGAACAAGCAGGGGGAAAAAAATCACCTGCTATATTTCAGACCGTGTAGTGGGTAGAGTGAATGCATTGAGAGCTTACTACTGGTGTAGCTAAATTGCTGCTTGATGGTGATAGAAATGGCACTTCGTAATGTCTGGTGTAAAGGAATAGTTAATTAACTTCTGTTAAATGGAACTAGTTCAAGTTGAAATAAAATACACATCAGTCACCTGCGTGTTTTCAGATAAATATAACCTTGTGGTCAAAGGCAGTTACTCATAATGGTTAGTCTAGATCATAATATATACCTAGAAGCCTGATGCAAATGTGCTATAGCTTGTGTATTATGCTTATTTTATTGTACCTACTGACTAAAAAAATCATTAAAGATTAAGTATCTTGAGAAGATTGTGTCACTATTGTTAGGAATCAAAGTTGGTGCCAACCTCAGCTTACTGCCTTCTGCAAAACTGAATTGGTTTCGCATAGTTATTAATGTTTACAATAGAATTCTGCAGTGCCTTTCTTTTCTCAATTGTACTTAAGACTGACCGCACAAGTAACTGCTGCTGTTATGAAGACTAAGTGACAGTAAGTGGACAAATGACAACCAATATTAGCACAAAGTAGTGTTTTCTATTCCCAGTTGAGAAAAGTTAATAGAAACAACATCAAGGAAAATTGTTCACAAATGGCTTGCAGAATTAGTCTAAACCTTCTAGCAGTCTCTCTACCAAAAAAATTGTCCTTTTTTTCACAGCAAAGCAATAACACTCTCCAGTAAATACCACAACATATTCCTTGCCTTTTACTTTGCACCATTTGAGTTGTTTGCTGCTGCTGTCAGCTACCATTGTTATGAATAATTTCTGTTTCTTTTTTTGCTAGGTTGTTCTCATTTCAGCCTCTTTCTTAAGAGAAAATAAGAACCTTAACCTCAGAAATTGAAATACTGTTCTCTGAAGACTTGTAAAACAACATATCTCCATTTTATTTTCTTTCTGTTTGTATTTTTGCTTTTCTTTTCAAGTCCTAGTATCACTTGTCAAAAAGATGTTTAAAACTCTGTGGCTTGTGCAAGCATTAAATGTATAATTTAATGATAAATTTATGATATAAAATTCTTTTTAACTTTAGCAAAAAAAGCTGTAGCGCTTTGTTTCTATGTTTCTCTTGCCCGTTTCATCTCTAAAATCATCTTTTTTTTTGAGTTTTGACTGTTTTGCAATGCTGATCTTTTTTGAGTGTGTTTTTCCATTTGGAAGATCTGTGTAGGGTGAATGCATTGACAGCATATGACTGTTCCTGCATAAAGTGATGACATAATGTACCATAGCCTAAATATTTTAAAAGCAAAGCTTGAAAAATAGATGGATAGGACAAACATCTTGGTGATTTCTTACAATCTTCAGACTTATGGAGACATAGTGTCCTTTGTTTAATATATATAAATTAGAGGTTAACTTCCAGGAAGTCACGGGGAGAATGCAGATCAGGTGTTCAACATTAGCAAACTGAATAGATTTTAGGATGAGAAGACCTATAATGCAACTCTTCAACATCAGCTTGTGAGGTACTCCTTGTGATACTGAAGCAGATTTAGTGTCTAGTTCATAGAATGCAATGATGTCTCTTTTCTTCTTTTATGGAGTAAGGAAAGAAGAAAGATATGTTGATTCTGGGGGAGAAGAAAGATCTCTAAAATAAATACAAGCTTTACTGTCTTCTTCTAGGGAAAAGTAGACTTCTTCTGCCATATTGCTTAGTGATGCTCAGGAACATTGGACCTTTTCAGTGCTAAGTGCTAAAATTTTCTGTAGAAAACCACTTTCTTATCCTTGTCATTAATGCCTGTCCAGATCTCTACCAATGCCAACAGTTTACCATCTGTTCACAAATACTCGTGGAACAAATATGTGCAAAGTCTTATCTACACCTACAGTTTTCCATGTAGGAAAAAAAGCGACCCACAGGCACAGACTTATGTGAAGGTCTCCACGACTGTCGTATTTCAAGATAAAATAATTTCCAGGTTCTGAGTAAGAGTTCTAAAGGAGCAAACAATTCAAAACGCGCTCTTGCTTGGATGTTAGTCAGTGAACTGAGCATGTGGAAAAAAGGAATTGCAAAGTATCCGTACTTATTTTTGGTGGACAATCAAGAAAAAATCCTGCAAGCATTTTAAAAACGGTATCTTTTCCAACAAATTCTGTTTCTCTGTAAAACAGTGCTATGAATCCTAAGAATGAGCACTGCTTCTGTTAAATTAGCAACTGTTTTCATTCCCTTCTGAAACATACTGAAAGCAGCACGTAAGTTGATTGAGTGCCTACAGTAATAGTCAGTGACATCCATGTGACTTGCTGTTTCATATGCATGTCTCCCATCACGTGAAACACCTTAATCTGAAGCAGTTATTACTTTACTGAGGTAAGAACTGTGCAAGTACTAGCCTGGGAATCCACAGAGCTAGCGAAGCTGTCCTGATCCAAACAGAACTGCTGAGTCCAGAACAATATTTTCATTCCTTTTAGATATATATGCGTCACCCTGTTACCTTCAAAACTGAAGCAATACATGAACCTGATGTCTGAAGTTAGACTACTAGCACTGTATAAAGCGTAACCGCAGCCAGACTGGAAATCTAAGCCCCCCAGATGCATGTAAAATATTAAGTTGTGCTGAGAACTGCTCAAGATCACAACTGCTGAAAAGTCAATAATAATCTCACAGAGACAAGACAGGGATAGATGACCTTGAGATAAGGCAAGTAATCACCTTGTTTTCAACTACTGCAGGCTTTTGGTCTTATTACTTCTTTTTCTACTCTCCTATGACTTTATTGTTTTACTAGCAGTGAATGCTGTTGCTCCCTAAACCTTCCTGTTTTATTCTTATTGGTCCTCCCAGAACACCTCCAACTCTCAATTGCACCCAGTTTCAAACTGCTACTAGTTTGGTTTTTCTTTCTGATCTGTATAATATCATTTGTGTAATATAATTAAAATTATATTATTGTATATTTTAGGTAAACTCCTTGCATTCCTATACTTAAGCACAGTGAATTTTCATTACATTGAATCATACAATCACCACGTTGGAAGCGAGACCTATCGGATCATTAAGTCCAACCATTCTTAACAAACACTAAACCGTGTCACTCAGGACCTTGTCTACCCGTGCCTTAAACACCTCCAGGGAAGGCGAATCAACCACCTCCCTGGGCAGCCTGTTCCAGTGCCCAATCACCCTTTCTGTGAAAAACTTCCTCCTGATGTCTAGCCTAAATCTCCCCTGGCAGAGCTTGAGGTCATTCCCCCTCGTCCCATCCCCTGCCACTTGGGAGAAGAGGCCAGTTCNCAACTCCGAAAAAGAATCAGCAACCCAAAATTTTGAACATTTGGCATTTTTGTTTCCCCTCTGCAAAGTTTGGAGTTTTTTTTCAATTTATTTATGCATTATGTTTTATTACATTTGCACTTGAGAAATGTCAAGAAAAGCAACAAAAATAATTTGGTTTTTGAAAGAGTTATCCATCTTCTCTGCCTTCCTTATTCTATTGGATATCTTTGGATCTATTTGTCTGTTAGTCAGCAACCAGCCTAACCTGCCAACTTCAGAGCAGAATACCCACATCTCTGCTGAGATTATGTAAATGCTGATTAATGTCTTCAAACAGTCAGAGTGACAGTCTCAAAAAGTATAAAGTTTTGGTTGAAATCTGTCTCTGAAATCAATGCAAATGTTAACACTAACTGTAACAGGAATACAGAAGTGAGAGCAGTGGTGAAGTCATGGAAACCAACTCTTGGACACTGGAATGGCTCAAACAAAGGAAGAAGTGTGTTTTTCATCCAGGCAGCAGTTAGAAGGCTTTAAGTATTCCAGGCAGTACGGGCGGATGTTTAAAAAGCAAATTTCAAAGGAGAAAAGAAACTAAAGCCCTTTGTTGCTGCACATCAACTATTAAAAAGCAAACATAGCCTGAGGCCTGAGTTAAAAAAAAAAAAAGAAAAAAAATATAAAAAAGCTCTGCTAGGTATGTGTGGATTATGTAACTTTTCCATAGTCTGTATTTCCTTCCTACCTTGATGTCTTATGTCTAGGGTATGAGACTAACTATGTGCACTAGAGGGGTGGACTAGAATGGTTTTCTGAAGAAGTAATCTGTATATTTGTACAGTGTAATGCTAAGTTATGTGGAAAGGAAAAGCCTGAAGTACTTACAGTATGTATTGTGGTAAGATTTGGTTCACCTTTCCTTAATCTTCATCTAGCTGGTGAAACATTCCTTCTAAAGCAATATCTTCAGTTCTGTGACTAGTCAATGGTGCAATGCCAGCATGAATTTAGGAAAAGCTCTTGCATAACTCTTAACACTTAGGAGAAATTTTGATCTCTCAGTAAACTCAATTCTTCTCTGAGTATTTCTTTACTAAGTGCACGCCACTAACTATGGCAAAAAAAATTCTGAAACATGATTTTTTTCAAGTGTGTAGTATATTTTTTTGTTTGCTAATGTGAAAAATGTTATTTGAAAGTTTAGAAGTTTGAAAATGCCTCGCTACCAACACATCTTAATACTATTTGGATCTCAACACTGAATCAATGGAATAAGAGAAATGGGTGGAAAGTGCAAAATAAATCAGACAAATTAATAATCCCCATGCACTTCTTTTCTATATTTATTTATTTGTTTATTTAATTCAGTAAGGAATGACTGAAATGAGGGTACACAAAAAGTGCATCCTGCTTTTGGAATATACTGTTATTGGAGCACCTCTATCCACATGACAAAATTTATCCTTCAGTCTGTAAAGGTCTCTGTCATTTTATTTGCATGCAGAACTTCCATTGAATTCAGTGCACCCTTAAAATAGGGAAGTCAAAAACCATGGAGAAGGAATGTCTGTGTATTAAGATGAAATATAGGAACTGTTCCCTAAACAAAGGATCTATAAGTCTATCTTGCTTCACTTTCATATTAAAAATACATATTTAAACACCCAACAAAACTTGAAGGGACTTATATGTGATATCAACTGATGAGAGTTTCTGTATTCCAAGATAGCACTTATCCATTTAGCCCTGATTCTGAATTGTGTGGGATTCGGTGGTGTTAGTGTAAATAAGGTCTGTACATACCCAGAATTTGCTCCTAAGGAGAAAAATGCAGCTGTAAAATAACAAAGCTGAGTTTCACTTATTAGCTGTTGCCATTTCTTTTTTAAAGAAGACGGAAGGAAGTGTAAGGTCATCTGTGAATTTATGGAAGGGCTTCAAGAGCGTGTTCTAGAAAAATAACTAAAATAAGTTATTTTGGAGAAATACTGAAAGAGTTAAAATGTGAGCTCCCTGTGCAAATTATGCAATTGTTTCTGAGCTGTAGTACTCAATGGAGAAGTGCTGTAGCTAAATGAAGCTTTAATTAGCACTTGAGAGTATGTGGCTGATGTCAAAACTTACTTTATGCAAACATAATGTAAATAAAACAACCCAGTATCTAAAAAAAAAAACCCATATTGTTTGGGTTGTGCTTTATATTGCCTTCCAGAATGTCCCCAGGTACTTTTCAGAACACTTGATATTTTTGTAACTAATTAAGTAAGTAAAGCAGAATCAAAAAGATGCATTTAACTAGAATGTAAATGTTGTTTGATTGACGTGACTAAGTATTTAATGGTAGACTCATTATTTCAGCTGGTATTTTATAACTCATTATAAGTTAAGTGTCACTGTAGGCAAAATCTTGTCTGCTATCCATTAAGAGATTAACCTTGGGTATTGTCATCTGAAAAAACTTCATCCAAGCATAAAAAACGGAAAAGCTCTAATCAACTCTGACAAAGCGGATAGGGCAAACCACCTGTCTTGGAGGACAACGAAAAAACCAAAACTGCCTGTATTTTTATATTAGAGTGCTGCTGATTTTCTGCCTAAAGCATAGTTTGCCTAGTCAAAAATATTAATTTTTTTGACCTTCGCTTTTGCAAAAATAAAAGTGGCAAAGTGTTAAAAACCTGTAAATGTGTTTCCAAGTGTGATGGTTTGAGTCAAAAACTCTCCCCCAAACCCTTACAGCATCCGCAGCCTCCCCTTCCTTCCAGCCCTCACCCCCCCGTTACAAGCCCAGGGGAGATAAGGAGAAGAAAAGTAAGGCTGAAAATACTAAAAACAAGCAGACTGAAATTAAGTGATTATATATCATGTATTAACACTAATATGCAACTAAAATACTACATATACAATAACCAGAGAATGAGAGCCCCCCAGAACATCCACTGCCCTGTAGGGAAGTAATTAGAGATCCCCAAAAAGAAAGAAAACCCCCCTGCCATGAAGGAAAAATAAGAATCCAGGAAACAGATCAATATAAGCTAACAAGAGAAAATAAATCATTACACTCCTCAGATAGCAAAATCACCACTGGCATTCCATGCCGCTCCCACAGACACACAGACTGGCAGACCGACATCAGTACAGGAGACAAGACAGAAACAAGATGGAGCTGGAACCAGAAAAGGAAGAGTCCCACCCCCAATTACACCCTTATTTACGTAGAAAAAATTGCATGGAATATTTGGGAGTTGTAGTTCTTCCTCAGCCACAACCTGGCTGTTCTGAAGGGGCCAAAATCAAACCATGACACAAAGATTTCCCATAAACCAAAACCTGATGTTAGAAAGTTCTAAGTGTAAGCTGTAGTTTACAAATAATTGAGGGGCTCACATAAAGTTATGAGCATTCGCATATGAAAAAAGGGTGTGATTCATGTAAGACACAGAAAATGCATTAACAGAGGTGTAACTATTCAGCTTCAAAGTAACAAAATATTAGGTACAGCAGAAGCAACTGTTATGGGAATACATATTTTTTAATATTGCATAAAAACAGGGCTGATGAACGACATGGATTTATATTTTTATCTGGGGACAAATAACTGCAAAGTGCAATACAAGGTTAACGCCATGTTCATAGAAGGCAGTAAACACAATATATTCAATAATTAAATATCAGGTTTAAAATATATTACTTTTTATTGGTTCTGAAGCCATATCATAGAAACTTTAATTCTAGACTTAGAAAACTCCTTTTCTTGGATATGACTAGTTTTCAGACAGTGGAGGTGTTTAAGGCATGGGTGGACGGGGTCCTGAGGGACATGGTTTAGTCTTTGATAGGAATGGTTGGACTCGATGATCCAGTGGGTCTCTTCCAACCTGGTGATTCTATGATTATATGATTGTTTTGTTTGCTAAGTTTAAATGTTTAAGTGTGCCTGAACGAAGATGAAGGTCATAACTAAGAAACTCAGCATCTTTAACATTATTCTGCTTTGTTCAGACTTCAAAGCCTGAGTTAAGAGAGCTGGATGTATGCTCTGAAAGATCCAACTGTTGGCACATATTTCCCTTAAAAGCTAATATGAAAGATTTATTTTAAGTGATATGGTAGTTCATCTGTGTCTTCAAAAATTAATAATTATGCACATAGTTTTTCTTTCAGCTATTTCAAAACTCATCTGCAGTTTTGCGAGCAAAGATTAATCACAGCTTATTTTTAAATAATTAGGTTTCTCTTGTCATGGTTTACGGGTTGACGGTTTTACCACAGAGTACAAACCACAGAGTGCAGTGAGCATGAAAGACCTAAATACTCAAATATTATATGAAATTAAGTTTTATTTAATTATTTAAACAAGAAAGGTAACAAATGATTAGTAGAAATCAACAACAAGTTAACAATCAACATCTTTTAAAGGTAATGTGCCTAATCATTACTACAACAGAACAAATATAGTAAACAAGAAAGATACATCACCAATTTTCCTATTATCATTATCCAGATCTGCAGTCACTGGGGAGTACCAGCTGCAGAAAGGATTTGAAATGCCTTTCTCAGCAACTGGGAGGTCCTATTCCATGAGTCCGCTCGTAGGTGAGGTCTCCATAATCACACAAATAAGAATTTATAGAAGAGTTCTGTTTCTCCAGGAGATGATGGCAGAAAAGTACAGGTAATGTTGTAAAACAAATAGTCTGTAATACCAACTCATTTCTAAACTGACTTTCTACCTTAGTGATGGTGAGTTTGCAGGTGAGGAGAAGATTTTCAGGTATATAAATACATTAACTAATAATAAATAATAATAATAAAAAATACTTCGGGAAGGGTTGGAGGGACTGCCTTTCCTTTGACACCCTGGTGATAGTTTTTTTGATTGATCACAAGCTTTGAAACTTCTGTGTGCTTCAGAGCACTGGGAAGTGCATAACTTGGTCTAATGTTGGACGTTTAGTTTTGGAATGGATTCATATGATAAGAAATTTGTTGTCCTATTCCTCCCTTTGCCTGTATTCAGAGGAAAAAACCTTCTGGTTTTAACTATATTAGTAATTTTCTATCTCATTGTTATCATCTCCAGACTAATAGCTGCTGGAAAGCATGGATAGACTATTCAGTTNAACAACTAACCATCAAGATGGATAATAAATCTAGGCAGTCAAACCGTTACCATTATGTGCTACTGATGACTGCAAATTTACATCTTCTTCCTCCTTCTTTGCTGCACCTGCCAATCTGTTTATGCAATTCCATTTAGTTGGAAACAATATTAAAATTAAGAGTGTATATTTAATTTTGGAACAAATAAAAAACTATTTTATTTTTTATCTTCAAACCATTTTTCTTCTATTAATTAATGTAAAGAGGGTTGATTTCCTCAGATAAATACTTGTACCATTGCATAAGGTACAACAAATCTCATGATACATTGTTAGCTTCTGCCTTATGAGAATATTGTTCTCAAGGGTTCCTTTGAATATTCCTATTCCACACGTAGTGGAACATATAATAACAAAATGAGGTTAGCTTTTGCCAATAATCCTTAAAATGAAAATCTTAAATTTTTTTTGTTTTAGTTGTAGGTATTTGAACTGTCAGGCAGGTGGACACTAGATTATGAAGTAAAGAGTAACTAAGATATCAATTCTCATCAATTCTCCTATGATCAGTGTATAGTCACTGAAATAGCCAGCAAATAAGATTTATTTGTGAATAATAATAATAATGTGAAACTGTGTTTCTGATAAGAAATACGTCCAATACAAAATACTGTCCTGTCATCAGTCATAAATTTTCTGTTAATAAGAATAATAAATACCCCATTTTTATCAAAAGTTGACAAAACTTAATAAAACCATGGCTGTGGCTTTGGAGATGTTATATCTTCTTTATTATTGTAATGTCTTAGCTGTTTTTCTTTCATAATTGATAGCAATCTTTTTCTTAACATAAATGATTCCTTTAGAATGTTTTCTCTTACACAATTCCTATATATTTATTTCCAAATCCTTTATCACAAATCTTATTGTTATATACAGTTGAGTCTGCAGATACAAATGGGTCAGCTTGGGGGTGATCCACCTGAATTTTCTCCATCTCAGGTGTCACAACCTTCCCAGAAGCACTGGAGTTTGTCATGTAAATGCAGTTGAATAGCTTCACATAGTTTGGTTGAGTTCACTCTGCAAAAATATCCTTGCACTGCTCTCCATGTACTCCAGGTTACCCTTACGTGTCATGTTCAAAGGTAACACTTTGGAAGTGCAGACGTATTTGGATCTGTCCCAAGGTAACAAATGGAGTTTGGAGTTTTGTGTCCTGTGGTGCAACAATACATCTGTAGAGATCCATACTCAGTGTGGAAGAATCACTGCTAAGCTATACAAAATTATACTTGTAGAGCCAAATTCTCTCTGTGAAGGGTTATGCAGGCATTTGAGCATTATGCTTTCCAGCTTTCCTGATTCTGACTGCTGAGAACCCTGAATGTATCTACAGGGGTTGTCCAATATTTGTGAGACGTACTAACCAGTGCTGAGCTGCTTCCAAGCCTGGCTCCAGCTTTATAAGGTGACATACACACAGTGAATACCTTACTAATAAATCCTTTTAGACCCATGCTGTCCCATGCTGTATATTCTTGGTAGCAACAATTTCATTTTTTTGCTGTTCAGACATATCACCCACGGGAAAGCGAAGCTGCAAGCATATGGAGAAACCTATTAGTAATACTTAAAAAGCTCTTTTCCTGGATTTCCTAAGCATTCTGCCATGCTTCTTGCAAAGACTGAATGTATCCTTTTTTTGAAACTCTGTCAGGAAGTTTTCTCATCTGCACTCCGCAGTATAGTTGGTGTTGCTCTGAACAGTGACTAAAAATATTTTTTACAATGACAGCAGAAATGAAATGGTATCCCACTAATATATGTGTTTTTCTCCACTGTAGTGAAAAAGAAAAAGTGTGTTGGATTACACAGTTACTCTCCACTATTTTCTATGTGCCTCTATAAGTCCAAAAGTCATAAATAGCCTCTTCTCCCAANGAAATGGTCTGGTCCTGAAAAAATTCTTGCCTTTATTTTTCACTTACCTGATTTATAAGGAACCTAAAAGGTAACTTCCACTGTTTTCATATCAAAATGTGGAGTTTCTTTGCCCGCTTTTGTAGACATGAACAAAAACCAGCAGTGAGCCCAGGTGGGAAAGGTGGCCAGCAGCATCCTAGATTGTATCAAAAATGCTGTGACAGCAGGAATAGGGAAGTGATTGTGCCTCTATATTCGGCATTTTTGAGTCCATACCTTGAATACTGTGTTCAGTTTAGGCCCCTCATATAGCATGAGTGAGAAAGCTATGTATCACAGTTATTGTTTTTAAAAATTTGAGGCTGTAAAAAAACCTGTGTTTGAATTTCTCAGAATTTTAATACAGCTCTTCTGACTCCTGGTCATTATTCTTGACCTCCAGCTCTTTCTTGAGTGATGCATTTATCTTACACTGTCACTTTTCTTCATAACAAATGGTGTAGATCTCATATTTGCTGAGAAAAACTGAAATGTGTATTAAAAAATAACACACACACTTTCATTTCTTTATTAATCTGGGATTGGTATCTTTGCAAGACTTTTGGTCTTGACCTCTCATTTAGGTACATTTAGCACATATCTCCAGCTGGCTACGGTTTGAATACTGTGTTGTACCTTTACCTAGGAGGTCCTGAGTCTGGCTGCGTTCATGGTATTTCTGAGTTACCTTGATTTTGATGCAGTCTCGTTTTAATATAGGTTGATTTTGATACAATCTTTTCCAAAGATGATGACAAAAAAGATATTGAAGGTTGTCCCAGGCTTATCATTACCTACCTAGAAACTTACTTGTGAACAGTGGATGAAACCACCCACAAAATTTGTTTTTAAAAGGTGGCTAAACAAGAGAAATAATATACAGAAGGAATTTTCACTCTTTCTAGAAAGCTACATCTGCTGTAAACAAAGAAGTATACCTTTGATATCTTTCCTTCTAGAAGAACTGCAGGGGGAAGTTTGCTCTGTAAACATTTTATACAGAAATTCTGTAAGCAGAACCTTATGAAATCTGTCTCGGAAACTCTGATTTAGGCAAGATAAATATTTTTATTTTTGATAGGTGTAGAAATATAAGGATTTTAAAGGGAGCATGAGATATTATCCCTGTGGGATATTTAAATAAAGCTGGAGTATTGAATTTATATGTGCGGCCTAGTTCCTATACACTGTATAGAAAATGCAATTGTCTGGCACTGAATTTTCTTTTCTCTAGTGTTGCTGCTGTAAGTTCCAAGAAAATTGCAACTTATTTTCTTCATTTTACTGTTCAAGTTCATCTTGTGGATTTTAATATATTCATTAAATGTAGTTATGACTAGTCAAAGGCATAACCAGTAGGGGATGGTGGGCTGTGATTCCTCAGTGCTTAAATTAAGCCTGTTGGGTCTCGAATTCTATATGCACATTTCAAAGACCAATACTGTCAGTTATTCTTCAGAAACAGATGAAATAGGAATATACCACGAGTCTGAAATTTCCATAGGGATACTGTTTTGACAACTGCCAGTACCAGAAACCATACTTTTTATCAATATTAAAAAAGGTTCCACGGATATCTGTCTTAGCAAAGAACAGTCTTAGAAGTCTAGCATTGCTTCAGGATTTAAAAGAATATAAATAAATTCTTACTGAATATTTTTATCTGAATGTATCTTTTTTAGATGCTATCTAGAATCATAGCTTGTTGAAAGAGAGAAAAGAAATTTGTCTCTAAATTAATGGTGTAACATATTAAAGGAGCTGATGAATTACTGGTAGCAAAGAGCTTGCTTTCCTGCATAAAGCTGCCTAACATAGCATTTCAAGTATTTTTATATATATTTTTTTATATATATATATAAATATAAAAAGATTTATATGTTTCAATTCTCTTTTTCCTTTTAAAACTCTTTGGTGTCAGCTCGTTTTGGACTTTGTCCCAAATGTGGTCTCCATACTTCCATACAAATGAATCACCATGGTGACTTATAACGATATTGGAAGTGACATGAATATGAGTTACTCTCTCAGGTTCCTAAGTCCCATCTCCTTTTGGTCTGACTGGGGAAAACCGGTGTCACATTGTGCTGCTGTGTTTATGCAGCCACAAACATCTTTTGGGATGTCAAAGAGTAATGGCACCACCATAAGTCTTAAGTGCTAGAACAATGCGCTGTCCTCCCGAGGGTTGTCATTTGTAATGGTGCTGTCAGAGCTGTGATCATCGCGTTCATCCAGTATTTCTCACCTAAGATTTAGAATGTCCTCTCAACATTCTTCAATCTTCTCTCATCCTTCTCCAATGCTGCTCATTTAAACAAGAGTTATGAAACAGTTGGCATAAATGTAATGTGATATGACTTTGCATAGTAAGCGTGTGTGATATGAGTTGTTTGCACCAACACATCTTGTTTCCAAGTGCTGATGTGTCAGCCTGCATCAGTGATTCATGTAGCTTTCACAGTTTTTCTATCTCCCAGGACTTCTTATGACCTCCTAACTAATTCCATCCAGATACTGGTATACTGACCTTGTATTGCAATGATGGACACAGTTTTCTTTTTATTTATTGTACTAGAAATTATCTGTGGTCTTAGAAACCAAGAACCTTTCCTTGTTTCCTTCCTCGTTTCCTTTGTGCCTGTTTAAGTTCAATTAATATATTGGCTAAAGATATATACAAATAATTTTAAAGGATTTCTATTTATGACTACATTTTTCAGTAAGATTAAAACGTTTGAAGATGTGAGGATTTGTTATTTTAGTTTATCTAGATTTATTCCAGCACTGATTTTGAATTTGTAATTAAAGCCATTTCAAGTAAAAGGAGTTTTTTGGGGTCTTTTGTCAGTTGCTTAAGAAAAGCAACAAGTTCCATTATTATCAGATAGAATAATGAAAGCTGAGAGTGCCAAGTAAACAAAGTATTTTTTTTTTCCCAAAAATGTCTAATAGACATTTGTGGGTGTGAGGGAATGAATTTCCTTCAGAGGAATCAAGAAAAGCAACAGAAAAAATCCCCTACCTGTAATTCATAGCAGCTCTTCAGAGTAATTTATTGGGGGGGTTGTGAAATTGTTTGATTTTGGGGGAGGGTGTTTTGGGGAGAACTGAAACTGTGTTTTAGAATGTTTAGTGCTGCAAAAGTGTGTACAGTTCAAAATTACTGTGGTCAGGTGTTTGGAACAATGAGAGACTGAAAGCTGAGTTTTGGAAGTGTACATTTTAGCCAGTATTTTTGGGTTAGTTGATCAGATTAACAATATCTTTAATAATGAATAGATACGATATATTTTCAGTACTTTTAGGTTCTTGGCAGCCCCACAGCTGTTAGGCTGCTGAAAAAACAGAACATTCACATTAAAATTTCCTTATTTAAATCTGCCAGTGTTTGAACTTTACTGTATATATTTGATGACTTGGGAGGTTTGCTTACTAATTTGGAACTTTGCCTAATGTTTTTGTTAAAATAGAACTTTCTATCTTATAATTAATCTCCTTGTTCTGTATGTTCATACAATAAAAGTGCAGAACAAATGAGTACTCAAAATGTTAGATGTATAATGAATAGTTAGGGTTTAAACATAACTATTTTCCTGACAAGGACATGGTACTGCTATAAGCAATTGGCTGTCTTACGTTATTCTTCTGCCAGGTTCCTTCTTTTTTTTATAGATTATATAATGAGCAACTGCATACAGTCAGGACTTTTAAAACAACAGCAGAGGAACTAGTTCATTTTCAAAAACAAGTGAATCTACTTTATTCATTGCTTATTTAAAGTTTAAATTTGCTGGACTCATCTTCACTTGCATGCAGTGGGAACAAATGAATTTTCCTTATTGATTTATGAATAAAATATCCAGTACGGCTCAGGGGGGCACACACCCAGAGGACATAGCCCATCCACTTATGCAGAGTGGCATCTTCCTTTTTTTAATGAACCCAACCAACCAATTTAGCCAACCGTGCAGAACTGAATAAAGCCTCCTGTGCAGGTAACAGACTAGCTTTCAAGTCTGTAAGAGCCTGTGCTTCTCAGAAAGGGAGAGAACTGGTTGACTTCATCCCCCATGTTCTTCAGTTCACCTGAGCTTGTACAGTTTTGGTTCTCCATTTCATTTGATGCTGTCTATATTCTGCAAAGCTGGAAGCGGTGTGATGTCTGGTCAACTGTCTCCCCCATATATAAAAGATCTTTTTTTAATGTTATGTCTGAAGTATAGGCCTAGACTAAGAAACGGTTGTAGTTCTATGGGATGTCCTGTGGTTGCACGACTTCCACAGAACCTCTAGACAGGTGCGTATGCACAATACGGTTCATAGCCTTGTAGAGGAAAACTGATGATGTGCCCTGTTGCCTTATCTTTGTCAATCAAAATTTTCTGTTTCTGAAAGTGCCCAATAGCTGTCTCATATATTTGATCCCATCATAAGATACGAGATCTATGGTGTGGTGGCTCTCCAGATGTACCTGACTGAGCACTATGCCCTGGAAACTTGATGTCATATTTAAGGGCAGGCCATGTTACTGATAGACTAATTCTATCTTCTAAAATCATTTCTATTTGTGCAAATTGTATTTTATTCTGTGAATCTCAATGTCACAGATTCTTAATTTTTTTTCGAAGCCTCATAATTTAATTTCTTGTTTGTTTTGATGTCATTTGGTTTAATATTTCCTGGTAATATCACTGACTGTAGTCAAGGACTTTGACATTAGCTCTACTTTGGAACTTGGTGATCTTTAAGGTCCCTTCCAGCCCAAACTACACTATGAAATATTCTAATCTATGACATCACTTTTTCAGGAGGCTGAATACGCAAAAAGGCCCCAAAACAGTCATGTATTTTATNACTCTATGAGCTATTCTGTTCTATGACTTCACTTTTTCAGGTGGTTGAATATGCAAAAAGGCCCCAAAACAGTCATGTATTTTATTTTATAAAGGTCCAAGCACTGCCTCCAATAGAACACTTCTTCAAGAAAACTGACGCAAGTGTAAAGAATCATAGAATCACCAGGTTGGAAGAGACCCATCGGATCATCGAGTCCAACCATTCCTATCAAAAGAGTAATATTATATAGATTATAAAAGTAGTTCCCAATAAAAAGTAAAGATTTGCTAAACCAGCTACTCTGTCAAATGTCTTTGAAGATGGCTTTTCTACTCATATTAAACATGATTAGAAAAAAAAAAAAAGTTGCCTGAAAGAAAACATCTTCACAATTTGGAGTACTAACATCATGAAGCCACATTGCTATTTCTGACAAAATAACTCTAGTGACGGGAAGCCTGTTGTACTGTCTTAATTATAAGTCTTTAGTAAATTCCTCAGTTGAACTGGATTTTATGCGTCTGGAAACACATCTTCTTTGTTATGCCATTTTTAGTACCCCTCAACCTCACATTCTGGAAGGTGACTCCGTGGAATTATGAGGGAGACCATGATTGCTTCAGAATTTGCCCTGAAAATTCATTCTAGCTGAAATTTACTGGATAGCATGGAAAGAATGGCTGAAGCCTAAAATGTAGCACGGCAATAACTGTTTCTACCTTAACTCTAGCTAGATTATATTTTTATTTATAGCTAGGATACATTTTATTTTTTGGAGGCATGAGTGGATTTCTTTTTAGTTTACCCATTGCTGTCCTTTTAGCTCCTTACACTAAGCTATAGTATTTATTATGAACGGTCAGATCATTAGGAGGTTATAGTGTGAGATTCCAAGGAGAGCCAATCCACACGTTAGAGCTGAGGAAATGTGAAAAACAATGTATTTTCCTTCTCAGCTTAACAGCTCTAATGGTATTTTTTGATGTGGATATTGTCTACTGGAAAGTAAGCAGACAATTCCTTGAAGGCTGTTTGAAAGCTGAAAGGGTACATTAGCTTTCTGCTTGGTCTGAATATCACTTGTAGATAGTGAGCTTTGGAGAGGCTTCCTACACTCATAGTCATGCAGTTCTTTCAAAATCCAGTTCAGAGAGAGATTAGTCAAAATGTCTGTAGTTTTTCAGAGAGAAATTTCTGTGTTTACTCTAGTAGTATTATTTGATAGTCATAGAAAACCTATTAAAAGAAAAAGAAAAGGAAAATAAAAAAATGGCTTTGGTCTCTGACGGAGATTTGTGGCAGTATCTCACGGTAATAAATTACATCTGATCCCAGAAGTGGCTGTGGCAGAGAGGAAGGTCAAAAGGGGAAAAAGTCCAAATAATCGGTACAAACTGAAAAAGTTCCATATGTGATAAAGTTGTCAAATATTATAAAGATAAATAGACCCATTTCACACGTGGTGCAGAGGGAAGCTTTTTTAGGTAACAGATGTCCTTCTGAGCGGATACCCAGCACTGACTTTCATATGATGTAATGCGGTAAAGTGTATCAGAGGTAAAAACTCAGCTAAAACTCCAGACAGAAATTCAGAACATAAACCCATTCATTTTTGCTAACGTTTTGAGTTTTCAGTTTAGTTTTATTTTAGCAGTACATCACAGCTTCGATTAGACTGCTATTGCTGATGTGCAGATTCTTTTCCAAAACTCTTCTATTATTACCAGAAGCTTTCCTTATATCTTCTCTACTTGACTTTGAGTGCGTTTTGTGATCTAAAAAAGTACGAACTTAATGCTGGATTAATGAATTTAGCTCAAAACGGGATTATGGAGTTCAATCAGTTAAAAAGAATTCCGATATTTATTCCTTGCTTTAAGAAATCATTATAAAATAATCCAGTATTCGTACACCATAATTATAAAGCTTATTACTGCATATCAGTTTTCACTACATATGCAATTATTTGCATCTCACAGACAATGAACTGGGCAGACAGAAAAAGCAGCTTTCTGATTAACGCACAGAAGATCAGAGCTTGTGTTCTACTTTAAGTTCAGGTATCCTTGGCTTACAGTCAAGTTCTAAATCCATGGAGCTATGCTACAGTATTGTTATATTTAAATCTCCTTTCCGGGGTTACAGCGTTCCTGTCTCCTATCCTACTTTTTAAAGGTGAAGCTAGCTGTGCTTCTGATTAATGCTTTGCTCAGATTCTGAACATTTATTTTTTTTCTTAATCTCCAAACAAAGAAAATGCTGTTCTTGAAAATTATTTTGTTCCCTCTGTTGGTTTTCTGTAGAGATCTCTTCCTATAAAAATGTTTTAAAATGCATTTTCTGTGCTTTAGATCAGTCTATAGATACAGTATTTTCTCACCTGTGATTTGTCAAGCTTGTTGAATTTTAGTATTGTGTTATGTTTAGTCTTCAATATATTTCATATGTTTATTTAAGTCTGATTTATCACACACACACACAAAAAATTACAATAGACAATATTAAACTAAAGACATTCCATTTCCTTTNTAGGAGGTTATAGTGTGAGATTCCAAGGAGAGCCAATCCACACGTTAGAGCTGAGGAAATGTGAAAAACAATGTATTTTCCTTCTCAGCTTAACAGCTCTAATGGTATTTTTTGATGTGGATATTGTCTACTGGAAAGTAAGCAGACAATTCCTTGAAGGCTGTTTGAAAGCTGAAAGGGTACATTAGCTTTCTGCTTGGTCTGAATATCACTTGTAGATAGTGAGCTTTGGAGAGGCTTCCTACACTCATAGTCATGCAGTTCTTTCAAAATCCAGTTCAGAGAGAGATTAGTCAAAATGTCTGTAGTTTTTCAGAGAGAAATTTCTGTGTTTACTCTAGTAGTATTATTTGATAGTCATAGAAAACCTATTAAAAGAAAAAGAAAAGGAAAATAAAAAAATGGCTTTGGTCTCTGACGGAGATTTGTGGCAGTATCTCACGGTAATAAATTACATCTGATCCCAGAAGTGGCTGTGGCAGAGAGGAAGGTCAAAAGGGGAAAAAGTCCAAATAATCGGTACAAACTGAAAAAGTTCCATATGTGATAAAGTTGTCAAATATTATAAAGATAAATAGACCCATTTCACACGTGGTGCAGAGGGAAGCTTTTTTAGGTAACAGATGTCCTTCTGAGCGGATACCCAGCACTGACTTTCATATGATGTAATGCGGTAAAGTGTATCAGAGGTAAAAACTCAGCTAAAACTCCAGACAGAAATTCAGAACATAAACCCATTCATTTTTGCTAACGTTTTGAGTTTTCAGTTTAGTTTTATTTTAGCAGTACATCACAGCTTCGATTAGACTGCTATTGCTGATGTGCAGATTCTTTTCCAAAACTCTTCTATTATTACCAGAAGCTTTCCTTATATCTTCTCTACTTGACTTTGAGTGCGTTTTGTGATCTAAAAAAGTACGAACTTAATGCTGGATTAATGAATTTAGCTCAAAACGGGATTATGGAGTTCAATCAGTTAAAAAGAATTCCGATATTTATTCCTTGCTTTAAGAAATCATTATAAAATAATCCAGTATTCGTACACCATAATTATAAAGCTTATTACTGCATATCAGTTTTCACTACATATGCAATTATTTGCATCTCACAGACAATGAACTGGGCAGACAGAAAAAGCAGCTTTCTGATTAACGCACAGAAGATCAGAGCTTGTGTTCTACTTTAAGTTCAGGTATCCTTGGCTTACAGTCAAGTTCTAAATCCATGGAGCTATGCTACAGTATTGTTATATTTAAATCTCCTTTCCGGGGTTACAGCGTTCCTGTCTCCTATCCTACTTTTTAAAGGTGAAGCTAGCTGTGCTTCTGATTAATGCTTTGCTCAGATTCTGAACATTTATTTTTTTTCTTAATCTCCAAACAAAGAAAATGCTGTTCTTGAAAATTATTTTGTTCCCTCTGTTGGTTTTCTGTAGAGATCTCTTCCTATAAAAATGTTTTAAAATGCATTTTCTGTGCTTTAGATCAGTCTATAGATACAGTATTTTCTCACCTGTGATTTGTCAAGCTTGTTGAATTTTAGTATTGTGTTATGTTTAGTCTTCAATATATTTCATATGTTTATTTAAGTCTGATTTATCACACACACACACAAAAAATTACAATAGACAATATTAAACTAAAGACATTCCATTTCCTTTCTGTTATCTTCTGAATTATTAATCATATATTTTAACATAATTCTTCAATCTGCATTCTTTTTCTTATCTTGTTTTGCATTCTGAACATTAAAATATTTGGTTATTAGTTTGTTGGTTGAACTAGTGCCTTTGTGATTGTAGGTACAAAAGAAGTAATAGCATGATCACAAACCCCAATGAATCAGAAGCTGAATCTCTCTTTGAAAATGCGAGAACGCAACTTTAAATGTTCTCACCCTTTTTTACTCTTAATATTGTCTTGATAATTTGTAGAACTTGCTGTTCGTCTGAAGCATATATTTAAATACTTTCAGCGACTACAGCAAAAGTGGTTTTAATTACAGTGTGATGAAGTGGGCAGCTATATTTTTAAGTTTTTAGATGGAACTGGAAATTCAAATGGTTACAGGGACATTGTGTTCATACACAAGCACACTGTTAGCAAGATTATGCCCATCTCTAAGTGCTTGGAGGTCTTCTATACTTGCTTCAATGCCCTATAGGCCACTGGTTAGCACATGAACAACCCCCAGTGGAGTAAATAGTTTGAAACATCTTATGCTTGATTTGAAGCCTAGAGAAATCAGTTTCTACCTCAGACTGTATAGATTTTCTGCCCTTCTCTCTTTCTCTTTCTGATACCTTGGTAACTACGGACATTTTGGAGCAAGGGGCAGAGGTAAGTTGACACTTCAGGACTTGGTAGCATTGAACCAGACCACACTTGGGCCTTGACAAGCACTGAAAATGTCATTAATCATATAGAAATTAAGAAATACAGCAATACTTTGTTTACTATATCAATTAATTCTTTTGTCTTTTCTTAAAATGAAGTTCCACGTTATAGTTTCTGAGTGGTAAAGTGGAAGTCTTCCGTCCTCCTGGTTCTCCCTCAATCCTACCACTTTTTTCCTCCCTTTTGTTTCTGTTTTGTGAGATTGCACACAAAACCTAAACTAGGTAAAAAAAATAAAAAAAGAAAAAAAATCTGAGTGGAAAGGGAAGGAGAAAAGGCTTTTACCTCAGTGCTTGCACTGTCAGTAATTAGAAGATAGTGTCACAAAAAGTTGAATTATGCACCTGTAAGGGATGTAAATGATGAATGCACAGGTACTGACTCTTAACTCTTGCTTTTTGTAAAAGGAGAATCAAGTAGATATTCTTGGAAATTTGTACTAGGTGTTTGTCCTAGATTGTTGAATTTAACTTACCTGACAAAAAAGAAAATAAAATATGCAGTTTCTACTACAACCCTACAGAATTCAGGTCATTTATGTAAATATCTGTTGTAAAGGCTTTTCTGGAAAAAAAAGCAGAAAAAAGCAGATTTCTGTAGCCATTCAGCCACAGCTCTTATCTTTTATCTTCAACTTTGCAGTTTCCTTTGTTCAGCTGCACTAGAGAATTTTTGAAGTATAGTTTAAAAGTAGCTCTTTTAACCATTCAAATCATAATTTAACTGTTTACTTAGACATATATGAATTCTTCAGCCTTGTTGTAACCTCTTGTTTATATGTAATGTAAATGCATGTGAAAAGAGTTTGTGTGGTTTCCTCCTGATTTCTTTGGTAAAACTGAAAGAAGCTAGAAAGATGCCAGCCTTTCTTATGAAGGCAGCATAGCAAAACCCCTAGCTCTGAGAGTTAAACAGTTCTAATATCTCATCACTTGGGAGCCATAAGCTTTTCCTAAAGGTCTAAAATTAAAGAGATTTTTATACTACACTATATTTTGAAGAGAAAGTGACATGATAACATCTTCTTGTTGTAAGCTCTAAGTGCATATCCCTAATATTTACTGATTTACGCGATGATACTACAGTTTCTATTTCTCTTCACTGTAATTTTCCAATATTTTGGTTTTTTGTCCCAAAAGATCATACATAAATTGGAACAGAAAAAACATTTCAATCTAACTTTAAGTATATTTTTACATGATGTCTGTTTGGGCCTCTCTTTTAAACGATTAGTACATATATAATTTACATAATAAAACATGATAAAACATTTGTGGAAAACTATACCTGTCCATTTATGTGTAGTGCAATAAGACTAAAAGGCTGTTTCTGAAATCAATGCTGATTAATCTTCTTTTTGTTATGTGTACTCTAAGGAAGGGCTTTGAAGTGTAGAAGCAGACATAAATATGGTGTAACTTATGTCAGGGATGGCTCTATATGTAGCTTAATTTCTTTAACTTAAATTGATAAAACATCTGACCTGAATTCTCATCCATAAACAGAAAAAAAAAATTGATAAGAGGTATTTTTAGAAGGATTCCAGAAATCACATTTCCTAAATAAGATTGTACTGTTATGACAATGATGCTAAAAGTAACAGAACAGAAAAAAAATAATAGGAAATATTTGTTCAGATTACGTAAGAAGAGGAAGAAGTTCCCAAAACAATGCCTTGTAGTTAGTTTAATGTCCAAATATTTTTTACAAATATTCAAGAAAACACTTTTTAAAGCTTTTTTTGTTGCATGATGTGGCATATCTCACACTTAGAAATGACACTCAGAGACTTTTTTTTTTGAAATGTGGGTAGAATTGTTGTGTTCAAATGAGTCATTCCATATTTTAGTTACTATTAGACATTAGTATATTGGGATTGAAGAATTTGTCTTGTGGCATTGTCTCTTACACTTTATAACATTCTCGTAATTACTGAAGTCATTTATGTAATCATTTTAGCACCATGACAAATTAAATTGGACAGACTTATAAGCATACAAAACTCTCCAAAGTTTGATGTCACTAGAAAAGCTGTAAATGCTCAAAATAAAGCGGCAAATAAAATCTTTTTTTGTATGTCATGGTCTAAACCTGATAGGCAGCTCAGCTGCACCCAGACTCTCATTCATTTCACCCCCTGTGAGATGGGGGGAGATAATCAGGAAGGAAAAAGTGATAAAATTCATCAGCTGAGATAAAGACAGTTTGATAAGTAAAAGCTGCACTCATGAGCAAAGCAAAGCTAGGAATTCATTTACTACTTCCCATTGGCAAGCAAGTGCTCAGGCATCTCCAGGAAATCAAGGCTCCATCATGCATAACAATTACTTGGGGAGACCAGTGCTGCCACTCTGAACATACTCCCCCTTCCTTCTTCTTTCCCCAGTATTGTACACTGAGCATGATGTCATATGGTTTGGAATATCCCTTTGTTCAGCTCTCTCGGCTGTGTTCCCTTCCAGCTTCTTGTGGCCTATTTGCTTCCAAAACAGAACTATAGGACCTGCTATGAAGAACCCCAGGCAGAACTAGTATATTGCATTATTCAATAAGTACAACTCATAAGGTGTTTTCTGTTCTTTGTTAATGTACTAACTTTTATCTTTAGATTTGAAGTGTCTGAAGTTAGAATTCAAAGCAGAAATAAAACAGTTTTTAATGTGTATAGAGCTATTTCTATATGATACTGTATCATCTTGGCCCCTCACTNTGCTCAGGGACATGGTTTAGTGTTTAATAAGAATGGTTGGACTCAATGATCCAGTGGGTCTCTTCCAACCCTCTTATTCTATGATTCTCTGATCTTCATGAGATGAAGTTTCTGTGTGAAAAACATTACAATTAATCTCTGTTAGAAGGTTACACTGTCATATTGATCCTCAAGCTGATTGATACTATGTGACAAAAGGATACTTCTATTTCTGGAAGAGGGCATAGATGGTAAAGTCGAATTAATATGTAGAAAGATAATTTTTGCAATATTCACTAATTTACAGTATTTCAAACCAGAAGGTAATTTCCTAAATATTTTACATAAGGAAGCAGTGAGGCAGAGATTTCTAATTTATTTCCATGTGCCTAACCTACGAGGGAAGCATGCAGAGTTAATCTTGTTATGTTTTTATTCTCATCAGACAAAAGGTTCTTGCTGTGCTTCCAAAGAGAATGAGGGACTGTTGCTGCATAAACTACTTTTCTCCTTTTGGGTTATTGTTCTTCAAACTATGCCACATCTGGCTATTTCCATACAGGGAAAGAAAAAGGAGGCGTTGTATATGTTTGTCTTCTTTTTTCAGATCAGTGTCTAGGCTTTTTATTGGCAGCATTCATCAATGTCAGCATTTCTTATTTAACGAATTCTGCTTATTCCATATAAGTAGAAATCTGTTATTCTATTAATATTTTTTCATATTCTTTCAAAAGGAAATATCTCAAATCATTGTGGAACAAAGAACCCTTTTCAATATTGTCAAAAAACAGAATTTAATATTAAAATGACCTTAGGAAGACTCTCCTCGACGATGTAGTTTGACAAGGTTCCTTGAGATAAAGACATGAAAATTAAGAAAAAAAGTTTGAATTCTGTTGCTAATTTACGTATAATTCATAGATTAAGAGTTGATATGGATTTACAAAGCCAGAATGTGTGTGTGTTTTCTTGAATAAAGTATTTAGTAAGGTCTTTAGCACATGTAATTCACTGAAAGGTTCAACTTCATTCCTTGAAGACCATTTTTCACGTAAAATCCATTTGGAAATTTTTATATTCACATCAGATTAAAAAATTGGTTAGGTGACATTTGTATTAACATACAATACTAGCTTCTCTTTGCAGTTAAAAAATTGTCATGGCACTTTGGAGTGCTGGAATCCTTCACAGGAATGCATCCTGGTGAAGCATCTGGAAGGTACTGGAAATCCAAGTGGCAAAGCATGAGCTGGTGTTGGCACAGACAGTTTTGAACCACATTAAAAGGGTTTTTTGTTTGTTCATTTTTCTTACACCATGATGTTTGTCCTTCCCATTCTCTGCATAGTTACCTTCAGGTGTTGAATTAAGTACTCAGCTGATGTCTATAAAGCAGAAAATATACTTGGAATATAGGTGGTGGCTGGTAGTGGAGCAGAGTAAGGCAAATAGAAAAGCAAGGACAAACAACCCTACTAATAGTATTAAGGCAAAATTAGTTCCTGGAGGGAAAATAGAAGGAAGGAGGAAGAATACAGGAGAGCTGATGAGGCGTTCTGGCTGCTGAAGGAGAGAGTCTGCTTTTAAATTGTGAATGAAAATGTAGTCTTACTGGGCAGGACCGATAGAAGAGAGATGATGAGCTGACAGCTGGAGTTGTGTTGTTAGACAACAGTAACTTTAAATCAGTTGTAGGGGTTTTTTATCTATTTGATCATAATGATTGACATTATTTCTAGGAGGTCTGTGCTGCACTTTCTAGCTTTAGTTCTGATGGGGATTTGGGATTTTTTTTAGGAGTGTTTTCAGTTGTGTTCATAGAATCAAAGAGTACCATGTTGGTAGGAACCTCAAGAAATCATCTGATCCAACCTTTCTTGGCAAAACCACAGTCTAGACAAGACCTTAGAACCCATATTTTATCTTTTACCTGAGAAGAAGCAATGAAACTAATTTTAGGTGAGTCACAATGGCTTAAAATGGTCAGCAGAATGTGACTTTCATGAATTCGACACTGACAGATGAGTGGTGTATTTTGATAGATAATTCTTTATATAAATAACAAATGTTTTTATGTGACTGTGGTCTCTGGAAGCCAGTACCTCTTCTAGCTAGTCAAGAAAATATTTCGGGATAATGTTGAGAGTATTTATGCTTATTTTTATGTATGGTCTGTTTTTCGATTGGCTATCTCTCGCTAGCTAATGTACGTGCTGCCTATGTTATTGTTAGCAGTGTCTGCAGTTGAGATCTCTACTGAAGAACAGCAGGGATATATCTCATGTCTACATATCTTTAAAGTATGCTTACCTGGAGTACAATTCACCCTTCATTTAAGAACTCCGGAGCTGCCCTTGCTATGATTTTCCCCTTACAGATCTTCCACACAGTCACGCATAGCACAGATGTTACTGAAAGCTCAATCACTACTGCAACAGAATTAGAAAGTACACATTGAAAGACAGCTGTTGTTCTCAAGGATGTTGTAACATTGACTAATGGAAAAAAATTGTTTTTAAAAACTTTGAGTGGTGAAAATATTTGTATTGAAGAGGCAAAAGAGCAGAAAAGAAGACACGTTTGATTTTCTATAAACCGCTGCATATCCTGTAGACTTGTGATTTGTAGTGTACACGTTTTCTTTATCAACAGCGGAGGGGCTTGTCAGCACTTTTTTCCTTCAATAGCAGTCTCCTGAGATTGTTGCTGTTGGCCATTCCTGATCATTAGTCTTTCTCATTCTGCTTGAGACAGCTGTGTTGAAATGGAAGGAAACTTCCTTTTGCCTGTAATCCAAGTCAAAGCCACATTGTAGAAGATAACCTGCTCATGATGTGGAAATAGGTACTCATAGCAGCATAACGGATCCAGCACGACCAACAAGGGATAAATAATGCATGTCATGATGTGCTTGTACTGCTAGGGAGCATGAAGGTCATGGTGGAGTATCTGGGGTGGGGACAATTCTATCTTGGAGGTTGCAGCTGTTGCTGTGCACCCAGCCACCCTTTGCTATTGTAGACGTGGAGGAGTGGATAGTCAGGGAAATAAGCCCCAAAAAAATGGAGCACACTGAGTTAAGAATTCCCTAAGCTAGGCTGCAGAAACTTGGACAAACCCTAAGGGTGCTACTCATAGAGGACTGATGTCCTATTCTTGCACAGGGATGCATACCTCGTCATACACCACATTTACTTCATTAGAAGGCTTGCATGTGCATTGTAGGATGCTCCTTGAAGGTATAATGTGATGAAAAATATGAGATGACATCTTGAATAATGGAAAAGAAGGAAGGGTAAAAGCAGAGGGACTTCCTGTTGTGTCTATTTGTTTTCTCTATTTCTATCATCATGCTTCAAACCCAAAATTTCCTACAGTTCAACTTCACTCCCAGATCAGGCTTTTTTCCTTTCCTTTTCTTTTTTTTTAAATTTTATTTATTTTGATACAAAACATAGAATGGGGTGCTCTTGCCTGCCAATTCCACACAGCTGTTTCCTTTATCAGTTCCTTTATCATGGATTTGCTTTTTTTTTTTCATAAAAGTTGGCTGTCCAGATTCATCTAGTATAATGTCTCTCTTCTTACTGTCTAAAGAAAAAGAGGATCTATATTGATCAAATACCTAGCTTTTAGGAGTCTAATTTAGATGAGATTAATCCAAACTTCATAATGCTAAAGCCTGTAAATTTGACTTGTAATACAACTTGGCAATGTCCTTTCTACAGGTAATGTCTACTACTTACACCTATGATTGGAGCATGTTACTTCAGGTCCGTTTGCTTGTGACTCACTGTAAAAAAGTTAAAGTGCGTGTCTTTTGAAGATATAAGAAGCAAAATAATAACAAAAACCCTCACCTTGTCCTTTTGTACCATTATGAAAAAGAAATTATGCAATCAGCATATAAATATTTTATATTTTTTAAAAAACAGGAGCAAGTGAAGGGGCAACTATGAAAACAGATGCTTTTTTTTAAGTGATAACCTGAAATTTTTCACATTCAACTTTTTATTAAATAAAAATTATTTGCTTTACCCTAGAAAAAGTCTTTCCTACGTTCTCTTCTTAGGGTGTAGGTTATCTCTTATGGGGTATAAATATTACGGTTCCTTATCAACCGTGAAAGTGCATAGTATCTTAAAATGTTTCGTGCATATACAACAGGAATTTTGCTAATTTTCCTGATTTTGTTAAGTAACTGTCTTCATTAAGGAGCTGGAGATAGATCCTGGATTTGATATAGTGAGCTGAAATGAAGACTTACGGCATATTTGTTCAAAGATAGCAGATCATGTGTATTAATGGAATTGCTTCTTTTACACTTTCTGGTTCAGATTTAGGAGACTGAAAAGATCTAAGGCTGAATTTGTGAGGCACTGCTGCGGCATATCCTTATAAAGCATTGAATTCATACTTTCCTTATGTCCTTTGTCCTTTACTGTGGAACAAAAGGACATTTTTATCATCACTTTCTGTATCTACAGTCTGCATCAGCCAAATTTATTTTAAAACTTTGACACTCAGACAAATTTGCATAGCTTTTATTACTAAATTTGAAAAGATTAATAACAGTATTTGTGTTCTTTGCACATGGAATCTTAAAGCTACAAGAATTTCTGCATGAATCCAGACTGAAGCTCCATTGAACCTAAAATTGTGTCCTAACAAACGATAGTAGCAACAGCTTTACCTACTTAATAATTGATTTCTATATGGACAATTTATGTTTAGCATCCGTTGTCAGAGCTCTCTTATAAATCAGTCTGAGCTGGTTTTCTGCTGTTGACAATGTATGTTTAAAGCATATGGAAAATACTTCACGGTAAAACAGTGTATTGTGTGAAAAAAATCTCTTAAATCTATTCCTAGCAAGATTCTGGATGATTTCTTTCATTATCCATATTTAGGCTAACAGAAGCTGACAAGAATTTTATTTCCAAACTTAATATTTCCAATGATTGACTATTTCGGTTTACATTGATTCTTTGGAAAGAAAATGTTGGCTTTGGATTTGATTGACAAAGAGAATGTGAAATGGGAACTTTCGCACTTAAAACCACTTTTTTTCATAGCTGCAATTCACTTTCTAAAAGATTTTCAGAAGTCTTTTGAAGTGAATACCTTGTTAATGAGGGGAGAGGGTAGTGTTGATTAGAGTCATCTAATGTTACTGCTTTTGGAACTTTATTTTACCCATAGCCTACCTAGGTGAGATTTTACACTGCCAGCAATTGAGACCCCACTGAATTGCAATCCAATTTGACTGGGGGAAGCTGCGGGGTGATGATTATCCTTGCACTAACATTGCAGAAAACTTTTCCTGCTCTGGCCCTGCAGAGCCAAGGGAAAAACAGCACCAAGAAATATGTCGCTTAGTGTAGTGCCATTTGGTTCTGGCTTCCAGGAATATCTTATATTTAGGGACAGTTGTAATAGGTTTGCTGTTGTCTGTTGCGCTATTTCTTGTCATATTGTTGATTTTTTTTTTTTTGGCTTCACATACTCTTTTCTAAGAGTGTACTGAGAACATATAGTGAAGTGAACCCAGAATATATGCACCCCATTCCCATCTTAATCATATAATAGAATCATAGAATCACCAGTCTGGAAGAGACCCACCGGATCATCGAGTCCAACCATTCCTATCAAACACTAAACCATGTCCCTCAGCACCTCATCCACCCACACCTTAAACATCTCCAGGGAAGGTGACTCAACCACCTCCCTGGGCAGCCTCTGCCAGTGCCCAATGACCCTTTCTGTGAAAATATTTTTCCTAATGTCTAGCCTAAATCTCCCCTGGCGGAGCTTGAGGCCATTCCCTCTTGTCCTGAATATGCCTTATTTCTCTCTCCCTTCCTAAGTTTTGAACAATTTTGAGTAACATCTGTTTGCTGCCTGAAGGTTACTGCTTTTGAGAAATATTTACTGTAATTTCAATTAGGCTGGCAAGGAACACAGACCACATTTACTGGACCTGGTCATAAGAGGGCCTGAATGCCTATGGTAAGATGCTCCCTGCAGAAATAATGTGATGAAAAATGGAAGATGGGATGTTGAATAATGGACAAGAAGGAAGGGTAAAAGCAGAGGGGCTTTCTGTTGGGCCCATTTCTTCTTTCTTTTCTATTATTATTTGCCTATGCCTCTTTATATATGGCATTATGAGGTCTAAATTTTCCTTTTCTAGATACTCCTGTATATAAACAGCCTGATACACCCATGAAAACACAATTTATGATAAATATTATATATGTAACTTAAGGACACAAGATAAAATGGCTTAGGAAATGAGGAAAAACTTTTATACAAGCAAGTAATTTGACATCTGAATTAAGCTGAATTAAAACATGTAAGATTAATAACCATTTGGTACAACCTACATGAGATGCCACAAAATTTCCCTTAAACTCAAAGGCTCATCACAAAATGTGTAATTGTGTTGTTATTCCAAACAGTAATCCTCTGCTTACTTCAAAAAGACTAAAAGTGAATAGCATGCCCACAGAAATGTGAAGAATACTATTAGAAATGACATAGTTAAGAAAGTAGAAATCATCATCATTCATCTCTGTGTTTTGTAGAGTTTCATGGAGTTTTATTGGGTTCTGAAAGGAGTAGTGTTTTCTACAACACACCAGTAACTGGCATAGCTGGTTTTCCTCTTACACAACCCAAAGCAAGTCACACTGGAGTCAGCTAGAATTTTCCTGCAGCTTGTACAGGAAATTCATCAAACTTTTCCTGGAGAGAGGGCTTTATCAGGTGTTGGAAGATTGCACACAATCTTACTGCTGAGTCACAGCTTCAATAAGGTACCTTCTTTAGACTGAGAAAAGATGCAATAAATCTTTCTACCCTGTATTTGCAATTAATACAAACTCTTATCTGAAAGAGATATACATTCACATTTTATAATTTACCAGGGAGGCTGCCGACTTTGAATAGTTTGACATTTATGGTAAATTCTAGTGATTCACACTTTAATGTACTTCAAGACACATCAGAGAGAAAAAAAAAATCTAAATATCTGTATTTCAAAGAAGAAAAAGCAAAATCTTCATGTATGTGCTATGATTATACAGGTGAATTCCAGTAGACCATGTACACAAGAAACTAGTTTCACATTTAAGTTTTCAGTGACTTCTTACAGCCACGTGTGTGTGTCTGAACTCTACAAAGAAATGAACCTTCTTATAGCTACCAGGGATATGCCATTTAGCATAGGGTAAAGTTTCACCTGCTTGAAAGAGGTAAATATATCAAATTCGTTCTGATACTTCAAGGAAATAATAATTATTTCACCAGCCTTGGGTGAGTTCCTAAGAAGAAACTGAAGTGGTGTAATGTGTATCCCAAGGAACACATAGAAGAATACTTCAGAATTGCATCAGTTAAAATGTAGGAATGTCTGGCAGCACAACNGTCTGAACTCTATAAAGAAATGAATCTTCTTACAGCTACCAGGGATATGCTGTTTAGCATAGGATAAAGTTTCACCTGCTTGAAAGAGGTAAATATAGTAGATTCGTTCTGATACTTCAAAGAAATAATGATTATTTCACCAGTCTTGGGTGAGTTCCTAAGAAACTGAAGTGGTGTAATGCGTATCCCAAGGAACACATAGAAGAATACTTCAGAATTGCATCAGTTAAAATGTAGGAATGTCTGGCAGCACAACTTGACTTGAAGGATATCTAACACTGCACAGTTCTCAGCTCTGTGTTGTATTTCTAATTTAATGTGTCAACTTAATAGCCTCTATCATGTGTGAGACCGAAGTCCTACACAGACAACTGCCTCCTTCGCTTTGTTGTACTGGGAAGATTTGATACTTCTTTACACATTAGTTATGTTTCCTGTTCTAAACTTATGGAAGAAGGAAAAGAACTCCTCCATCTTTTGAATTAATTCCATTAGAAGTCAATTTTGAAGCGTAAGTCTGATAGGAATAAAGCACAGAATGACCTGGAATCTCTGCTGATTTCAAGTAAGCATACTGGTAGTCTTTAGCTATAAAATTAGTGAGATGTCAGTAAGAAGACAAAGGTGGTAAAATTGGTTCAGAAATGTGCAACAGTGCACGTAAAAAATAGTCACTTTTCAAAAACAAGGGCTGAGGAGAAAATTAAGATTCACAGCCTCTATCCTCTCATCATAATTTAAAAAATACATATTGTAATTTGCTGCATTTTAAATACTGTGGTTCTGTCAAGGCTCAGATAAAAAACCGGAGGGTGTTTTGTGGGTTTTTTTGGTCTGTTTCTTAATTAAATCAGTATTTATTCACCTGTAGAGACCCGGTATTTTCATAGAATCATAAAATGACTTGATGATCCTGGAGGTCTTTTCCAACCTAGCGATTCTGTGATTCTGTGAGTTGAAAAGGATCTTAAAGATCATTTAGTTCCAATCCCCCTGCCATGGGCAGGGACCTCCCACAGGATCAGGTTGCTCAAAGCCCCATCCAACCTGGCCTTAAACACAGCCAGGGAAGGGGCTACACCAAATTCTCTGGACAACCTGCTCCAGTGCCTCACCATCCTCGCAGGAAAATTTTTCTTCCTAATTAAATCTCCCCTCTTTCAGCTTAAAACCATTAGCCCTCATCCTATCACTGCCCTCTCTGATAAAGAGCTCTTCCCCATCTTTCCTTTAGGTCCTCTTTCAGTACTGGAAGTTACTGTTCAGTGCTGTTTTACTCAGATAAGATATAAAAAAGCAGCAAAGCACCTAATTTTATGGAGCTTGTGATGTTTCTACTCTTGTACAAAGGAGGATACTATAAAAAGACTCATCAATCCGTGACTTAAAAGTTGAAGATTTTATGAGATAACTATTCACAAACTGCAGATCTGGGGGAAAAAAAAAAAGCATATAAATAGTGATTCAATATTTACAGATCCGCATTTTACCCTGGAATTTAATATAGGAAATTTCTGACTCACCAAGAATATTACTTTATGGTAACTTATGAATAATAGTGAATTATGCAGTTAAATCAAGGTCACCTGAAAGATGTTTAACACATTAGTCATAAGATCCATGGTAGATTTCATTAAATGCCTTTATGAACTGCACCAAATGCGTTCTCTTCACAATACTCCCATGAAGAATTATTTCCTTGATATTGAAAAGAACCCAGTATTTGCTAATTATAGCATTTTTTTCCCTTTTTATTCTTTCCTTAGTCTTTATGGTCATGTATATTATGTATAAATTCATCTGAGAGAGCTTAGGAAGCAAAAAATAATTGAAAAATCAAACCCCAGAGCTTTCACATCCATTAAAATTATTGACTTTTTTACTGTCTGGGAAAAAAAAAAAAAAAAAGAAGTGGCTCTTGTATCAGATTTGTTTTAATACTCTAGGTCAAGGATAACATAAGTGACAGCTCATTGCATACAGAGCAGTTCGAGATAAAATATTGTAAATAAGCTATATAGTACAGTGGAGATATACTACCATTGTGATGCATTGATACCAAGGAATTTATGCATCTGCAGATTAAAAACCTGTGGCAAAGGACTTCTCAAAGTTGAGACAGACCTTAAGTACCAAATCTGGTTCCTCTGCTTAAAACTTTTTCATTCCTTTAGATGTGTATCCAATATCCATCTAAATATGCAAATATTTAATTTTCCCACCCCCCCAAATCAAACCTAGGCTTCTCCATTCTTAGAGCGATGCTCCAATATGACGCTCAGGTTTCCTGTGGCTGCAGAATCATGTTCTCTGTGGCTTGCTTGAATTTCTGGCTCCGTGACCTGCCGTGGATGAGCAGTAGACC
>WAAB01001395.1:0-13509 GCA_013389865.1 Piaya cayana
AGGGCTACTCCGCATTTGAATCTTGTTGAACCTCATGAAATTTTCACAAGCCCACTTCTCCAGTTTGTCAAGGTTTCTCTGTATACTATCCTGTTCCTCAGTGGTATCAACCTTACCACTCAGCTTAGTGCCATATGCAAACTTGTTGAGAGTTAACTTCATCCTATTGTCTGTGTCATTGGTGAAGATTTTCTACAACACAGATTCCAGAACAGACCCCTGAGGTGTACTGGTTGTCACTGATCTCCATCTGGACATTAAGCCATTGGCCACTACTTTCTGAGCGCAATGATCCAACTAAGTACTTACTCACTGATTAGTCCATCTACAAAATCCATCTCCCTCCAGTTTAGACAGAAGGGTGTTGTGGGGGACTGTGTCAAAGGCTTTACAGAAGTCCAAATAGATGATACCTATGGGTCTTCCCTTGTCCACTGATGTAGTCACTTCTTCATAAAAGGTCCATAGTTTGGTGAGGCAGGACTTGTCTTTGGTGAAGCCATAATGGCTGTCTCGAATCACCTCCCTGTCCTCCCGGTGCCTTAGCAAAGCTTCCAGGAGGCTCTGTTCCATGGTCTTCCTGGGCACAGAGATGAGGTTAACAGGTCTGTAGTTCTTACGGTCCTCCTTTCTACCTTATGGATCAGTTAAGAAAAAAAAACATCCTAAGATAGTCCTGTCACATACACCTGTTACTAAACATGATGAGTTTAATGATATTTTAGTTAAAAATAAGAAGGAAAACCGTGCAACATCTTCAACATTTCAGCACCTCAGGAACCAAGTGGAAAAATGAGAACACCTCTATTTATCATGATATTCACCCCCCAAAAAAATTACAAGATAGAGTCTTATGGACAAAGAAGATCTATCTAAACTGATTGTATAATTGGTTGTACTAAGTTGACTAATTTTTCTCTAATGGATATGTACAAGACCTTTATAATTCACTTATGGCTTCAGAGTCTTGTCCTGTTACTCATGGGCACTAATCTGTTATGCCTTCTGGACTTCTGCTGCTGTTATGCCAACTTTTTTTTTTTCTTTATTGATATATGCCCAAATATGTCTGTTCTTTGCCATCTGTACCTCAGACACATAGGCAAATGTTTTCCTGTGACATAAAATAGAGCTAAGTGGTGATATAAGGTATGTCTAGCTGAAGTCTTTTGATTATCCTCTGTAAATATTTATATGCTTCAGAATTCAAGTAATGAATAATTTTTTTAGAACTGCAAGGTCTCTCAATCATAAGAAAAAATAGTTTATGAAAAAATGCAAAAACTTATCAGTGAGGATGCAATGAACAGACTTATTGTATCTGCTGACAAGTGTTAGTACACATTCAGAAATAATTCCACTGAAGATAATATACAGATATTTATTGACAAAAAGATATATGCACACTGAACGACTGAAGCATGAATAAGCAGAGTGCAACTTTTCTGCCTTTATGCCATAGTTAGCAGTATCACAGAGTGTGATTATCTTTCCCAACAGAAGACATGCACCATGAATGCAGAAAGATAAGGCGCAGTCTGAAAAATCCTACAACAGCAGCTGAGATCATTTACCTATCAAGCACAGCTGGTGGTTGCTGCCCAGACTGTAAACTGGGACAGAAAAGCATTCTATTATACATGCAGCAAGGAGAGACAATCACACCCACCCACTTCTGCATTCAAAAAGCAATAGGTTAACTGGAAGGGTTCAATTCAGTCATGAATGCATCTGATTATATATGACACAGCTACAGAGCAGATGTGTGGGTTATAGTGGAGAGATGGGGAAGATTACAAGTAAGTAGTTTGGATTTTATTCCTGTGTCTAGGTCTAAACACATGTAGAGGAGGTTCATCAGTGTAGCTGAGTATACAGATATTTAGTAATAATGAAAGACTAAACCTCTTAAATTGCTGCTTCTACTTGCATACCAATAATATGAAGATACAATAAATGGTCTATGAAACTCTTGAAGGGGGAGAATTGGAAATAAGACTGGGGTTAAACCAAAATAACTACCTTGTGTGTCAGAGAAGTCTGAAGAAAACTTAGCTAACAAATAAGAAATAATTAAAAGTCAATAATTAAAAGTCAATTTAACATTACACATCATGTGCACCTCTGTACTACTAGTACAAGTAGGTTTGCATCAGTATGTAGAGAGACTTAACCTAAACTCTGACCAAGTAAGTGTATCAGGTTTACTCCTGACTTTAGGCACTGCAGGTTCAAGTTACTGTGAAAAAGGGACAAGAAGGGAAAAAGGAGAGAGGTGCTGTTTTACGTATCACTGATGGGGAAAAGCAGATACCAGCAGTATGAAAGAACCTATATCAGCCAAATGAGACATTCAGACCAATCCATCCATCCATCTCTCAAGTGAAAAGGGCCATATTTGGAGAGAATGAGTTAAAGATGAGGAAATGACAATGGGTTTTGCAGCTCCACGGGTAAGTGAAGAAAAAGAAATGGAAGATGGAAGAAAATTAAAACAATTTGCTAAGAAAGGAAGTAGCATACTATGTCTCTTCTGGGTTATTCAGGACTGAGGAAGTAGTTCTGATTTTCACCTCTACTACAAAAATTTCGCCTTGATTTTAGGCAGTCAAATTTCCCCTGTTTCTCAGCTGTGACACCATTGATAGTGACAGCTGAAGGCAACAACTTTAAAAATCCCACAAATCTGAAAATCAAACTTTAAAATATAGCTTTTCCACTTTAATTGTAAAGGTATTTATAATAATTGTCAGGTAATTCAAGTGCAGCTATCCTATCCCTTCATGCTGTACTTTTACACCTGACAGCTGATAATATACTAACAAGCAACTCTGCTATGATACTCATCTGGCAGATTTGACATGTGTTTTACATATTGATATATAACCCTTACATTTCATTAAATAAAAAAAAAATGTACACAAACCCACCCACCCCTCAAAACAAATTCCAAACATGACAATTTTTTACATAATTATTGCAGATACACCCCATTGGAAGTTAATTTGGATTTGGATTTATAGCGTCAGAAAGGGGCCAAGGATGGCAGTAGCCCTTTCATATCTGCACTCTAGTGCAGTGTCAAGTGAGGTATCTATAGGCAACAGAAGTCCTCAGACCTCCCCAGTGGTAGTTGCATTAAATGGACACTTTTGACTTGTTCATTACAATTCAGGAAAGTATTGCTGTTTTGTAGGTGTAACTTTGGGAATGCTTCAGGAACTAGAAACTGGCCACTCTGTTGTTAAAGTGAATCCTTTATATGTTTAACCATCATCTGCTTAAGAATAGCATCACAAAGCTGAGACTTGTATAATAAAGATTAATGTTGCTCTTTAGTGCATTATTCAAAATAAATGGGTTATATTAACCAATGCACAATTCCCCTCTCTCTCTGATTATTTTTAATTTGTACATTGACAAAGCCACGGATTACTAATAACAGCTGTCAATCATTTTCCTTAAAACAGTTTGACACTAAACACCAGAGATCACAGCAAATTATAAATAGAATGCTGCCTGCAGATAGCATACAAGCACAATTGTATTTTCAATGAAGAATACTATCAGCTTACACACTAACCCAAAATGCAGTGAAACAACCTTTGGGTACAAACAGAAGAGCCCAATGGTGTCCCCGATGACTTCTTGCAAGCTGTATGCACCACTGCCTTCCAGCAATATGCTTGCACCCTTATGAATTCCTGACATCCCATGTCACACATAATGAAAGAAAATAATTCTAGGGGCCACTGTATACCTTGTTTCATTTCCAATGGAAAGGCCACTGGTGCTTTTAATAGAAATATATTGGAAAGAAATATATTTGAAAGAAAATAAAGTTGGATGCCATGACTCTGCCACCAAACTCAGTCCGAAGAGGGAGGTCTTTCTGAGACTGGCAATACCAAGATGTACCAGGCTGCTTGTTGGCAACTTTGGGTTATCTCCCACCAAAATCCTTTGAATATCAGACTCATAAGGACTGTGTGAAATTTGTCACTAAGGAAAAGTACACAGGAGAAAGTAAGCAGCTTTGAGCAGCTGCCACAGGACCATTATGAAAATCTAAATACCTGGAACAGCAACAGTCACAGTTGCACTGCATTTTTTAGAGCTGAATTGTGTTAAAATTGCTCATGACCCTGTCTCTTTTGCAAAGATCAGAGCTGTTGTTCCTTCTTTAACTATGTGGATTGCACTAAAAAACAAAACCTAAATAAAATACCATACAACTCTAAAGTGAAAATTCATACTATGGACTTCAGAGGCTGCAGCCAATTTAGTTCTTCTCCAAGCACAAGTCTGGGACATCTTTATTTTCATAGACACATAGATACATTTCTGTTTTCATAGACTGAAAGAAAGACAAGTAGACAGGACAGATTCCCTCTCTTCTCCTGAATACTCCTTTTAACCACCTAACTCAACCTAAATGAGAAACAGAATACTCTTCCTTAATGAAAACACCAGAAAAGCAGTGCTAAAATAGGATGTCAAAGTTTCTTGTCTCACTCAAAAGAAAAAAAGTACATTAGTTAGCAATTATGTATTCTCAGCAGTGGAGTAATGACGTGAGTGAGCTAGCAGGATACAGCACAGTTTAAAACCACTAAGAGCTATTCATCAGGTCAAATCAGGCTGCCACCCAGAACTTCATTAAAAGTCTTCTTTACCATTAAAACCCAATTCTAACCTGACTGCAGGGAATGAGGGGATATCTCCATCATGGGCAGAAGCAGCAACATAATTTGTGTGTTGACTTTCTGTATGCAAGATATATAGTTGGTATTTCTAATTAATCAGCTTGGAGTGGCTGGTATATTATGATTTATAGCACCTTCCACTCTATCATGGCACTTTATTAGATGGATGGCAAGCCAGCAGTAATGAGGTTAGGAATGAGAAAACATCCATCAAACCTGGCTACATCATCTCAGGAAAGAAAACACACTCAAAAATCTCAGGCTGTGATCTAGGTCACAATGGTATAAAATGTGATTAAAACCAAGCATTTGACACTAGATAATAGGCATCTAGTTAGAAAAATACCTCTAGTGTTCCTGACTTTTAATTTAATCAAACTCATAAATATGCATTCTGGTAAACGTTCTGCAGAGTAGGTCTTATTTATATTCCACCAGATAACAATTTCCTCCAGAACAAACCCTTTATTTCACTACATGGTGTTATTAGGCAAGACACAGTCTAAAATACAAATGTATTAAGCCACTGACATTAAGCAAGAACACAATGATCCCATCTACTTAAATTTCTTGCTCTCTTTCTCACACTTGCTGTTACAGTTATTAGTCTAAAATAAAGCACCTTTAATCATTTTTAGCAATCTTTCAAGACACCTTCGATTGCCTCAGTAATAACAGAGAGAGAAGGGGGCTTTTAAGTATGGAATAATAGTGCACTGTAAATCTACCCCTTTAACAGGTTTATCCTTTTCTGTGTGGCTCAGTAGAGCTGGCAAATTTGTGTACAGAAGCCATAGACTGTATGTAAGCACTTGTTCAGCAAGATATTGCACTTGACTTAAGTACATGAGTCATCTTGCAGAGGTTATCAGTCATTTACCCACTGATGGCTAATGCAACAATTGATCAATAAAGAACTAACCCAGTTCCCTTTTGGCTTCAATGGGGACATCCTCATGCTGGTGCTAAAGGCATTGAGGTTAAGTTCTGTATGTCATGGAATTCTTACCACAGTGGAAGTGATGGGAGGTTTTCAGTGTCAGGGATGGCAGTGCAACAGGATGTGGAGCCAACTGGAGAGCTGTATAGCCGCTCACGGTTTCATCCACTGGGCTGTGTGGTAAAGCAAATCTGTTGTCTTTGGCTTATGTCCGGGTGGATGTCAAAATTCCTGGTGTGTTCATTTCTGCTTACGTAGGGGAACAGTAAAAGGTAAGCATTTCTGTCTTTAAAGGAGATTATACTGATCCACCAAAAGACGTGCATCAATACCTGCTTAGTTGTGAGCCTGATAGATGTGCTACAATGGGTAAGTATTTTGACTTGACCTCTTCTTCATTTTCCATTGTAAATGAAATTATGTTTATCATAGAAGATCCATAGAGTTATCAGAAAAATTGTACATGCATGTTGATACCAAAGGGCATGTGTTGGACAGGGAAAATCTCACATGAAATAGAATTCAAGGTTTTCCCAGCTCTTCATATACACACTATTCCATTTTTAAACTTTCAGAAAAGTGACATTTTATAATGATGACACATCTTGGTAAACATTGTGAGTTTTGTAGTGGGGCTGAATAACTGAATTTTATATTTTGCCCAGAAGACTTGTAAATTTGTGACTTCTGGTGTAAAATGTTATTTTTCACTTCTAGGGATACCTTTGAAGAATTTGCTAGTGGACTCTTGGGAGCTGAATATTCATGTGATCCTTCTTCTGTTTCCACTTGCTGCACTAAAAGATGCCTATAAATACACAAGATATGTTCCAAAGGTAACTTTTGTGTATAACCAATGACCATATTTTGCCAGGATTTTTTTATAGCCAGAGGTAGAAGCAAAGGCCTTTCTTATTTTCAGTGTAAATCTGGATCCCTAATAAAAAAGTTAAAAAAAACCCAAAAAAAACTTGTTAGGTTATTTCAGAATATTGAGATATTTCTATAGAAGCTGTTACATCTATACAAAGTACTAATTTTTCCCATGATTTTTGGTAAGAGAAGTGCATGAAGATTTTCATCCTAAACAATAAACTTTAAAAAGCCACTAAAATTCACTGACCTAATTTATTTCATAATTAGTGTCCTGCCAGGGCAATAGTCACCCTCTTAGAGCAACCTTCCAGTACCTGAAGGGCCTGCAAGAAAGCTAGGGAGGGACTGTTCACAAAGGCTTTTAGTGATAGGACTAGAGGCAATGGATACAAACTGGAAAGGGGCAGATTTAGGCTAGACTTAAGGAAGACTTTCTTCACCATGAGAATGGTAAGGCACTGGCAAAGGTTGCCCACAGAAGCTGTGGATGCCCCATCCCTAGAAGTGTTCAATACCAGGCTGGATGGGACTTTGGGCAGCCCAGTATAGTGGAACGCATCCCTGTCCATGGCAGGGGTGCTGGAACTAGATAATATTTAAGTTCCCTTCCAACCCAAACCATTCTATGATTCTATGAATTTGTCTTAACAAAAAAGGATAAACTTGAGCATAGACTGTGGTGGGCTGTGGTGCCACTTATGTGCACCACTAAGACTTTGATGCAAAACCAAAATTGTTTCTTGGATGAAACTAGTACTGTGCAAATAGACCACTGCCTGCCTACTTGCCATCATCATAATCCTTGCAGAAAGAGATTTATTATGCTGGATTTTATTACACATCCATTTTTAAGACAAATCAATTACATGTTTCCTTTGATTTGTTAATATGGCAGACAACCATGACTGCTGTTGTACACTTCTTTGGAAATATACTTATACAGTGCCAAGTAAGCTGGAGCTGAGAGTATTGGGAAGAGGATTTTAGTATCTTAGCTAATGGTCAATATGACTACCAAGTAGGCAGTATTTATTTATTAATGGATTGTGTAGTCAGCATTGAGTTGGAGCACATGTTCTGCTAAGGCAATTGAAAATAATGTCTTCTGAAAGAAAGCAGGTGCCATCAAAGGAACCATCCTAGTATTTAGGAGAAAGCTTAAAATGATTATAAAGTGTTTCCCTGCCCTCATCTGACAAAGCTAGCATTTTTTTTTCTGAGTAGTGTTAATGTTTCAACATTACAATTTAGATATTAATACTTTGTTGTTAACACTGTACATTGACTCTGTTAGTAATGTTACATTTTTCTCTCTCTCCCGTTTTTATGGGGAGAGACTCTGATCAAATACTACAGCAGGTCAGGTAGCCCAGATGTCTTCTAGCATTCAAAGGAAAAAAGCTTACCTTCTTTTTAAGAAAAAAAACCCCTGCTCTTTGCGAAACAGGCCACCACTGAGAAAAATAAATGATAGCCATTCTTCTTTGTCAATGAATTTCAGTGAACAGGTGGTCTCACCAACATTATACACAATGGCAGCAAATAAACACCTGATCATTTGGAGGATGAGATACAAACTGCTGTCTTCTTCACCACTCTTGCTTTTAAATTGTCCCTGCCTCTTTCTGGACTTTACACATTTAGACAGTCCTTGTATATCAGGTAGACTCCCTTGCCACCAAGCACATGCAAAAGGAATAGTAATCTCATCTTTGAGGATCATTCCAAAATTCTTCACAGTATCAAGAAGAACCTTCAAGAGTGTCACTGCTCCCCACATACTAAAGTCATAAATAAGAAGAATTTATTTCTTTCTTAATCCAGACAAATCCATGTAGCTTTTCAAAGGAGAATGCTGTTTCTTTGCCATTTAGTTTTACTACTAACTGGGCTGAATCTGAGCTTCCAGCTTTTCCCAGGAGCCAGGAAAGATGAATCCTTTCACGTTTGCTTATTTCCTTGTATCTGCTCAGTGACAATTATATTTTTTCCTCATGTTGTCATTAATTACAGAAGAACACCATTTTTCCTCAACAGCAACTGACATTTTGAGAACAAGTCTGTCATACAGCAAGCCTGGCCTGAAGCTGCAGGTGTTCCTGTTTCACTATACCACATAGCTTCCCAGGATGCCACAAACTCTGCTTTATTAGAAATTTTTCAACCAGCTTTGTTGATGACCCTTACTTTTATCGCATATATTGCAGAATGTGGCATTTTCCTAGCTTTCTGGAAATCACTTATTTAAAGAAAGAGATAGTTTCGGTCAAGCTCTCTTATGGCTTCAACCTAGCTGCTAACCAAGAAAATAACTTCATAGCTACCTATCTCCACCCAGGTAGTCCTCAGTGATCTGTTCAAGGTTTGAAATACAAAGTATCAAAGCAGTGAAGAAAATGAAATTTTCCAGCTGTTCACAGCTGGAAATTTTGTGCCACTGCAGAATAATTCTACATAAGGGCAGCATGCAAAAGCAGTGCATGTGGGATCTTTAGTTCATGAAATCATCCTGTTCCAAGCGATTCCCAGTGTATAAACTGGGAAGCTGTGGTTCTAAAGACCGTTGCATATGTGTGCTTAACTACTGGGTGACTCTTATCCTTGTCTTTTTGAGATAACAAATAAAAGCAGCAGCTAAATACAATTTCCAAGGCTTTACTAAGTTTGTGACTGCCAGCAAAGAGAGGAGAGAGGACTAAGTAGTTTACTGCATATTAATACAATATTGAATCTCAGTACCAAAGCACTGATTTTTAACTGATTCCTACAGATTTGTCTTGGGCATTAAATGTGCAATGTTTTTACACAACTCTGCTTTTACATTCCAGTATGTGAGTTTGTTCCCTTAGATGCAATATAAAACTTAACATCTAATGATACTTTTCCCTCAAAAGTGCTTTCTCAAAAATTGCTGAGCAGCTCATACAAATGCACCAGAAGCACAGTTCTGCGCAGCATGATTCCCCTTTTTTACATATGGAGATTGATCATCATTAGCATGAGGTAGGCACAAAAGGAATCTTTGAAATTCTCAGTCTTTACTTAGTCTGATGGCTATGTCATCCTCTGTAGGCCGTCTTCAGGCCTTCTCCCTGAAATACATTTAGGGCTTGCCAATAGAAATGTCCCTTACCTCAGCTACTTCTCTTTTAATAATAGCCATCAACTGACCTCATTCATCAGGAGCAGGTGTCTCGGTTTTCTAAATTTGCACAATCTCTCTTATTTGAATTACTAATATGAAGTTAACTGGCAGTTTTTCCACTCTGCAGAATGTAACAAATTTCTGGAGTCCTCCTACAAGCCCCCTAATACTCAGAGTGTGATCTTGCAACTTATACAACTTCTAAGCGTCCTAAAGACTAGATTAAACATCCTCTCTCTCCCTAACACCAAAATAGCTACAATCTTGATGGTGCACTATGATCAATGTGAGGAGGAAATCTGTGTTTGTGAAGATAAGAGCATGAAAAGAAAAGTAGCTAAGGTAAGGGATGTTTCTATCTGCAAACCCTAAGGATGTTTCAAGAAGGCCCTTGTTACAGGGAATGACATCAGCACCAGAAAACAATATTTAGATTTTTGTTTTCATTAAAATCTTTTGCCAAGAGACAGGACAGCATTTTGCTTGCAGGAAAACAAGGTTTCTCTAAATGTCATTTTCCTAACAAAAGTCCCTACAGTGCTATTGTGTTTACTTTCTTTGCATAGGAAAGATAAACAGTGGAACATTGATGCATAAGCCCTTCAACTATTGAGATATTGAATTCTGATCTTTAATAAACCAACACTGATGTACTTCATTGCTTCTGTTTGCTTAGTTAAGCTTGACTAGCACAGGACAAGGCACACATAATTTAATCAGATTGATTTTTTCATTTTACTTTTATTAATGCAGTAAGCATTGAGCTCAGTGAATTCACTTAGTTCTTACCAGTTTCAATGGGATAGAATCTCCTTTTCCAATTTTGCATTAAGACTATGCTTTGTGAAATCAGGAATGAAGTAATTAAAGAGAACATTCTATTGCTCACATTTCAGTATGGCTGTGATAGACATGCTAGTCTGTTTTCTGTTAGGAAAAATCCCACCTCTGTGGGACTCAGGGACATCTATCCAGCTGCCTTCTTCCATTCAGCATCTAGCAAATGCTGCTTAGCATTTCTTTCCATTGTTAAAAAATGCAAATGCTTAGCATTTGCTTTCATTTTTCTTAGCATTCCTCTTCCTTCTAGATAAATATAGTACTGTTGAACTGTCACTAATTAACTATTCATATAAAAGCCTGGCATGCTTTAAAGTGACACATTTGCTGAATCCTTGTTAAAGTCCAACAGTCTCATCCTTTTTACCTTTCTTTGGCAGGTTTATCATGGAACTTAATACTCGTACTGGATCATAGAATCATAGAATAGTTTGGAAGGGACCTTAAAGATCATCTTCTTCCAACCACCCTGCCATAGTCAGGGACATTATGCCTCAGACCTTCAGACTGAAAGCCTGCACATGGATACTGCATAGGAACTGGAGAACTAAAGACTGAGAATCTTAGTGTGTATTTTAGTTTATTATGATTAAAATAGTCTCAGTTTAACAGATCATTTTTGATCTGTATTTTTTAAAAAAACAAAGAATCATAAGCACTTTTATAAAAATTGCTTTGAACATAGCCATAAAAAACCCCATAGAGATACCATCTATCTGCTGTTAACAACCAATTTGTCCTCCAAGGTGGAATCCTTTATAGGGATATCTGACAAGTGCTTGAAAAGACTGTGTGAAAGACTGAATTATTGTAACACGCTATTGACACCTTATTTAAAAGCAACAGCTATAGTCCAGACCATTCTACAAATAGCTAATACATTATCTTCCCTTCTCTTCCTGAAACCTTTTTAGGCAAACATGTATGGTTGAAAGCTAGCCTGGAGATCACTTTTTAAAGGTATTAAGAGTAAAAGAATTTACATGAGATATATTTTCTGGATCTTTTTTTCATGGCCAAAGTTGGCTGACAAGATTCTTCCAATATCACATGCATTCTGTTAAGGTCTCCAGCTTCCAGTACCTAAAAGCAAAGCACTATCAGCCCTCACATTACACTGTTCAGAGCATGCAGCAAGCACAAATTCAGAATACTTATGGAGGTTCTGAATATTTTGACTGAAAATTGAAAGATTTTGAACATGAATGGCCCATCATCGTAGCTATACGTAGACCAAAAACTGCTATTTGCCAGAAGGGAGTGACAATCTGTTTGCTACATCAGATGACACATTAGTTTCATGACAGGCTTACTTGATATAAGGAATAGGTCCCTACAAATGTTTCAAGATAACTATTTTCTTTTTTGTATACAGGTTTGTGGCAAGCCAAACAAGACAACGGAGTAAAACTATTGATATAAAATGCTCTAATTGTTTTTTCCTTTGATTATACAATCTAGCTTGCACTGAATGTTTCTGGAGTTCCATTTACTGTGTAGACTTCACAAAAGTTGCTTTTGAAACTCTTCTTTTTTTTGTTGCTGGGTTCATGTAACTTAAATTATAAACACCACAATTTAATAGAACAAACTTAGAAGATACTTTCATAGACAAAAACCCAAGAAACTGAAGCTTTGAGATGAAAATCAGCCCAATGTCATATTTGCAATACAAATTTCTCCACGTGGCTTGGTGTTTAAGAAGCTCTATGGGAGAATATTAACACACATTAAGTAAGTGCTCCAGATCAAGGAACTGAGAATAATAAAGTTCAGTGTTTCTCCTTGTTGTGAATGTTGTCACATTCTTGTCTTATTTCTTTCTTTCAGTATACCTTAGGAAAGTAGAGTTGTGGGGTTTTTTAAACATAAATTTATAATAATGGACAGGTATGGTAGCTTTTTCTCTGAAATTATTGGCTTGAAACACAGAATAATCTTCAGGATGATTTATGATAAAAACACACCAAAAAATCTCCAGGCACTACCCGTAGCATGTTGAAATGTTTCTGTTAATAATGGCTCCATAATATTAAGGAATTAATGACTTAATGAAGTAAAAAAATAATTTAATGTGTATGTGAACTACATAGTAACTTAGAAAGATTTAAAGATGGGTTTGTGCTTCAGGAAACATCAAAAACTTTTATTTGAAACCCTTCAAAAATATCTTATGAAACCAGAGTAACATAAAGAGTTTTGAGGTCCTCTAGGTGCTCAAAATTTCTATGTAGTGGTGTATTTTTCTTTTACCTCTACATCTGAAAGTTGTGGCTAAAAATATTTAGTTGCTTATGCTGCTTCCAATACACTTTTTTCTTTTATTTATCACATCTATTTGCCATTCAGTACATAGGATGTGATCTTTGGAGATAAATCAAGGTGAAGTGTTCCTTCAAAACTCTTACTTAGAGGAACAGGTGATAAAACCTTTGCTGACATCAATTGAAGTTAACCCAGGAGTTAGAGGAGCAGAATGAGGCTCCCATGACCCAAGAGGAGGTGGTCAGAACCTTGCTTGCCCAAATAGACTCCCACAAGTCTATGGGGCCAGATGGGATCCACCCAAGGGTATTGAAGGAGCTGGAAGGTGAGCTTGCCAAACCCGTTGCCATCATCTTCCAACTGTCCTGGAAGACTGGGCAAGTTCCACTGGACTGGAGGATGACTGATGTGCTGCCCATCTACCAGAAGTGTTGCAGGGAGGATCCAGGGAACTACAGGCCTGTTAGTCTTACCTCAGTGCCAGGGAAAGTCATGGAACATGTAATCTTGAGTGCCATCATGAAGCACATGCAAGAGAACCAGGTGATCAGGTCCAGCCAACATGGGTTCACAAAAGGCAGGTCTTGCTAAACTAGCCTGGTTCCCTTCTATGATAAAGTGACTCAACTGCTGGAGGAGGATAAGGCTGTGGTCTTCCTGGACTTCAGTAAAGCCTTTGACACAGTTTCTCACAGCATTCTGCTACAGAAACTGTCAGCCTCTGGCCTGGACAGGTG
>WAAB01001395.1:13818-35401 GCA_013389865.1 Piaya cayana
GAATTTAATGAGGCTTAAGGGCCCTTCCAACCCAAATCCTTCGCTGAGGAGAGACCTCACTGCTCTCTACAACTACCTGAAAGGAGGTTGTGGAGAGGAGGGAGCTGACCATTTCTCCCAAGTGACAGGGACAGGACAAGAGAGGAGATTCAGGCTCTACATTAGGAAAGAATTTTTCAAAGAAAGGGTCATTGCGTACTGTAACAGGCTGCCCGGGGAGGTGGTTGAATCACCTTCCCTGGAGGTATTTAAAAGACTGGTAGATGAGATGCTCAGGGGCATGGTTTAGTGTTTGATAGGAATGGTTGGACTTGGTTATCTGGTGGATCTTTTCCAACCTGGTGATCCTATGATTCTATGATTCTGTGAATCTGGAGAGGTATTGATTGACTGGAAGACGGCTAAATTTGTCAGTCTTCAAAAAGGGCAGCATGTATGACCACAGTAACTATGGGTCTGTCAGTTTCACTTCAATGCCTGGTGAGATTGCGGAGATTATTCTGGGAGCTACCGCAAAACTCTTGAAAGACAATACAGCCATTGGTCCAGCTAGCATGGGCTTACAAGGATGTAAGCCTGATGACAGACTTAATTTCTTTCTATTACCCACGTAGTTGACCAAGGGAAGCCAGCTGATGTAATCTTTCTGGATTTCAGTAAAGCATTTGATACAGACTCTCACAATATCCTCCTAAACAGTGTCCAGAATAACACTGGATAAATAGATAATGCAGTGGGTGAGCAACTGGCTGACAGGTCAAGCTCAAAGTATCATAGATAATGGGGTTACATAGGACTGGCTACCAGTTACTAGTGGAGCTCTGCAGGGATCCATCTTAGGGCCAGTGCTCTTTAATATCTTCATAAATGACTGGGATGCGGGACTTGAAGTTTTAATAGCTAAGTATGTAGATGATACATAATTGGGGAGAGTTGTTGACACTCTTGAGGCCAAAGTGGCCCTGCAGAGGGATCTAGACAAACTGTAGAGCTGAGTAATCACCAAATGCATTAAGTTTAACAAGGGCAAGTGCTGGATTTTGCACCTGGGACAGTGCAACCCTGAATATATATGCAGACTGGGGACTGAGATCTACAGAGTGGCCCTGCAGAAAGGAATCTGGAGGTTCTCATCGATGGCAAGTTGAAAATGAGTCAGCACTGTGCCCTGGTAACCAAGAGGCACAGCAATGCCCTGGGGTGAATCAACCATGACATTGCTAGCCAATCAAGCGAGGTGATTCCTAGTGATAATTCTAACCTGGGCTCCTGGTAGGCAACAGAATTCCCTGTGAGTAGGGTGTGCTCAACATATTAGACCTTCTATTCCCCTCAGCATGGAGTGTCCTACAACTGTGACTTGCCTTTTCTTCCTTATGGCAGGTGCAGTAATGTGGTTAGGAGTGTGTTCTGGTCTTGGCCTCTCTTCCAGTGTAGATGGATCATTGTCCACTGGTTGGTCCTCCGTAGGTACAGTCTTGTATCTATTGTGCAGAGGCACCTGGGGAGGTCTGGGTAAGGAGTGGATTCGCTTGCTACCCTATTTGTGGACTTGCTTCCACTCCGTACTTCCTTTTTAAGTCCCTGACTATATCCTGATGGAAGAAGAGTACTGAATTCCTTTGATCAGGGGATTTTTCTGGTGGTTGACCTTGTTCATTTTTCCAAGAGGTCAGGGTGTGGTTCCACCAGTCCATCTCTTGCTCAGACTCTGTGATGCTCCTCAGCCCATCTACTTCATCTTACAGCTCAGCCACCAAGCTGAGGAGATAGACCAGCTGGTCACATTTTATACAACTGTTGGCTTTACTTCCCTCTGTTTCCAGTGCAAACTGGTGGCACTCCCTACAGCCAGAGACATGGACAGCTGCATCTTTTCTTGGGAGCTCCATCTGGGCTGATGCATCCCTTCTGGCGGGTGCAGAAGATGCAGCCTCCTGCCTTGTGGATACCATGATGGGGCTCCCTGTCACTGACTGAACTTAACTTCTGAACTCAGAGAGAGATGGTGCCCTCCCTCCTCACCCTGACTGCATAAACTGCCTCCCAAACTGCCTCACCACACCCTTCTGATGTGACATGCTCTGTTTGCCCATATCTGGTCATCATATTCCAGATTGTTAATGTACTCTGTTGATTTTATTTCACAAGAAAAATATTGTTCCAGTTTTATTTAATAGCTTCTTGGTTTTGTTACATACTATCAGTTCTCTAAGTGCTACATTTATACAGTGAGCATTCAAGGCTTTTTTACATAATAGATAAATTGAATTGTATGAAACAGGTTTTGTAGGAATAGAAGTTTTTCCGTTCTGTGATTCTGTTCAGAAATAGTTATATGTTAAGTAATTTAGGGATCTGTTTCTTGAGTGCATCATCAGTAAGTTTGCTAATGACACCAAGCTGATTGATGCTGTTGCGACACCAGAAGGACAGGACACAGAGGAATCTGGACAAGCTGGAGAAGTAGGCCTGTGTGGACCTCATGAGGTTCAACAAGGCCAAGTGTAAGGTCTTACACCTGCATCAAGGCAATTTACAGTTTCAGTGCAGGATGGAGAATGATGTGATTGAGAGCAGCCCTGCAGAGAAAGCCTTTGGGTTGCTCATTGATAAGAAGATAGACAGGGACAGCAATATGCACTCGCAGGCCAGAAGGCCAAATGTATCTTGGGCTACATCAAAAGAAGCACATCCAGCAGGTCGAAGGAGGTGATTCTGCCCCTCCAGTCTTGTAAGACTCCACCTGGAGTATTGTATCCAGTTCTGGAATCTTCAAAATATGAAGGATATGGAATGATTGTAACAGGTCCCGAGGAGGGTTACAAAGGGGATCAGAGGGCTGGAGCACCTCCCATGTGAGGGCAGGCTGAGAGTGTTGGGCTTGTTCTGCCTGGACAGGAGAAGGCTCTGAGGAGACCTTATAGTGACCTTTCAGTACCCAAAGTGGACGTAGAAGAAAGCAGGGAAAAGACAGGGGAAATGGCTATAAATTGGAGAGAGGAAGATTTAGACTAGACACAAGGAGGAAATTCTTTACAATGATTGTGGTGAAAAATTGGCATAGGTTTCCCAGGGAACTTGTGGATACCCCACAGGGCCAGGCTTGGTGAGGCCTTGAGCTGCCTAATCTAGTGGGAGGTGTCCCTGCCTATGACAGGGGACTTGGAATTAGATGATCTTTAAGGCCCTTTCCAACCCAAACCATTCTATGATTCTATCGTCTTGCCATACTGGGACTTGTTTTATCCAAAATATTACTGGGTTTTTTAGATCAATATGGACACTCTGAGGGTTTGTAGGATAAAAAACCCCCACATTGTAAATGCAAATGTCTGCTTTAGTAAATAAAAGTTTTCAGCTCTTGAGAATTTATCAATGTTGGCTTCTTTCCATATATGTTTGGACATCCAATAGTTAAATAAAAATAGTAGTAGCTCCTCTGTAAATGGTTCAGTTCATCATTGTATTGAATAGGAGTATTATTGTTGAAACTTAGAAAAGTTCTAAGAACCTGATGCTCCAAACTACTTTTCCTGCATCTTGTCAACTCAATGAGGTCAGTGCTGTAGGGCTGGCATCACAAACCATTTTCATTCAATGGAAGAAAATGCTGAATCAAAAGAAGAGAAACCTTCTCACATCTTATTCACTTTGTTTCAAGCTTCCCTTTTTTTATGTTTAGTTGTCCTCCATCAGGAGAGAGTATTGCTGGTACCTGTCATTCTACCACCCTGGCACCCAGTATCTACCTGTTGGCCAGCCAGATGAAGACAGGTAATTATTTCTAAAGGCTAGACTGAATAAATCAGCTGCTACAACATGACTCACAGTGTTGTCATGTAACAAGTTACTGGCTTATTTCCTTGATTTGTGCTTAAGCTATGCACGTCTTTGTTTGAGCTTTAGAATCTGGCACTTGGAACAGACATTTTAAGAAATCCAAAAGCCACTGAAGTCACTCCCAGGGACAGCAATGGAGAAAGGAGCACAACCTTTATATCTAATGATTATTTGAGTGGCTGTCAAGTTAAACTGCTCTATTAAGTACTTTGAATATAAAATCAACAGTTCTCCTGGAAGTGAATTAATTTGAAGTTTAAGAAATTGTGGGATGATTATTTACATGTAGCAAAACTGAATCAGGTGTTCAAGAGCAATTGCCTTAACATAAACACTTCAGAAGTAATGAAATGCAAGGAAATATTAGCAAGGATAGTAAATCTTAGTCACTTTTATCAAGATCTAAAGGTAACTTCCTAGCTGTTTTCTTGTGAAGACATATGTTTTTTGCAACAGGCTGTATCAATTTGCTTGGTTTTAGTCTGTCAAAAGACTTTCTTTTCAGAAAAAAAAGTAGTTTTGTACATCTGATCTGACTTTAGTCTTCATCCTGAAAGTTGACAACCTCCTGGCATACAGCCTCATAAGTCTCCACATCTGAAATGAATCCCAGTTTTACATTTTTTCCAGGAATCCCGNTATTGTATAAAACAAAGAGCAACTTTTACAAAACTGTATTCAGAAGTTGTTAATCTCATTTCCTATATTCTTTTCAATGATAACTGACAATGCAAGGAATGATTACATGAAGCAACCACTTTGACAAGCAATGTTTCAAACTGTCATTTTATAAAGCAGAAAATCTTGAAAGGATTAGTGTAGCTCAAGTATTATTGTCTCTCTTTCAAATTTTGGGTTAGTACTTTTAAAATTATTACTCTAGGGAATCTTAACTTTATCTTGTTCTGACCTTTACTCATAGGCTTAGAGACAAGACATTTCTCAATTTTTAAAATCCCTGGTTCTCTAATTTAATCCAGAAGTGCAATACTATTCAATTCACCTTTTAACTGTTTTTTGCAGTCAGTGTAAGTGTGGTCAGCACCATTGTGAAAAGAGAATTATTTTTGAATTGCAACAAAACCAGAGCAAAGCAAAATCTAGATTATATGAGAGGTTACCATGTGAACCACCATGTCCCTCTATTCTAATTTGATCTTTAAGTGCTTTGACAAAAGTGACATCTGACCATATTCCACTCATTAAATTCAGTGCTTTTCCCTGTACTATCACCATTACTTAAGGAATGGGTAGATAAGTACAGTGTTCTTCCTTCTTATTTACAATTTTGCTTTTATGAACAGGATCAGTCACTGGTGTGTCTCTTTCTCTCTGCTAATTATGAACCTACTTTAATTAAATAGCTAAAGTTAGGAAAGTGAAGGTATAAATGTCCTCTGAATGCCAATGACTCAAGTAAATATCCATTCTGTTTTTTACTTTTCTGGATAGATATTTTAATGTAGCCCTTACTGCTCTTCATGAAAGAGGAATCAAATAGAGAGATATCCAGCACTTCTTGTCCTTGTGAAAACTCAATGATGAACTGCTGCTTGTTTGCCTTCAGCTCTACTAGATATTCTTTGCTTATGCTAGGGTTATTTTAGCTTTAACACAAATTAATACATAATAAATGGTAGGCAATAGAAGTTCCAAATCTTTTTTTGAGCTTCACTAGATTATTCTTGAGTTTTCATTGAAGGTTTGGGTTACTTGCTGGTTTATTCCAGTGCTCTCTTTCACTTTATGCTGTGAACTGCTGAAAATCCATTTCAAAATGGTACTTAACCAGATAATTCCCAGAAGAAAATTTAAGACTATTAGTTTCAGTCCTGCCCTTTCCAAAGGTGTATAAAAAGATACAAAAATGGATGAAATGCTTAGACAAAATTACCACGTAACTGAGCTGTGCATGTTACTGTTTCTGCTCAGATACCATAGCGACGGGTGCCTCAAAAATGAAATAGATAGATGTCATTCAGGCATGAGAGAATATGCTTGGAGTAAATCATCATGACCTTGACCAGCAGCACCAGTGAAAAACTATTACTGTTAAAGTGAATAGTTCTGTTAAACATGTGGTGGGTGTGACCTGCAACAGAAAGACTTCATGTACTAAAACTGAAGCTTTTTCAAGATCTTCTAAATTATGATGTGAAAGTTTTCATACTTTCCATTTCCAAGTTTAGATATTGCCCAAAATCACTTTACTGTTTGGCAACAGAAAATTTCCTGCTATTTCACTGTGTAGTTATATTTATCAGGTTATATTTTGTAACTGATGTACGCATAAACTAAAAACCTTATATTTATTAAGCTGTATTTCCATAACATCACCTTTCATTCTAGGCATTATTAAACACAAACAAATTTGAATTCTACACTCTGTAGTGTTTGTCTATCTTTTGTGATTTTTTTTTTGCAAGGAGCCATTTGTATATTTGTGGTTTCTATTGCTATACAATGAAAATATTCTTGGTTGTGAAAATAATGTGTTTGGTTTTCTTTCTATCTCTACAACTCTGTAGTACAAGATAAGGTGAAAAGGGGATTTGAGAGTATTCTTGGGTAAGAGGGTATGTGCAAAGGTTAACCTCAGGTTTTCAAACTTTTATTTTCCTGGATGAAGGGAGGCTGATAGGCAGATCAGGCATGTAGTAGCCTTTCTCTATTCTTCTTTTATTCTTGTAAATTCTATGCACTAGTTTTACTTTTTTTAAAATACAAGCACATAAAATGCAAATTAGTAAAGAAAAAGACAAGCATGTTTGCAATTAGATAGAGACCTAGACCAGCAACTTCATGCCAAAAAAAGAAAAAAAAGGTATTAATCTTCTGATCTTCTGTTTCTGAGGAAAGATACATAATGTACTGAAAATCATATGTGAATAAGTGGGTTTAAGTTATGGTGAGGTAAACATGTAAGAGACAGAATAAGCGATAGATGAAGGCAATGAATGAATGTATCTATGGTTCTCTTCTGTTAAGGTCCACTAAGTTTTGCAATTCTATGTATAAACTAGGAACATTTAAACTCGTTTTAAAATACTAATTTACACTACTTCACAGGTGATCTATAAGCCTGATCACATTTCTCTAAAGGTCTCCTATGCTCACCTGAACAGCAAAGCTCTGACAACATTTTCAGTAGAACATGCAAATACACATAAGGGTGGACTGCTGCATATGTGCACACATGGGCATGCATATCTACCTCTCTGTGCATGAGGTGTTTTGCACTTTTTCCCTTTATTAAGTAGCCATTCCATCAATAAAAGATGAAAGGCTTTGTTTATCCTAACAGGGATAAATATAATCTTGAAAAAACAAAAACTTATTCTGCTTTTTGCAGGTTTAAGAGGGTCAAGTATAAGTTGTTTGTGCTAACTGCCCTGAATGAAGAAACTTCCTGAGCCAACTGTCTCCAAAACCTTGGGTTTCCATTGAGTTGTGAGGTACAGGCCCAGCTTGGATAAAAACATAATGTAAATGCCATAACATAGTTACCAAATACTTAATGTTAGTAAAGAAAAATTAGTTTTGTTCCTGCTTTTAAACTGGGTTATTTTATTTCCTTAGTAAGCTACTATGTAATATGCCAAATTGTTCTATTTCCAGCACAAAAATCAATTTGGTATACCAGTATGAACAAAATTGAAATACTTACATGTACTTTTATCATTCTTATATTTCCTAGCTCTATTTGTATATTCATAATACAGACCCCCACCTAATAAGTTTTTTCTTACATATGATTAAAGAGTAGCTGAGCAATACTGGAAGTTTCAGAGTAGTCTGCCACTACTGAATTATAAACAGATTTAATTATTCTATCAAAAAAAGTTAGGAAAACAAAATAAATATACTTGCAGCAGACAGAATCTCTGCAACACTAATTGCAAGAGCTCTGTAAGAGCTTTCAGATAATAAGTCCTTAAATAATGAATTTATATGGGAGAGAATAATGACACCCAGGTGTAAAACCTTAACCTGAGAGTAGTGCTACATACTCAATGACATAATTGCCTCTGTTACCATATTCTAGTAGAGGAATTGAAATGAAAGAAATAATTTCAATACAGAAAATAGAATGAAATGAAAGACAAAACATGTTCAAATCACAGGTGAGATCTGAAGCAAAAATATATGATAAAGGACAGGTAACTAAATTGCTACTTGAATTTTGAAAGCAGGTTTAAATATTATGTGATAAATTACATTTAAGTGCTATTCTCAGTCTGTCTTGCTACCACAAAAGCAAGATTTAAGAAAATTCACACTGAGAACAAAAAAGGCCTTTGTTAAAGGCTCTTAACTATGCACTACAGTTTTCTCATTTCCCTGTAAAAATCCTTTTTGTTCTTAAGTATTTTTTTCCGTGCAATAGAAAGACTGTGGAAGATTCCTTTAGTAAAGGCCTCTCTTTCTCGACATCCTTGATGTTCAGAGCCTAATTCTGTTCATCGCTCTAGCAAATATGAAGCAATGATCGTATGTATTTTACATATATTTTTGTGTTGTATTCAGTGTAAAGGAGCATGGGAAGGAGTTATTTCTTTTAGTAGAGCTTATCACAACTCAGCACTGCTGCAATGTTACCTTGCCAGTTACCATTGTGCCACCATAGAGCAGAACAACAGTACTGTTAATGTAGGTGATACTAGTGCTTTTTTTCCCACATTCAGGAAGGATTATGTCCAGCAGAAGCATGAATAAGGAAAGATGTAATTGTTCTTATCACACCATACCTGCACTGCTGTTGAGGCGATTTTTACCCAAATAAAGCACATTAGTAACAAGCAGAGCTGATTCCAATAGTCTTTTTTTTTTTTTTGGATATGTTCTGCACCGGCTATTTTTTTAACATGCAAGTAAGGCCATTAAAAGAAGAATATTTAAATTTTGGTGAAAAAAGTATTTGACATTTGCATTACAGCAGCATTTTGATATGAGTTGTGACAGTTTTCACATTCTGCTGGGAAGTCAGAACTACAGAAACAACGCAAATTCATCCTGACCCCAGAAGACAACTTTTTGGGCTGTTGAAAATATCTGTTGCTTTCTACTGAAAACCTGACAGTTACTGTCAGCATTGTATCTGTATTTCAGAAGCCCCTCTTGGTCTTAGATAAAGTTTAAGTGTAGAACAAATAGGTGACCCTTCTCTTCAGGACTGTTAAGAGACAATAAAGAGAACTTCTTGGTCAGCTCTGTTTAATAAAAAAAAAATTAAGAAGATATTGTACACTTCTCTCCTCATAATCAGTGCTCAGATGATTTCTGGAGTTAAGATCTGAATTTTTGGAGCAAAAGAAGTGGCATGCCTATACCCATGGGACTCCCCTCACTGCAGTAATACATCTAAGATGCTTCTTTTTGCCCCTGTCACTACAGGACCATTCCTGGTTACAAATTCTGATATCGCTGCTGTTTGGGAAGATGCATGTGTTTTTTAAGATACAGTGACTCTACAGGAGGGAACAGGGAGTTTACAAATATCACTGCACAGCACTGACTGACGTTTGTGACATGCAGCTTCTCTCAGAACAAAGATGTGTGATTGAGGACACTGAATGAATCTAGTTGTTCACTGGATTCTGAAGGAAATAAGTTATATCCTATATGTGTCCTGCTCTGGCAGTCTATCTGGTAGTATGGTTCTCCATCTTTCCTGGTAACATGGTTCTGAATACCCACTGATTCTTTTTGTTATCTTGATACATTGCTTTCATGCCAAGGGTTCCAGCAGGTGAAGTTGCTGGGGAAGAAATTATGCTAATCTTGTAAGAATTGGAGAGCATGAAGGAATACACACACCCAACTACTGCTTCACTACACATGGCATGCCCGTGCAGACCTTTTTAGATGTGAGATAAGGCCTGCTCCTAGAAGACAAGTGGGGCAGATGCAAGGGTGCTGTTATGCCCCTTTTTGAAGTGTTCACCTGTGGGAAACCTCAGCTAGTCTGAGGAATTAGAGTGTGTGAACTTAAACATTGGCCTTGAATAGATGCCTGAATAAACAAGATTAGGAAGCTGCCAGGCCCCAGTTGGAATCGCCCAATTATGAAGTTACAGCTGAGAAGGAGTCCCCCAATTACAAAGACACAGCTGTAAGGGGTCATCCAATTATGAACTGTTGGTCTTTAGCCAGTTGTGCATGGACATGCAGCTGGGGAAGGGGCATAAAGGGTTTTTTGTCCCACACCTTCTATGTGTTGTGGATTGCCCCAACTGTGACATTCATCTGGATTTTTCTTCCTTTTCATTGCATAGGAAGTCATAAGCATTGGAAAAAACTTAAATGTGCAGCATTGAGATTCACATTTGAAAACTAGATCAGACATGACTCTTCACAGTTAAACTTGAGTAAAACACATTTCCAGTAATAAATACTCTGCAAAGTACCAACTGGTGTTTCTAATGGGTTCATACAAACAGTAGTTTAACAGAGCAGTGCAGTCCTTTATTACAGAAATATTAAGATTTAGGAAATAACTCTTAAAAAGCAAGGAACAATTGTCTCTATATGCTTGTTGTTAAAGCTAACCATTTAAACTGCACAAATACATTCTGTGATGAGTACATTTACATAAATACTGATAACAGAGATATACTTGCACACACAAAATTGTAAGTATTTAAAGAGATGTCAATTTGAAGCTCCTTCTTTACCAAAAAGCTGAGTAGTTGAATAGTGTGGCCTCTGAAACTCCTTAATGACTTCTATGAGACAACAGTTTAAAATTTTCTATTTTAGAATATTGTTTTGTCTACCCTGTGTCCACACAGATTTCACCTGTGGAGAAATGCACTAGTTTGCTGTAGTCTAATGCTTGTGCAAAAAGAAGTAGGCTCTTATTGTAGTTCCTTCTTTGAGGGTTCTCAGGAACTCTGGAGAGAAATGTAAGCAACTCAAATGTTACTTCTTGACTTCTGACTGGTGCTTAGCTTTAGATTGAACTTCTCTATGCCTTACGTCTTCTTCCTGAAGAGTGGTAGCAATAATATCTATATGTAAAGTCTTCTGAGGCCTGCAGCTGAAAAGGACATCATAACTATCTCCTGTATTAATACAGTTATCACATATAGTTAAGCCATACTGGACTATCTTTTAACTTTCATGGTCTGTCTTTCTTAAACTGTTCAGCTGAGTCCTGAATGTAAAATTCCACTCTTTCTCTAAAGACTTTTTTTTTTCTGATTTCCTTTCATTTATATGCCTGCCTTCTTTTCTTCCCACTACTAAACTACTAAAAGGTTATTTGCTCTATTATTTGTGTATCACTACCCTTCACTCCTTAACTGTTCATTACTTTTTCTCATTTTCATCTTTACCTTCTAGTTTCCTTTTTCAGATTCTTGTTATCCTCCTCCTTTTGTTCCCATGGATAAATGTCATGCACAGAGCAAGAAAGGATCCGTGGACTACAAGAGTGTTCTATTTTTTTGTTGTACTGCGGTGCTGAGATCTAAGCATTAGTTAAATACGTGCTGGCACTTCAATTTGTAAACTCCAGTTCAAGTAGTTGATAAATAGCTTGGATAGGTTGGATAGGTGATGTAGTTAAAAGATTTAATTATTTAGAGCTAAACTTCTGGGTTTGGGCTAGATTTTCAACGTAAGAGAAAAATAATTATAAAAGGTAGGTACTGTGAGAACATATGAGAACACATTGCGCTCTTGGTGACCCTTTTAATTTGTCAGTGGGAGTTCTGTGTGTTCAAGAGAGTAATGCAGCCTTCAGGGTCTGATTTTTCCAAATATTAGAGGCTCTGGGCCATGTGCAAAAATGTATGCATAATTGGACACTTAATCTGAATGTACACTTACTGTGATTGCAAATGCAAATCAGGCTGTGAGCATGAAAATGATCAGTAGAGTTTCAATACTTGTGTGTTACATGAAGTCACAGTAGTTGCACATGTGGATTAAGCATATAATTGGGCATATATTTTTGCAAGTAGCCTTGTCCTTCAGTACTGTGAAAATGAGACCCTTTGAGCTTATTGTTAATGGTTTTATTTTATTATTTTCATTTTAAAAAAGCATTGCAAAAATTAATGTATAATACATTGAGTTGATCTTGCACTCATTATTCTATAATTTGGACTTCATCAGAGATGTTTCCAAAGACATCAAGGGCTTTGCTGGGAGGAACAGCCTTTTATATCTGGTGCAAATTTCTAAACAGAGTAACTGGCAGAAAAACAAAGGTACTACGGTGGTCATTCCCATACAATGTCAACATTTTTTATTTGCTGTTCTTCTATGGCTGTTTAGATAAAACCTTATAGGACTGAAGACTTGAAAATAACTGTTTATATATCAGACTCAAAAATAGTTCTTTTATGTACAAGATAATAGAAAAAGTTCCCAATTTCATGTGGCATCAACCTGATCTGGAACAAAGGACTGTGAGTCTTTGCAGATAAATCAAAAGAGGTTTATTGCTAAGGAAACAAAACAATAGCCAAACAGAATAAAAAAAATACTTGCTCTGATTTCTGGCTTTAGATGTTTTATAAAAATAAACAATAAGCAACAGCATAATTGCTTCTCACTAGTCTCTGCTTCTTCTCTCTGTTTTGATCATTAATCAACCCTAACCTTACAGAAACAATTGAATTCAAGGTGAGTTGGCTGATTCTTATCCATCTTCAAAAGAAGTCTTCACTCCAGACTGTTAACAGGATAATAAAAAATAGTAAAAGGACTAGGGCAAAACTTGATTCTATAATATAATTGATGGGAAGTATTCTTTTTCTTCTTCCTTTCATTTGCTTGAGATTGAAGAAAAAATAATGTTTTAAAATGAAGAACTAGGTAAGAATTAAATCATTGTAACCTGGAAAAGATAATCAAATTATTTTCAAGCATCTGAAAAAAAACAGGCTAACAGAGCCAGATATTTGATACATTAATCAGGAACAAACTTTGTCAAATAATTCCTGCAAGATGGTATCAGGACTTATAAATGGAAAGGTAATAGTAAATTGATGCTAGCCTGTCCAATAATATTCAATAATAAATGTAACAAAAAAGGGATATGGAATCGTGTGACCCACTAATAAGCTAAATTGGAAAGTACTGTTCCGATAATGTATCAGTAAAACCATGCAAAGATGGGAAATAACTGTTTCTCACAGAGTCTTTACCATTGTTCACAGTCAAAAGGATGGATTTTTCTAAGTGTGTCATTGTAGAAAGAGACATTGATATAGCTGAATGCATTTAAGCAACTAGATCTTTCCACTCCTGTTTATTATGGTTCCCCAAACCATATGGTTTTTATGGTCAGACCAAAACACCTTACTTCATCAAAATTCAATAAAAACCTTAAAATTATTCATTTTGACATATCCCCATATGAAATTTAATCAAAATTGGCATGTCCCTCTGGAAAAATAATCCATTTGATGAAGCTTTGTCTTGTGATATAAAACTGCTCCATCAAAATTGTTTTGACTGGTTCTTATTTTCATCAGATAAATCATAAAACCATGAACAGTTGAAATGCCTATAAAAATCTTGCTCATAGCCTCTAAAGACCGGCTTTAAAAAATGGCTGTGGAGATTAATTAGTCTCTCAGGCTAATAAGTACCTCTGAGGCTTGGTCTTCATGCACATGAACATGAATTCAGGACTGTGGAATACAAATTGGGATGTGGTCCATTCTGTGCCCAGGCAGAGAGCTTTCACCTTTCAGAAGCTTCAAATCTGTCATCTTCTGCTGTTTTCAGATACCTACGTAATACACAAAAGGGAAAAAATTATGTACTTTACAGAAGGACCAAGTGAGAGAAACTGAACTTTGGATCTTCCTGTTAGAACAGGAGATAACAGATTTTTTATGAACTGTGTAGAAAGGAAGCAAAATAGTGTTTTGCCCTGAAGTGATGTTATCTAAAGGCTTTTGATTGCAGTTATAACAGTAGAGTGCGTGTATTCTGCTTTGTTGTCTGTCAGTCTGTGCTTGTTGAATGAACATGTGCTTGGGAGAGGTCTGAAAATACTGTTCTTAACTGTTTCTGGGTAATACTAATAGAAGTACTCATTTACTTGTCAAATAAAGTTATTTTCCATTATTACTTCTGAAAAGTATTAATCTTTGCTGTACTCCCTGCATTTGGTGCCAAGAAAACCTACACTGTCAGAGGATTTAAGCGTTCAGCAAATATTTAATCCCAGGTACAAGACACAGTGAAACAAGCTCTGTTCTCTCTTCAGCAACAGAGGAGGGCTCTTCAGAAATGCAATGATATTTGAGCTGGTTAATGTATATGTATATGTGTATGTATATGTATTGAAATGGTGAAATGGAATGTTAAGTGAAATGTGCTAAAACAATATTAATGGCTATGATAATGGTAACTGCCCTTATCTTCTTGTCACCCAGAGTCCTTAAGATTAACTGCTCAGACCTGGCCAAGCCCTGATGACTCTGGATTGGATTAATTTTACACACACACACACACACACGCGCGCGCACGCACGCACGCACCCCATGGATATGAAATGAAGTTCCAGGCATAAGGCATGCTTGTAATTTTGTGGAAAACCCATGAATATGAAGACAACTCTGTGTATATGACACTCTGAAATCTCTGTTGGTTAGAATTCCTCTGAGAACAAGTCCCTGTGCTTCTCCAGCTCTGAATAAAGAATACCTGCCTTATAGTTAAATTAACTATTGGGCATGAATTCCTTTGTTTGAATGTGTATATAACCACACACATAAATCACTATGACCTGTGACAGGAGTACTAACTCATCCACTTTGTGTTTTGAATTGTGAAGTATAAGCAATAAAGTATAAGGAAACAATAGTAAATAACTTCAGGTTTCTCTATCTAAGAAGATTGTGAGCAGTAAAAGACCAATTAAAATATCTTATTGCACTGGGATGTAAAGGGAAAGTGACAGAAGCTATGTTTACAGTTGGCAATGTATCAACCATTTGTTATAAGTAGCCAGCTTGGATTAGCAAGGATTTTATCTCCTTACTAGAAGTGTGGTCTTGTCTTAAGTTATTAAAAGTAGTTTGAAGTTACTTAATTCAAGAGTGATGTATGGAAACTGTACAAATGCTGAACTTCTCTTCATACAGGATTAGAAAATAATTGAATAAAAGCACTGCTGAGTTGCTCCGTGGCAAGGTACTGACCAGGCTGACCTGGTCAGTCGTAAGTATTAAAAAAACTTGAGGTATTAAAAGGTGATAATATTCTTAAAAATTGCTCAGTTATTTTGATTTCCTCTGAGATCAATTTTCATAGGTTTTTCTTCTACCATAAAAGCCCATGTCAGGAAGAAACCTCTTGCAGTTTATATTCCTTTTTGTCATCCTAATAGGTTGGCTTTTGAAAGTCCATTATTCTTAGTCACGCAGGTATTACATGATTATGTAAATTACAAATATTTTTTTTAGGCTGGTGATTATTGGAAAGGAGAAGAGTGGAAGTGATTTGGCAAGTTGATATTCATGAAACCTTTGTAAGGTTGTGCCAGTGTTCTTGGTCTTATGAGGCATATATCACAATCTCTGTACACCTTCAAGTTCTAAGGATGTAGAATCATAGAATCATAGAACAGTCAGGGTTGGAAGGGACCTTACAGATCATCCATTCCCAATCCCCTTGCCATGGGCAGGGACATCCCACTAGATGAGGTTACTCAAGGCCCCATTCAACCTTGCCTTAAACAACTCCATGGATGGGGCTTTCACAACTTCCCTGGGCCTTTTTCATGGTGAAGAAATTCCTCCTTACATCAAGCCTAAATCTGCCCCTCTTCAGTTTATACTATCCTTACATCAAGCCTAAATCTGCCCCTTTCCAGTTTATACTAGCTCCCCCTTATCCTATCACCAAAAACCTTCAGGAATAGTCCTTCTCCAGCTTTCTTATAGGCCTTCTTATGTTGAAGATTCCAGAACTGGACAAAGTACTCTAGATGAGGTCTCACAGGAGAGGAACAGAGTGGCAGAATCATTTCCCCCAACTTGCTTATTTTGATGCAGCCCAGGATACAGTTGGCTGTCTGGGCTATGAGTGCTCATGTTGAGCTCTTCAGTGAGTAGCATCAACAAGTCCTTCCCTGCAGGGCAGCTCTCAATGACATTATCCCCCATCATGTAACAAAAATGGGGATTGCCCCAATCCAGGTGTAGGACCTTGCACTTGGTCTTCTTGAACCTAATGAGGTTCTCATAGTTCCACTTCTCCAGCCTGTCCAGGTCTCTCTGGATGACATCCCATCCTTCTGGTGTGGCAACTACACCAGTCAGCTTGGTGTCATCCGCAAACTTGCTGAGGATGCACTCAATCTCACTGTCGATATCATTGATAAAGATACTAAACAGCACCGATTCCAGTACAGACCCCTGAGGGACACCACTTGTCACAGATCTCCATCTGGACTTTGAGCTATTGACCACTACTCTCTCAGTACAACCATCCAACTTGTTTCTTATCCACTGAACTGTCTAATTTAGAGAGAAGTTTGTTGTGGGGGCTGTGTCAGAGTTTATCTGTGCCCACTGCTGCAGTCCTCCCATCATAAAAACCACTAAGTTGGTCATACAGAATTTGCCCCAGGTGAAGTCGTGTTGGCTGCCATTAATCACTCCCACATCCTCCATGTTTCTTAGCATAGGTTCTAGGAGGATCTTTCTGGGATCTTCCCGGGATCTTCCCAGCAGTAGAGGTGAGGCTGACAGGTCAGTAGTTCTCCAGGTCATCTTTTATACCATTTTTAAAAATGGTCACAACATTATCATTCTTCTAGTCACCAGGGACTTCTGATTGCCATGACTTTTCAAATACCATGGAGAGTGGCTTGGCAACCACACCTGCCAGTTCTCTCAGAACTCTGAGTTGCATCTCATCAAGTCCTATAGACTTATAAATGTTAGGGTTCCTCTGGTCATGAACCAGACCCTCCTCCACAGTGGGAGAGGGTTTATCCCCATGGTCACCATCTTGCTGTCCCATGACCCAGGAGGAGTGAGGAGAGGCAGTTATCAGTGAAGACTGATGCAAAATGTTGTTAAGTACCTCAGCCTTCTCCTCGTCTATTGATACGTGACCACCATTCCCTATCATCAGTGGTGGTACATTCTCCTTGACTTTCCTCTTGGTTGATGTACTGTAGAAAGCCCTTCTTGTTAGTCTTTAATTCCCTTGCCAAGTTTAGCTCCAGATGTGCGTTGGCCTTCCTGAACTCATCCCTACACATACGTGCAGTGTTCTTATACGTATCCCAGATTACTTGCCCCTGCTTGCACAGCTTGTGCAGTTCCCTCTTGCTCCTCAGTTTAACCAGCACGTCTTGACTCAGCCACACTGGTCTCTTCCCTTCCCTGCCTGATTTTTTACATACAGGGACTGAGTGTTCTTGGGTTTTATGGAAAGCACCCTTTAAAAAATGGAGATCAAAAGATGCAGATCAAAGGAAAAGGAAAGCTCAAATAATTTACATCTTACCATTGGCAGGCCTGTGTTCAACCATCTCCAGAAAAGCAGGACTCTAACATGCGTAATGGTTACTTGGAAAGACAAATGCCATAACTTCAAGTAAATCTTCCTCTTTCTCCCTGAAAGAAGGAATAAACAGGAATTTTGGTTCTTTACTAGCTGAAACATGGGCAGGCCATCAGCAGGAACAAAGGACAGACCTCACCATGAGGACACAATGTGGTAGGAGATAAGATAAAGAGTGTTAGAGGATTCTGAAGACACAGAAGAACTGTGTCAAGACTGGGTGATAAGATACGGTAATGAGTTCTGTGTATGTTTAACCAATATCTGCCAGAATACATAACGTGTTTCTCGGAAACTATATGAATATGTATGTTTAACCAGTATAAAAGTCCTGTGTGTCCAGCATCATATTATTTTTAAATCATATTATTTTTAAAGCAATAAATGCTTAATAATGAAATTCACATAGATTATTGAGGTTTTTTTTCACGGGTCACTTCCCTCAGCTTTCTCTCTGGTAACCTGGGGTCAGCTGATGCAGCTATGTCTCCTCGAAAGTTTTTGTGCACCCCAAGCCTGTTTGCTGTCAGAGCAGTCTAAGAATCAGAAAAGGCCTTGATGCTGCATGAACACTACTCACCAACAACTAAAACACGTCCCATGAAAGTGCTTTCTGAATGGAAAAAAAGTGTTCCCCATATCAAATTTGCCCATAGGAAGATGTCCTTTTTAACAATATTAAAATCTTTAATGTGGAAAATTAAGATTTTTTTTTCCTGTTTTTCAAAAATGTACAATATATAGTGTGGTCTGCCAAGTCCGTAGGAAAGTAACAAACTGGAAATAAAACTCCCATGACACCCCTAAGTGACACACGGAATCAAGACTCCATAACTTATAAAGTAGGTATGCTTATTCAGCACGGAGACACATGTGAAAACAATTTCTCCATAACAACGTGCGTGCCCATCATGGCAACTCATCTTGNAGTTAATTAATTTTTTTTTAATTTTTTGTTTTACCCTTAAGTGTTAGTGCTTATCTCAAGCTGCTAAACAATGTTTGTCCTGTTAGTACTTACCCTAGCTCCAAATCATAAGAAGTTTGGATACATGTTAAAGTTATTATGCTAAAATGTTTTGAGTTTTGAATGTCAAAATATTCTGTTTTGATCTCAAATGCTGACATGCAATGTTAAATAGTTTGAATTTTCATTATGATTCAAAACAAAGTCAAATGTTTGTCTGAAGACCAACAGAAATCATAAAAAGAGGACAATTGTGAACGAAGTAGGAGACACAGCTGGTATTAATTTTTATTGCTGGCATTAAAGGTTGATAATGTCAGGGTGGGAAGGCTGATGAAATGTTCTAAAAACTGATAGTGGTAATCTAATCTGATAGTGTCAATCTCAACATGTTGTGGTATTTTTGAGGCATTTGATTCTCTAGGGAGAAATATACAGAAGAGAAAAGAAATCTGCATACAAAGAAACTCAAATAAAAATAGTTTATAAAATATGTTTACAAGAATAAGCCTTTGAACAATGTGATATGAATATTGCCTGTAAGCATTAGACAGTGAGTGTGTGTCTCCACGTCCAGCATCCTCTTTTTTGCCTTTGGCTCAAGAAGGCTGCAACTGGGATTTCTTGGGATCCATATCTGCTCTAAGAAAATCATATAGATATAAGCAACAATAACTTCCTTTCTCCTTAAGCTATACTTCTAAAGGGAAGGTATTAATTTTTTCAGTTGTATAGAATGTTGAAACTGTATAGAAATATAGTCACTCTCTAATATTATATTTTCAAACCATTTGACACTGTTGCTATTACCTTCTGTAGTATTTAAACCAGAAACATAGGAAATTATGACATGAAGGATACAATTATCTTTAAGAATTATGATTCTTCTGTAATTGCAGAATTTACATGTAAAAGGAAATAACAGACCTCTGATACTTCTACAGAAAGGGGATTTTCTAAAAGAAAAAGGGATTGAATAGAATTCTGACTAAGGGATTGCAAAAATGTCCAGGTAATTTGGTTAGAGAAAGATTATATTTTTAAAATACAACCTATTTTACATAAAAACATATGAGATTCTTTACCAGACACTCTGTAATTTCAGTCTGCAAAGGGGGAAAAATACATCTGAAAATAAGATTTCACTTATGCTATCATGAGTCTGTGCATGAAAAAGGGCTCATAGAGGGAACATAAGGTTACTTTACAGTTACTGTGAAATATATCACTTCATTATGCTGGAGTAAGAATCAAAAAAAGAAAAAAAAGAAAAAAAGGGAAAAGAAAAACTTTATAAAGTTACAAGAAGTCTTGAAAGCTAGATTTGTTTTGGTTTTTTCTCTCTGAAAGGAGTGTTAATTACTGGAAATTCCAACAAGATAACATAGGAACAATACTTCATCAGGATCAGAAGACCATTTATCACTTAGGGAATGAGATAAAANACCTGTTGAATATATATTAGGTTGCAAAATTTCACGAGGATAAAATAGCCCTTTGTTGGAACATTGTTAGACCAGATTTGGGGAATATTCCCCTGGTTCTTGGGGCCTCTAAATAAAGTGCGATACGTAACTCTCCTCAGAGTGTTATGTGTGATTATTGTCACCCCAATGCTAACAGTTTTGCTAACAATTATAATAAAGTTGCAACTACATGATTGTTCTATTGGATATATTAAATGTGTGGAAAAGGCATTATTATGCTATCACTTTTTCCATGAAGTATTTTTTCACAAATGTTACTTATAAACTGGATGATAGGGAAGACTAACTCAGTACTAAAGGACCCTATTCTAGTTCCCACTGAACTCATTGTAAGAAGTCCCATGAGCTTTGATGAGCCTCATAGAAAACAAATGAACTGTATTTTTATTTACAGTTGGGACTCATATGGTTCAGAGACACAACTTGAAACTTCTAAGTGTTAATAAAGGAGTTCAATGACAAAGGTTACAAACTAGACTAGGGAAAAAACCAAACCTAACTGAAAATCCAGACATAAAGAGAAAGCTCCACATTGTCCAGATAAGCAGAGCAGTTATATCAGAAGGGGGAACAAAACACATCAGCATCTAAGATTTATCTTGGGAAAAATATAAATCTCAAAGCCATGCTATCCCTCCATACTGACAATTAAGTAGTACTTCTCAAATCCTGTGTCTGGTCATTGATAAAGATATTGAAGAGAACTGACCCTAAAACTGAGCCATGGAGAACAGCACTAGTGAATCACCTCATTTAGGACAACACTTTGAGCCTGACACTTCAGCCAATTTTTCACCAATTGTATTTTATCATAGCCCTAAGACAACAGTCTGAAGCTGTTCGGGCTCTAGGACCTAAAGGTGCCTTGGAAGCCCTGAGCCTTGCAGAACTGTCAGGGTGGTGTGTATGTTACCTCACCTGCAGCTAAAAGCTGCCAGTTTGCAAAATGCCCACTGCACAATGAATGAGGAAGAAATGTGCAGAGGGAGGAGGGATCTCTCTTGCATCTTAGCAAATGATACATCCTTGCTCCCTGGGTAAATGTCATGGGGTGCTCTGGAAACAGAGCACCTCAGGAGGTCAGAGGGATTTGACTAGCTGCTCTCCTCATTGTACATGGGGAAATGAAAGCCAAAATAATTTTATTTCTGTAAGTTCTTTTTTAAATATTTATCTGAAGGAATCACGTCTAGTTCTGAGTGTTCCCACAGTACATAAATCCAGTTTCTACCAGTTCATTTTTGTACTTTACTTTTTATAATGGGTATTAATCTGCTTCAACTGAAGACAGAAAAATCTAAGAAAAGGCAAGAGGAATCTTATAACCTAAAACTCTCGGGAGAAGGAGAATTGACAGGAAATATTACATATATGACCTGGGAGTGTTGGTCAACAGCTGACTGAACATGAGCTAGCAGTGTGACCAGGTGGCCAAGAAGGCTAATCGCATCTTGGTCTGTATTAGAAACAGCAAGACCAGCAGGTCCAGGGAGGTTATTTTCCTCTGTACTCGGCACTGGTGAGACTGCTCCTTGAATACTGTGTCCAGTTCTGGGCCCCTCACCACAAGAAGGATGCTGAGGCTCTGGAGTGAGTCCAGAGAAGAACAACAAAGCTGGTGAAGGGACTGGAGAACAGACCCTATGAGGAATGGCTGAGAGAGCTGGGGTTGTTTAGCCTGGAGAAGAGGAGGCTGAGGGGAGACCTCATTACTCTCTACAACTACCTGAGGGGAGGTTAT
>WAAB01001397.1:0-15631 GCA_013389865.1 Piaya cayana
CTGCTGTGGAGTTTCCCGTAAAAGTGAGGCAGTGGTACCACAGCCCAGGGTGCTGCAGGTTGCAGGGAAGTGCAGTTCCTGAAACTCCCCCTCCCGTGTGAAGTAGAGTTAGCATAAAACAGACGTGTTCCCCCATTAATTTAAAAACTTCCCATCTTCTCTGCAACTCTGCTGTTCTCAGACAAGGGTCTGACAGGGACGATTGACTTTCTACCACTGGGGAAAGGCAGAGTTAAGGGGCGTATAAACTGGAAGCTTTTCTGAATGCAGTTTCTGGGTGTGAACTATGAAACCCTAGTGTTGTTCAGGATAGAGGAGCTGAAATTGAGCTGGCTACTATTCTCTTCCTTTGGTGTCATGGACTCCTTCTAGTAATCCTGCTTATAAAGGAACAGATCTAAGGGTGAAGAGAAAACTTGTAAAACTGCACTGTCTTTCTAAAACGCCAGCAAGCTAACTCATGTCCCTGTTTGAATTCTTTTTCCTGTTTGCCTTTGGGTTTTGCGATATTGTTTTTTTCTCCCCAGATCTCAAAATCTAATGCTTGTATAAAAAGGCACTTTGCAAGGCTTAACTGCGCCACTGACCTGCGCTGCAAACCTGGCATTGTCTTCCTTAGAGCAGGCAGTGGATTTCTAACTCTCTGCAATGTTGACGCCTGCTCTCACAAAGAGAAGGAAATGAAGCAGAAAGATCCCACTGCGACAATTAGTGGCTCACAGAGAAGTATTGAAACAAAGAATAAGTGGCTGAAACGATTCAAGGGAGGGAAACTCTAGCTCCCTACTCTAGCACAATCTGATCTTCTTCCTCAGACTCTCTCCTTTGTCCCAGTGGGGATTTTCGCACACTTTCATTCCTGCTGTTGGTGTGAGATGAATCTTCATGACTAGTGAGCAGCAGTCCTGTCCTGCAGGGCAGACCTCTGTTCCGTCCTGTTATCTGTTTGCCTGTCTTATCATTTTATGCTGTAATCTAGTCTGAATTTTGAAAACAGTGTTAATGTCTTGTTCCCAGGCTGCTGTAACACAAAGGTTTGTAATGAAGCTACCTGAAATAGGTTCCTATTCTTTCACTGAGGCAGCTGGCCAGAGAACCTGCTCATGGGCAGGGGAGTCTTTCAGCTTTGGAAGTAAAATTACCCCAATCCCCCTTGCACCTCAAACCTGAACCTCTGCAGGCTGCTGGGTGAGTGGCACCGGTGGCTGTCGCTGCCCTCGCAGGAGCTGGCAAAACGTGCCTGGAACACTGTGCGCTGAACTAATGATCAAGTAGGTTCATTCCTGTCCATCTTTCTTTACTTGGTGAGTTGATCCCTCCCTCAAATGCATTATTTTCTACCACGTCTTCTGTTAGCAAATTAAAACTTTAAACGAGCATTTCCTTTGGGGATTACTGCAGGAGAAATCACATTTAAACTCCTAGTGAATGCTGTTTTCTTTCAAGCATTTATGTTCTGCTCTCTATTTAAAAGAATGATGCTATTTCATAATCCTCTTTATGTCTGTCTCTTAGAAGAGAGCAGGCAATAGCCTGAGTATATTGGGGTTTTTATTAAATTGCCACATCTGTTAGGTAAGGCCATGACAGCCTTCAGCTCCCATTGCAATGGAACGAGGAGGGGAGACTCGCAGCTCTGCAGTTGTTCAGAATGAGATGAGTGTTGGCTGCTCTGGTGCCCAGATAAGGTGGGGGAAGACCTGCTCTTCTCCTCCTCAGCAGCACCACAGTAACCTCCTCCTGGGCTGCTGGGAGAACACAAGCGTGCTGCTCCGAGCAGTTCATGGCAAGGGGATGGAGGGATGAGAGACAGGACTTGGCATTAGCCCTTGGGAGGGAGCAGTCACTCAGAAAGTCAGAGAGAAAACAAGAGAGAGATTAGGGAAATTAGAGTAAAGGCAGCAAAAGAGGCAGGAAGGGAAAAAAGTGACAATCGCACATTCTTTGTCTTTTCAAAAAGCTTCCTTGTGCTCTGCTTTAATGTACTGAGGCTCCAGGTCTTCTGATGCTGCTAGTGCCCAGCTGAACTGCCTTCTGGAACTTGCAAGGTGGAGGCCGATGCTGTTCAGCTTCCCTTAGAATAGCAGCAAGTCCTCTCCCACCGTGAGAGCTGATAAAATTCAGTAGCTAGTTTTCAGACTGATACAGGTTGAGTAATCTTTCCACAACATCGGGAGTTAGAAACTGTCTCAAGCACAGCAATCCCACCATGTTAGCTAAGTACATTCTTTGATTTATTAATGCCTTAATGGTCTTTGCTTTTGAAAAGATGATGTGGTGTCTTGTCCTTCTGGCCCCACTTGTGTCTGTCCCAGCAGCAAACAAGCCGTGGCCGAGTGCCTGAAGGAGAACATTGCTCTGTGGTGGAGATCAGAACTAAAACACTGTAATGTGCCAGAGCTATTCTTGCCCACGTGGTACCCGGTTTAGTTATTAGTAATTAGTTATTTATGTCCTTTGTTAAACGTGGCCAGAGTAGCACAGCATTTGCTTCCTGCTGGATTGCCTGCTGCTGCCAAACAGGTTTCACTCGAGCTTCTGATACAGGTTTATCTGATACCAAACCACAGCGTAACTCAGGAGGGACTGGAGGAATTCTCTCCAGATTAAATCTGTGGTTTCCAGACCAATTTACATACTACAAGTGAGATGTCGATCTCTTCGAGGTATCACAGCCACCCTTCTCTTAGCTTTATAATGCAGCCATTCTTTGCCTGTGAGAACTCTCTAGCTTGCAGCTGGATGCAGCTGTTTTTTTGCAACTAAGAGCTGCCGTGGTGCTTCTGAAGACAACTGGAATGCTGTGCCTGTGGTAACTGCCTGCTGAAAACAGAGAGAAAAGTAAGTTTGTAGTATATCTCTTGCTTAGAGCCTGTAATGGGAATGTAGTAGGTTTTTTTGGTGCAATTTGTAGCACAGTGAACACATCATCTTTTACTGGTTCGGCTGGGTTCAGGTGTAACCGAGCCTAGAATGTTGCCAAGAAAAAGAACCTGGTTTGCTGTGCTCTAAAGCGAAGGGGTTCACCTGGTTGGGCCAGTTCCAGCACCAGAATAGTTGTTCAGAGTCGTTTTTTTAAAGCATAAAACTAAACGTTGCAACAAACTGTTGCCAGTGCCTGGTTCTGAGGTTTAGAGCTCGTGCAGGGCACTTTATTGCAATGTTCAATAAAAATGCCCTTAGGGATCTTGGGTCCAGTACACTTAATATAAAGCAGGAACAGAGAGAATTTTTTTTTTTTACCCCCTCAGATACTGACTTATCAAGGCAAACTCCTCCTCATTGGGGCTTTTCTGGGTGTGCTTTTCACAGTGGCAGCGGATCCCTCTTGCTGGCTTGGTTTCCAATCTCAGACTTTTGAGCAGATCTCCTAATTGGGAGGGGTTTTGTTGATAGAAACAGATGATGATTCATAAAGTACTCAATTATAGACTATAATATACTGTATTCTATCCTAGAAATGCCTTTATTGGAGAGCAGGGGGCAGGAAAGGCAGGTGCTGATGTGCCAAAGGCGTTGTGGTACTGAAAGCCTGAACACGACTCTTGGTTTTGCTCATCTCTTGGTTAAAAAGGTATGAAAGAATGAAAAAATACAGAAAATACTGAGGGACACCACTAGTCATGGGTCTCCATCTGGACTTCGAGCCATTGACCACTGCTCTGAATACGACCATCCAACCAGTTTCTTTTCCACTGAACCGTCCACCCATGGCAGGAGGTGAAACTGGGTGATCTTTAATGTCCCTTCCAACCCAAACCATTCTATGACTTTAAGGCCGGAACGCTATCAGGAACAGGTTCTGAGCTGCTGATAGGAACAGTTACTGAGCTGGCTCCTAGCATGCGCTTGTCACTGGTTTGTGCAAGTGGAAGTGTGAACAGGACACTCAGAGAATCAGATGGCAAGTGTGCAAAGGGCAACCAACCCCCTGCGTGTGGCCACCCTGAGAGCTGAGAGGCGCTTCCAGTGCAAACAAGACTCTTGGATGAACCGGTGGCGAGTACGCCAAGGGCTACCAACTTTCTGAGTGTGGCCCCCCGTGAGCTTCCAAGGTGAACAGGATACTTGGACAAGCCAGCAGTGAGTGTGTGATGGGCCAGCAAGCCCCAAGCGTGGCCACTCCAAGAGCTCAGAGGCGCTTCCAGTGCAAACAGGGCCCTTGGAGGAACCAGTGGTGAGTGTGCCAAGGGCTACCACCTCCCCAGGGGTGCCCACCTTGCAAGCTTCCAGGTGCTTCCAGCATGAACAGAACACTTGGATGAACCAGGGGCGAGTGTGGCCACCCTGTGAACTGAGAGGTACTTTCAGGGTGAACAGGACACTTCATAAGCCAGTGGCGAGTGTGCCAGGGCTACCAACTCCTGAGTGTGGCCAACCAGTGAGCTTCCAGGTGCTTCCAGGGTTAACAGGACACTTGAATAAGCCAGGGGCAAGTGTTCCATGGGCTACCAAGCCCCAAGTGTGGCCAGTTTGAGAGCTCAGAGGCACTTCCAGCGCTTCCAGGACCCCTGGAGGAACCAGCAGTGAGTGGTCCAGGGCTACCAGCCACTGAGTTTGGCCACCCTGTGAGCTGAGCAGCTTCCAGGGTGAACAGGACCCTTAAGAGGAACCAGTGGTGAGTGTGCCACGGGCTACCAACTCCTGAGTGTGGCCACCCTGTCATCTTCCAGGTACTTTCAGGGTGAAAAGGACACTTGGATAAGCAAGTGGCAAGTGTGCCATAGGCTACCAAACTACTATGAGTGTACCAGGACTACTAAGTTCCTGCGTGTGGCCACCCTGTGAGCCTCTAGGGCAAACTGGACACTTGGATAAGTGAGGGGCAAGTGTGCCATGGGCTACCAAGCCCCAAGTGTGGCCAGTTTGAGAGCTCAGAGGCACTTCCAGCGCCAACAGGACCCTTGGAGAAACCAGCGGTCAGTGTGGCAGGGGCTACCAAACTACTGTGAGAGTGCCAGGGCTACCAAGCCCTTGCGTGTGGCCACCCTGCAAGCTTCCAGGGTGAACAGGACACTTGGCCAGTGTTCCACGGGCTAACAAGCCCCAAGTATGGCCAGTTTGAGCGCTCAGAGGCACTTCCAGTGCTTCCAGGACCCCTGGAGCAACCAGCAGTGAGCGTGCCAGGGCTACCAGCCCCTGAGTGTGGCCACCCTGAGAGCTTCCTGGTGCTTCCAGGGTGAACAGGACCCTTGGATAAGCCAGGGGCAAGTGTGCCATGGGCTACCAAACTACTACAAGTGTGCCAAGGGCTACCAACCCCTGAGTGTGGCCACCCTGAGAGCTTCCTGGTGCTTCCAGGGTGAACAGGACACCTGGGTAAGCCAGTGGCGAGTGTGCCAGGGCTACCAACTCCTGAACGTGGCCACCCTGTGAGCTGAGAGGGACTTCCAGGGTGAACAGGACACTTCAATAAGCCAGGGGCAAGTGTGCCAGGGGCTACCAAGTCCCTGTGTGTGGCCACCCTGCGAGCTTCCAGTGTGAACAGGACACTTGGCCAGTGTTCCACGGGCTACCAAGCCCCAAGTGTGGCCAGTTTGAGAGCTCAGAGGCACTTCCAGGACCCCTGGAGGAACCAGCAGTGAGCAGCCAGGGATACTAGCTCCTGAGTTTGGTCACCCTGGGAGCTTCCAGGTGCTTCCAGGCTGAACAGGACACTTGTATAAGCCAGTGGCGAGTGTGCCAGGGCTACCACCTCCTTGAGTGTGGCCACCCTGTGAGCTTCCAGGTGCTTCCAGGGTGAACAGGACCCTTGGATGAACCAGTGGTGAGTGTGCCACGGGCTACCAACCCGCGAGTGTGGCCACCCTGTAAGCTTCCAGGTACTTCCAGGGTGAACAGGACACTTGAATAAGACAGGGGCATGCGTGCCATAGGCTACCAAACTATTATGAGTGTGCCAAGGCTACTAAGTCCCTGAGTGTGGCCACCCTGCGAGCTTCCAGTGCGAACAGGACACTTGGATAAGCGAGAGGCAAGCGTTCCACGGGCTACCAAGCCCCAAGTGTGGCCAGTTTGAGAGCTCAGAGGCCCTTCCAGCGCTTCCAGAACTCCTGGAGGAACCAGCAGTGAGCGATCCAGGGCTACCAACCCCTGAGTTTGGCCACCCTGTGAGCTGAGAGGTGCTTCCAGGGTGAACAGGACCCTTGGATGAACCAGTGGTGAGTGTGTCTTAGGCTACCAACTCCTGAGTGTGGCCACCCTGTCAACTTTCAGGTACTTCCAGGGTGAACAGGACCCTTGGATAAGCCAGGGGCAAGTGTGCCATGGGCTACCAAACTACTACAAGTGTGCCAAGGGCTACCAACCCCTGAGTGTGGCCACCCTGTGAGCTNGCTCCTCCTCGGCTTCCAGGCTGCTTGGTTCGTGTGGTAGCCACACTAAGGGACTTGGTAGCCCATGGGACACTCGCCACCGGCTCTTCCGAGGGTTCTGTTCGCGCTGGAAGCGCGAACAGAACCCTCGGAAGAGCCGGTGGCGAGTGCGCTCTTAGCAGCGAGTCTTCTCCTCTCAGAAAAAGCTCCCCTGTAGCTTCTCCCCTCCTTAAATCAAACATCTACCCCCTAATTTCTTTAAAACCCCCCTCCAGGGGCTGAAATGCGAGCGAAATTCCCTCGGAGGGATGCTCCGCGTCGTAAAAAATGATGAATTTTTGGGGAGCGCGCAACCAAAACGATGATTTTTCATAGAAAAGGAGCTGGGAGGATGGGTTTGTCAGCACAGATCTATCTAACATCATCGTCTGATATGAGGAAAACACTAACCATACCTAACTTCATATTTTGATTTTCTTGGAGTTTGCAGCCTTTTCTTTGACTCTGTAAGAGTTACCAACCTGTTCTTTTAACAGAGTTAAAGCTTCTATAGTTGATTCCTCGAACTGGGGCCTTTGGGAGACTCTGGGTGCCAAAAAATAAAAGATATTATAGCGTTTGATAGATAAAATTCAACCCTTTGCAGAGCATCAGCTTGTTCATAACTGTGATCCTGTATTTGTCTTAATTTAAGATTCCTGCAAACTCTGTCATCATCGCTATACGTGATCAAGTGTAGAGAGAAATAGTTTATTTATGAGGCTACTTAAACTTTTTAATTGATTTCTCATTGCTGACCTAATCGTGCTTTATTCCTAAGCCCAAAGTTCTGAAAGTGTTATGGTAATTTTTGACTCGATGACCCAGTGGGTCTCTTCCAGCCTGGTGATTCTATGATTCTAATTAAGAGAAGAGTACTCCCTTTTTATTAAATTCAACTTTTGAGAAGTTGCAACTTCTGAACTTTATCTGCAGCTGAGGGTTGTACTGACCTCTTCTTGGATAGGAATGAAGTTTAGCAGGGAAACCTGGAGGTGAGGAGGGTCTGTGGAGTCGTCTCCATCAGCGCAGACGTGAGGCTGATGGGGCTGCTCGGACCTCACTTGCCATCGCAGGGCAAGGTCTGTCACTGTGCCTGCACGGCCGAGTGAGATAAAATAACAGGACAAGAAGGCTGCCCCCAGGGTAACTGCTGTGAGCCTAAAGATACACTCTGTAAGTTCATATAAGTCTGTAAGTTTATAGTTCATATTCAGCTAGTGCGACCACTTGGGAGTTAATTCAGTGCATGGTTTTGATGGTGAGTTGCTATCTAGCCACTGTGCTAGATGTGTCAACATCCATTGGACAGGAAACTCCACCTGAACTGCTCTAAATGGTTGGATGAGGTGCTGAGGGACATGGTTTAGAGATTGGTGGGAATGGTTGGACTCGATGATCCAGTTGGTCTCTTCCAACCTGGTGATTCTATGATTCTAAGGTTGCACAGAAGTTGTGTGGTTTCCTGCTCGTCACCTTCATTGTGAGTTGTGATACCCAAGCTGAAATGTGTTTGCCCTGCTCTTGTTTTTTGGAAGAGGGTGGATAAAGAAATCCTTTTTAAAAGGTCTAAGCCCTTCTTCATGAAAGCTGCTTCTTGGTGAAAAACATTTGTTGTGCCTGGCCTTGCTGGATCAGCACTTGGATCTGTGTGAGCATGGAATACTGCTCCCCCAGGAGGAAAACGTCACTTGGATTCTTGAATATCCTATGACTAAAAGCTGTAAGGCTGAATCAAGTGGATTCCCCTGGTACTTCATTTGGATGAGCTGGAGCGGAGTGCATGGAAGGACAAACCTCGCTCTAAATGGCAATTTCAGCAGAACTGTTGACAGTAATCTGTGAGTAAAGGTTGACTTGGAAAGTTTTCAGGTGTTCTGGATGTTTTTCCATGGTAGAGGTGATGGCTGTAGCCCTGGCTTGATAACACCAGGCCGCTATTAGCTGGTTGGATGTTATACTTGGGGGTTTTTTTTTGGTTATTTTTATCTAAAGCATGTAGTTTCTACGAAAGCAAAAAGAAGAAATGATTTTGCTTATCAGATTGGCAAAGAGAAGCAAAAGCCTGTCCAATCCCACCCTGCGTAATTACAATAAAATGACATCCCATGACACAAGCTGCCCAAAAGGGTGATAAATTATATGGCATGGATGCAATTACTTAATCAGGCGGTGATGAAAGCTCTGTCTCATTTTCCTGTAGTCCCACGGAGCTGCGTTCGCTGGGTTAGAGAGCGCAGAACAGCGGGCAAGCCTCCTTGCAGGTCTCCAGGGTCTGTATGTGGCCTTTGAGCACTTAACTAGAACAGTGCAAGAATAAGGATGTAAAAGAATGGAGTGTGTTAACCATTAACTGTTAGTATTGTTCAGCTCTGATGGCCCAGGAAACACCATTCTGGGGTTGAAAGCAGGATGTCAGGTTTGATTTTTGTGTAGTGATAAGCAGCCATTAAAAATATAGTTTCCTGTGTACCTTCAGATATTGCTTGTACTTGCTAATACCCATTGTGCATCAAAAAGACTGTCTCTCTTTAGTCTCTGTTTCTTTCTTTCTGCCCTCAGAGTCCAGGGATTTGCTCACATTGGCTTTAAGGACTTCTGTTGCTTCTCATAGGAAGTTTTCGGAGGGTCAGGTTCAGGTTTGTTACTCAGGCGCTGACCGTGCTGCTCTGCTTGGTCCCTTCTACCTCTATTTATTCCTGGTCACATTTATCACACCAGGGCTGAATGCAGAGTGATAGTTTGTGAGCACATTCCAAATTTAAATAATAGTAATTAATAAATATTTTAAATGAGAAGAAAAAATCCCCATGCAGTTTTGAATTATGAGGGCATGAAAGGACTAATAGGTCTTTGCTGCTTTCATATATTGTTAGAATTGGACAGAAACTGCTCTGACTTCTTTTGAGCCCGTGCTGCTTGTGATTAAACTGTGATTGTTTCCATTGCTTTGAAATGGAAGAGGGGGAGAAACTGTTTCCAAATGTATATTGCTGGCAACTGAGGCTTTCGGAAGGTAGGCTGGTTGGACTCTGCTTTTTGTTTGGCTGTTCTCACGTTATTTTAGAAGGGGTTTTCAAAACCCTGGGCTTTTCAAACGTCCTGTTTACTCAGACCATACAGATTTTATGCTTAACGAGGAAACACAGTGTCAAGCAGCGCCCCAACAGTGATTACACTCAAGTTGCATTCCTTTCAGCAAGTCTTCACCTATCTCCAACAGTGAGTACTCGAGCAGAAGAATGCAACTCACTGTATAAAATGCTACTTGTTCTCATTTTAAGCAATGTGCACAACAGCAGGGGCTCAGATTTAAATCAAGAAAACCACCATACCAAGCTTGGTAACACTTCTTTTTTGAAGGTCGCCACTGATCTTTCTGCTCTGCCTGTGGCATAGGGGCTATTTAAAGCAGCAACTGAAGCCCACGCCGTTGGAGGAACTACTCAGTTTTCTGTACCAGTGCTTTGTAATTGACCGCTCTCATTGTCTTACAAATTCAAGAAGTTTCTCATTCACTTATTAAGTCCCCATATTATGGTTTGTAGACACACGGATATTTTGCCTGAAGCAGTAAGTGATGTCAGGTGAAGGTCAGTGCCCTAAAATAACCTGCCCTCCAGCACAAATAAGTTCAGGCTCTACTGCCAAGAGATGACCTTTGATTTCTTTTCACCTGGCGCAGTGAGGGCCCTGTTCAGAGTACTTCACTCTCGCTTTGCTTACGCCAAGTCCCAGCCACTTGAGTAGGTTTGCTTGAGCAAGAGTGCTTACAAAAGTTTGGTAAGTGTGGTGTGATGATGGCAGTAGTTTCTGCATCAGAGAAGAGTTTGATAAACCAAAATAGATTTGGCATTTATTGCGGTCAGAAAAGAGAAGTGAAAGATGAGAGCGGATTTTATTGTGACTTGCATAGCTGCCAGCTCTGAAATTACTACTAAGTACTGCTTCTAAGCTGCATCTCATCAACAGAGAGAGTGAGTGAAGATGCTTATGCATTAAAACATTTGTTATAAATAGGCAGAAAATAATACTTTAATCTGAAGTCATCACTGATTTTAGATACAGCCCAAAGGCTGTCAGTGGGTAGGGCTGGGTAGGGGCAGTGATGCTGTCTCGCTCTTGCTGTCCTCCTAATCCAGGCGAGCCATGAACTGCGAGGGCCCTCAAAGCTAAGAGTAATCATTGTGCCCAAACTCCTGTGTTGCAAGATGGGATTGTGAATAGAGAACCCTACCCCGAATGAAGAAGCACTCGGCTGGACACGGAGGCAGAATGCAGTCACCATTTCACTCTGCTGTGACTAAGCTGCTGCTGCCTCCACTCTTTTGTTAGAAGGGGATTTCCATTAACCCACTGGCCTTTCTTTCTTTGCAAGCCCATGCAGGAGTTGGAGAGAAGTATGATATTTCTTACTGCTGTTTCTCTTCAGTCTTTCTGGCTTTTGCGGGTACCAGGGAGGGAACTCATACACATCAGTTCCAGTGAATGACTTTGCAAGTACCACGTTTGTTTTTCGTGAAGTCAGATTGTACAGTCAAATCTTTAGACCTCCTGTCAGGCAAACCTCTCTTGAAAGCAGGAGCAGATTTACGTGTAGGCTGAGAAAAACTCAAGACTAGGACCTACCCTGGAAGGGGTGACTGGGAGTCAAAAATGAATTCAATCTTCCTGACTCATTAGTTTAGTTTTTTGCATAAGGCTGTTAGCGAGGGCGTCAGGGGCTGTTGGTCATTCTGCGAGGTCGGTATCATTACCTGTCAACCAGAAACTCATTCTTCACAGGCCACTGGATGGCATCTGCCAAACTCTGTTTTTCCTAATCTATTCCTGATAGCAGCATTGTTTTTAACCACAAAAGGAGTTTTAAAGATAGGATTTTTTTTATAGGAATGGTTGGACTCGATGATCCAGTGGGTCCTTTCCAACCTGGTGATTCTATGATTCTAATAGGGAGATTTTAATCTGCAGCAAGTGAAATATTTCAGCTTATCTGCTCAGTGATTGATGGCCTGGGATTCCTCAAATGGATGATTATCTTTTGTGATTTTGTGTCAAGGACTGATATCTCCTCTAGGAGTGTAACAATTTATTCAGTTTACATTAAATAGACCAAAATACTGTCATCTAGACCACCAGAGCACATGAGGCTTAGCAACAGAACAAGATTTGTAGGATGTCTAAAGTCCCTTTCAAACTGACAAGATAAGAATAAACAGGTCCCACTCCCCACCCTTACAGATCTTGCAGTTTAGTTTTAAAATACAGGGGACTGAAGGGTTCACCACATGGATATAATTAATAGAAGCATTAGGGTGTTTCTGGAAGTTTGAACCAAACCTGAAACGAATAAGAACTTCAGGAAAATTATATTCAGTGGCTTCAGCCTCAAGGGGAAGGATTGAGAAATTGTTTCTGGGTTTCTGAACATGTGCATTTTCCATTTCTTTGGCTGTCACTAATCATGCTTGAAAAGGCACAATGGTCCTGGGTTTTGTCATCCTAACTAATTAAGGCTGGGTAACAGCTTTCTCCTTTTTATCCCCATTAATATATTCTTCCCATAAAGAAGAGAGGCATCTCTGCAAAGGTGCTGCCTTAAATTGTAAAATCTTAATGGCATAATTGGCACCTGATGCTGCTGTCTTGGTTACCTACCCAGTATTGTAACAGTGAACTTTCCGTAAGAGTATTTACACGTCAGGCCCAGAGGATAAGGATATTCAATGTCTGCGTTGTGCTGGAGCCCTCATCTGCATTTTATTGTAGATGAAAGCTGAACAGAGCTCCATGAAACAGTTCTTCATTGTGTTGGCTGAGTTATACCTGTATCTATTTGCATGCAAAAGTTAATATTTGCAAAACGGCTTATTGTAACTCTTCCACTTGGCTGTCAGAGATCCATCGATAGTTTATTGTTCTACGTTGGATTTAAGTTTCCTGGCATTTTGTTTCAAAATTATGAAAGAAATAGTTGATTTCGCAATGCTGTTGTAAGACCTCTCAGTGCGACCTCTTATTCATCATTATGTAGGAACATAAAAGAAAGCAATAAATCTTCAAGTTCCATTGTTGCATTTCTGTATCCGTATGCAGAGAGCCCCTCATCAGAGAGCATTTGGGTGACAAATAAGTTAGAATCTCATAATTGTTATAGTATTATTTAAGAACAAAGTAATCTAAACAGTCTGTTATAACTAGTTATTCCAAGGTGTTTCAGGAGCCCAGTCTCTGAAATCCACAGCACAAGATGCTTCAGCTACACGGTGAGCTGTGTTTCTGTCCAGAATCTAGCGTTTATCTGCATTCCCTCTTAAAAACAAAGCACCCAAGATTTCCTGCTAGGTATGTGAAATTTCCTTCAGAACAGACCTGAGCAGTTGCTTTGTTATGTTTTCTTCAGCAGAGGCATGTTTAGGATTTATCTGAATGCCACAGTACCGCAGCGCTGTTTGTTTTGGACATCACTTACTCTTCAGCGGTCCCTAAAACCTGTCTCCACGTGAGTTCCTGAGAAGCTTCTACATCCTTGTGTCTTGCCACTGGCCAGCGGAAACCCTGTGTTGCTGTCATGTACTGCACCTATTTAGAAGGTGTTTAGTGCCCCAAATCTCCTAGATGTTAGAGTTGTTTGAGTCATTGAGTTTTTCAGAGGACACACCTCTGTCCCACCACAGTACAAAGTGGCTTGAGGTTATTGCTCATTTATTTCTTGGCAGTTGGGTTGTGGGAATAGTGTGACCTGAGCTGTGCCAGTCACGTTGAGTTAAGTGGAGCTCAGTTCAGGTGGGAATTGCATCATCTTTTTGCCAAAATAAAGTGGTTGATTTCGCAGACTGCAGGAGGGGACTGAAGGCAAGAGGACTTCCATCATGGTTTTTACGAAAGCCCCGGCTGCTTTCTTTGGACGCGGCTTAGTAAAAATGTGTGTCAGTAGACAGACGCTGTTGGTTTTCCCTCCAGTTATGGCAGTATTGAAATGTATGATAGAACACTTGTCTTTGGAAATTTGTGTAGGAAAGGAGTTGAGGAGTTATTTTGGGATGCTTGCCCACGTTAATCTCCATTACAGAAAGTTCAGGAAGCCAGTGGTCTGCGATGCAGCACGGCGTTTAATCACCGTGGTGTAGTTGTTGGACTACCAAGACTTTCCTTTGCTGTCAGAATGCAAGGGAGAGAGTTTCGTGCTTGACTGCGGCCTGGAAGAGCCATTTACAGATGAATTTTCTTTGTAAGTAGATGGATTAATAAACTGACACTGAATTGCCTTGCTGTTACCTGCACTGGCAAATAGGTTTGAGGTTTGTTTGTTTGTCTTAAATTGTTCTTCTATGTCAGAGTCCCATTCCGGCCTTGAGGAATGCCAGCCTCTCTTTAGAAGGCTTAATCCAAACCAGAGGACTACGTAACAGGCAGAGAAATCTCTGCAGTTCCCTGGGAATGATTTTTATCCCATTTATAGTTCTGTACTCAAAGAAAGATGCTACAGAAGCCCTCAGAGTCACTGTAGCCAACGTTTGGTGTTGAGCCCCAAGGATCTTAATGGTAATTTCACGGATGTTTGTGTTGTATTTATAGATACATGTTCCAGTTAGCATCTGGTCTGCTGCTACATAGGGTTTTACTTCAGAAAATTAAGCATCTCTGACAAGAGTGTATATGAATAGCTACCAGAAGAGATTTAGCGAGTCTTGACAAGACAATATTCCCTCTGGTAATCTGGATGATCTCGTATTGAGGGCTAAGGTGGCTTCCATCAGAGATTGGCTAGTTCGAGAAGCAGTTGGTTTGACTTTTAGAGTGTCCCTGTACAGGTGCAGCTTGATCGGTTGTCTGGTCTGGAACAATATGTGGATATTCCCAGGAAGCACCATGATTTGGGGGTCTTACTCCTGCAGGGGGATGTTTCCTCCACTGCAGACTCTCCTCCCTGGTGTGTTCTCACAGCAGTACCCCAAGCACCTCAGAAATCTTGCAAGCAGGACTGAAAGAACTTTGTGAAAGCTGATGCTTTGAGATTGTGCGTGTTCAGGTAGTACCTTGGCAAGGAAACCAGGATTTAAGCATTCATCTATTATTCACTTTCATTATTTCTTTCTTAGACTATCACAGCTATGGAATTTAGCATTTTTATATTGCTAGAAATGTTTCTGTCTGCTCACAGAGTATTGCTGGCTCTTCACACCGCCTTGTTAGTGCACAGCAGCCCTAATTTAGAGAATGGGTAGTTTCACATCAGGTTTTCTGTTTGTGTTGGAGCCGTGCAGAGTGTTAGCTGCGCAGGGTAATGATACTCACATCTGTTTACCAGGAAATGAAGCATTTATTTCAAAGGGTGACTTGTCACCAGGCACACTTTTACCTATGCATGGTCTTCAGTGTTGCCCAGTACTCCCACCAAAAAATTTATTCTCTGAAGCACGACCTCCTATATTTTATTCATTTTTTAATACATGGAGGATATTGATACTTGGACATGTACTTACAAAGGTTATTGAGCAATGTGAAAGGGAAATCTCACTGTAAGTTTAAAAAAAAATTAAAAAAGACTTGTATTCTGGTAGACAGGCTTTCTCTTTGAACAGATGGCTGAAAAACAATGTTTTATCTTTGCAAAAGGAAGGTAACTCCTAACTGCACAATAATTATGTAATAGATGTGCTTTTGAGTTGATGAGAGGGGTGTCTCCCAGCTGCATTACTAAGAAATGGCTGATGATACTGCTGAAATATGTTGTGTGGTACTTTCCTTGTACATGTGCCTTCAATTAGCTTTGCTGAATTATTTGTTTTCTGTAACCTTTTCAAATAAGATGTGTTATAACTCTGTGGGTGAGGCAGGTGGATTCTTGTTTTCTGTGCAAAGGATGGTAGGTCCCCGGAACCATCATCTTCCTCTTGATGTAAACTCAAGTTTACCCCATTGCAAGCCTCTGTCTCGAGAGTCATCTCTCTGGGTGTTATTGCAAAGAAGTAAAAAGGAACAAATCATTCAAATTTTCTGACACTTTGATTTTGTGTTTTATACTTTCTTTGATTATCAAACCTTTTCCTGTAGCGTTAAACCCATTTTTAAGCTTATGATTGAGTTTAAGAGGGATTTAGTGAATTTTAGGTCAAGTTCATTGTTATCATACTTCCACAGACCAGAGCAAAATTGTGACCCCTCCAGCATAAGAATATTTTTACAAGCCAAAATTTGCATCTTGTGAGTGAGCATTTTGGGAAGTTTTGTGTATAGGTTTCACCAACTTTGAGTCTGTCTCCTAGATTTTCAGA
>WAAB01001398.1:0-72992 GCA_013389865.1 Piaya cayana
ATTTAGGGAGCAACCTCATATGTGGTCACATCTGACATGAAGGGGTAATATCCCTTAACAAAAACATAACACAGGACTGGCTACAGGGGCTAAGGAGCGGGCTTTTTTTTTAGCAAGTAGTTTCAGCCACGTTTCCCAGGCTCATTAAGCCTGCCAACTGTGTAAGTAAGAGTTCTCTGCTCCAGCTAGAGTTANAGTCACATCTGACATGAAAGGGTAATATCCCTTAACAAAAACGTAACACAGGGCTGGCTACAGGGGGGAAGGAGTGGAGTTTTTTTTCACGAGTAGTTTCAGCCATGTTTCCCAGGCTCATTAAGCCTGCCAACTGTGTAAGTAAGAGTTCTCTGCTCCAGCTAGAGTTAGTATATCCTGACTAACATATACTGCAAAGGTATCGAACAGAGAAAGGAAATGAAAAAGTCAAAGGCAAAGGACATCCTTGCTTTGGGCAGCTTCCGATGGGTGGTATTCAAATAAAGCATATGGAAAATTGTAGAACAGTTGAGCAGAGGTTATAAACTGATGTCTGAAATTAAATTTCTCCACTACTACAAAATTATAGTCCCAAAGAACCCTATTGACTGCCTTCTCTGAACCTAATTGTAGGAGACAGCAACTTTTATTCTCTCAGTTAACGTGATCAATGTGTTTAATGCTTCTTAAAGTTTATGAATTGTAGCTGCTCTTGGAGTAAAGCCAGACTGGTCAGTGTGGGTGAGCTGGAAGGGCTGGAGACAGACAGTTTGCTAAGATTCTCACTTGTATTTCACAGATAAGTTTAAATATTTACATTGCTCAGCAAGATTTTTTGACTACATGAGCGATATTTCTGAAATAAGAGAAAAAAAACCACAAACACTTGTACCCAGTTCTGGACAGTTCCTGATAATTTTTTAGTGGCATTGCCCATAGAACTTTTGGTTGTGTCCAGATCCAGCTTATGTGGGTTTTTTTTACAGCAAGCATCAGTGAGTATCCATTAACAGGATTTAGGTGCCCTTTCAAGGTGAACTGCTCATTTTAATGGCCTTCTGAATCCCTTGAATGGTATTTTAGGTCCAGAAAGCACATGTAATGGGCACTCCTCTGTTACACACTGCTTATAGAATCTGTACCGAGACAAAATTTGTCTTTGTACACAGAAGGATTTCTGTTGTGCTCAGTGGACTCTCTAAGGTCAAATACGACTGAAGCCCAGTGCCACCTAGATTGCAGGAAAATGGAAAAGCAACACGAATTCTACAAGAATCCCATCACTAAGCCTCCTTTAACATAGATATTACTTTCAAACTTTCAGATTTCACAAGATTACATCTATTTCCCCCATACAGCAAAGCAAAAGAAATAAAACTAGCTTTCATGCACATGGTAAAGTCAAAATAAGACTCATATTGCTTCAATAAATTTGCAGGCATCTTCCATTTAGTTTTAAGCCACCGTTACACTGTGAAGTTTTTAACGTCATTATTTTTCTCCCCAAATTTCTATCACAACTATCACTAGCGCTCACTTCTCAGCCTCTTTTTATATCAGAACAAGCCCAAGCATTTCTATCTGAAGCACTTGACATATAGAATAAATACGGGAGGGTAGGAGGAGCAAAGGGAGGGAGGGAGTAAAGGGAGGTCCGGGAAATCCATACAGATGTGGATGCCTATTCATATGCAGGGTAAGTAAAGGAAATTAACTGCATTGGGGATCCATTCAGATGGATCACATGATACAAAAAATAAACATTTATTTCATAATGCTACAAATACAAAGTATTTATAGCATACCTCATGATGTTTTCCAGGTTCAATTTAAAGTATAACTTTGTGTATATAGATATTGCATTAACTTGGAGGTCCAGCACCTGTCAGGCATCCCTCCCTGGCTGGGTAGGAAGTCAGCACTTGAACATAAAGATGCTTCCCAAAGTGTAGCAACTGGCCACAGAAAGCCTAATGCTGGCTGCATCAGCCAGAACCTGAAATAGAACCAGAAAAGATCTTCGGAAGAAAATCACATAGCATTAGCCCACTGGGTTTCTCAAGTGAGGAATGTAAAGAAAGGGCTTCCTGGTTTGAGGAGAATCATTTGGGTGTGGGGCTTCATTACAATCTCGTGTGAATCAGATTTCTGAAGAATAAAGAACGCGTGCAGCAAAGTACCCAGGAAGCTATTGAAAGCTGTTGCACACATAAACCAAAGAACAAAAGATAAGTCATCACCACGCTACCCCCACAACTTTAAACATTGCCACAGCAGTTGTTTGAACAGAAACCTGATACTTGACATTTCCTGGGACTATTCCCAGGAGGATCTTCTAATTTCTAGAATACTGGCATAAGCAGTAGTGAGCAGCATTTAATAGCGCACCTCCCAAATGTTAAGAAACTAAAGATTTTTCATAAAAAGAAAGAGGTGAAACTTTCAATTTTTCCTAGTGTTAAATGAACATCCTTCACTGCTTAAGGAAAAATGAAAATAATTACTTCTGCATTTCTATTTACGTTTACTGCTAGGTAAATCTCACAGCTTTTTAACTACCACTGAAGTAAGCAAGCTCCACAACACCTACCCTGTCTGCTTCACACCCTAATCAGGCACCAGATATCATGGTCATTTACTTTATAGCTGAAGCTCAGCTGTTTCTGTCATGGATGAAGGACACCCCGTATAAGGGCTCACACATCTGTATTACTCAATTGTATCAATACAAAGTGCGACTTAAAAACTACCTTAGCCCAATTTCTTACCATTCACATCAGCAGCACACAAGATCTTTACTGTGGAAAGACGTATCAAGAGCTCTAACAGCCAAGTCCTCAGCTGTATCCAAAAGGAGTTTCAAACAGCACAATGAATAGTAACATCTTAAGAATCAAAACTTTGACATCTCAAACCCGACACCGTATGTGTCCCCTGCAAAACCAATGTGACCTCTCCCTGCTTAGTTTAAGAAATTTAGTGGCATGTTATCACATCATGGTAGAGTAAATATGAATGTTGACTTGGGTTTTTTTTTCCCCCTAAAGAATGGCTGAACAATAAAAAAACCAACATTCAAGATTCTTCTCAGAAAGTCAATATTCATTTTATAAGGCTGCATTTATAGAGGATGCTATTAATTGGGTTTGGTTTGTTGGTTTTTATTAATCCACCTTTTGTTCTTTATTGTCACATGGCCATGATCTGAAATGTTAAGGACAGAAAGACTTAATAAATTTCTTTGCACTAATTAGCAAGAATAAAATGCTAAAAAGGGAAATTCTACCTTGAAACAAGTAATTCTTATAACTAAGAAAAAACTATATGGACAGATAGTGGTGAGAATAAAGGAATAGAGGTGATTTTGAAGAAATATTCTAAAACTTCTAAACTCCTGAAAACATAAAATAATCAGAGATGAGAGAATACCAGAAGTACAGATAAAAACCACAGTGTAAAAGCTTAAGCAAAGAGGACGAAGAAAGGTAAGAGATCAAAACCAAAGCCAACCTCAAAGTAGACACCCAATATAAAGAATAAAAATTTTAGAGTTTATGTAAGAGTAAGTAAATGTTCTTATAAAGAAATGTTTTGTAACTTTAAGGAAGATTTGCCCATTTAGCTAGAAGTCTTTGATGTGTCATTCCATTATTAAGGATTATCAAGAGAATTACAGTAAAAGCTATCTTCCTTTCATTTGAAAAGTTCATCTGCCATTGCGTGTCCTTTAAATTTATTACAACTTCAGGTCTTTAAAAAAAGCTTTAAAAGATAAGACTGAAAATAATACTGTACAGTCCTCGTTGCAGGATGCTTATAAAAATTAACAGGATAATCTACTTTCTGTCTAACCAGCTTAGGAGACACTATAGGACCCGAAGCAACCCACCTTTGTGATTTTTGTTGAAGACACTCACAAAACGCTAAAGAAACTAAGGGAGTCACACAATAAAAACTAGTTTCATGCAATAAAAACTAGTTGATTAATTTCAAAAGCTCTCCCTTGAGTTTTGTATTAGAAACATTACACTCTTCAGCCTAAGTGTTAATGTTGTATTGCCTATTGCGTCAGTTCATGAATTGCAGAATACAGATAATGAAAACTGAAACATAGCTCTGAATTACAAGTCCAGTTTCTTAGGTTGTGAATAAGAGGATAACACAACTTAGAGAGCACTGTGCAAATGACTCTGTACTCACTGTACAAGACAGTAACTGTACAAGACTGCTTTAGTTTTCGCTAGCAGCCATTCGCTGATGTGGATAAGGATGAATAAAGCAACTAAAGAAGAGTAAGAGCTATGGAAATTGTTCGTCGACTCTTCACAGCCACATCTCCCTACACAAACAAGTGGAGCATGCTAACTGCTATATTACTTAATAGATTTTCTCGAGGAGTTCCTTTGGTTGTCACTCTGCTACAGTGCAGCCCATTCTCACAGTGCAGCATTCTTTAAACTTAGAAGGCAAGCTGAGTAATTTCAAATATAAGGCTCAATTCAGACACACGCAAACCACCATCCTCTGAAGAAGCAACAGAAGATAAACCTTCTCGTCAAAGCCTACACTGTCTTCTCTTGCTCCTCTTCACAGTGGTCCTACCTCTTCTGGACAGATGAACCCATGCTGCACAACATCACTGATATGTAGACACTGATAAAGGTAGTCTCAGCTTTTCTACCCAGCTCCCAAGGGCTGAATCCCCACCACAGCTAGGGACCCAACGGAGGATTCAACTTCAGCTAACTTGCTTTAAACACAACACCAAGAAACACAGCACAGAAACTTGAATTCAGCAGTGCATTTCTGTATTGATTTATAAAGCTTTTGTGAGAACAGCAAGGAAGAACATCCAAAGCACCAAGCCTGCAAAACTCCTATGCAAAATTTGCAATAATCAGTGTTTGAGGGTTCAACGAATGTTTGGATACTTGCTGAAGCAATAGTTATCGCTGAAAATGCCTTTCCTGAAAACGCAGTAGCAGCTGTGTGTTCTATGGTCACACACTACAGTAAAAGCTGTTAATTTTTAGATGCAAAACATAATCCCCATGAGTAACAGACCTCACTAAATGAAAAGCTCCAGCACTCCTCTCAGCCAGGAGCACGTGGATGACTAGTGACTGTGGCTGCAATGATGTGCACATGCACACATACACACACAGGTAATGGTGGGGGGAAAAGAGCTAATAATTGAGTCCTATTGGTTCAGTGTGTGAGCTTTTCCAACCTTAAGCAAGATCTCTATGGGAGATACCCACCACAGAGCAAGATCTGTGGACTTCTGCACCACAAATATAGTGGNCATGGGAGATACCCACTTCTGCACCACAAATATAGTGGGGTTTTGCCGCTTAGCAGAACTTGGTGAGATTATGATAAAATGCTTCCTCTCTACACTGTTCTTTTAACAAATCAAGCATTTTGCATTTGACAACAGAGAGTTAAACCGTTTATTTTCTTTTTATTTCTTTTGGTAAATGAATATAATTATTTTAATATTAAAAAAAACTATACTACTTGTGAAAGCAATGAGTATAGCTGCAGTAGACAAAAACTTCTGAGAAATTAATAGTTGCAATTAGCCAACAGGTACTAGTTTAATATAATCTCCCCTTACAAAAGAACACCAAGACTGCCATTTTTTTCACCTCATACTTACCAGCACTACATGTATTACAAAAGCCTTCTTTTATTTCTACTGCAGGATCGAGAAGTCTCCTCTTCAAGAGTTTAGTAAGCAACACAGTGTGCCATATTTCAAAAGAAATATCAATGATATCTCGTGGCACGATGGGCAATGGAACCTAGATCCATTTCTGCCTTCATAGAGTCAACATCTCAAGGTAAAAGATAAATGTATTGATATCAAAAGTGTTATAATTATCAGTCTCCCCCACTGAAGGTCACTCTTTTGTCTAGTTTAAAACTGAAGACAATTTTTTTTTAGTTTGTTGTAGTCCACTTGATTTCAGGAAGCAGAAGTTCTGCTTATTTTGAAAGAATGCTTGACAAAACAACATAAATATTTACTTCATTTTTCTGTTATCATGAAAAAGAATTCATTGCTCATTTTCACTATTCAGGAATTTATACCATGCTCATCACTGTGAATCTTAATGAACCCAGTAAAGGTGAAAATATTAAAAGAGTGAAACACTAACTCAAGGAAGTTTTTTGACAAAAAAAGAGAGGCAGGTCTCCTACTTTTATGACATTAAATATAGCACCTCAATTTGCACATATTTTGTGTGTATTAAAAACTAAACAAGGGGTTTGTATTTTAATGAGAAAAGAAATAATTGAATTCCTCTAAAAGGAAGTTTTACATTAAAAATGAAGAGAAGTTTAGGGGTGTGAAAAGTTCTATGGAAGCCATATCACCAGCAGAGTTTACCATCTAATAAATTAGCCTGAATTTAATTCAGGCACTGTGATAATAAGACAACCTACCTGCTCAACTACCATGAGAATGATACTAATGGAATTAACTAGACAATCTGGACACACAAAATACATTTTGGGGGCTGTTTCACAGTGAGGTCACCTACCACTAAAGCCTGATGAACTAATTTTGCTAAGAGATTTCAGCGCTTTAGTTTACAGAAGCTTGTGTCACATGAGAAAAATCTCCCGGGAAACTTGACTGTAGGAAAGAGAATGTCAGTAGGTTAAGATTGGTAAAGCTGTGCGACTGGAAGCTCAAAGCAACACGCTGACAGCATAAACTATTAGTGAAGCATGTTTGGAACAAAGCATGTTAAAAGACCTAAAAATCACATGATTATGGCCATTAGATAGCTCTAACATGTTAACTGTCAAATCACAAAGGGAGGCTACCATGCAACCTCAGCCTTCCTCGGCAGTTTTAGAAATACAAATGGTACCGGTGTTAAGCTCTGTAGATGGGATGGTCTGAAGATTTTTCAGAATGGCTCCAGGAAGTCAATATGCAAAACAAAAAAAAAAGAAGAAAGCAAGCAAGCTAACACAAAGCCCCTACTGGTTTGCCTTAGTTGTTAGAGGACATTTTTAAAAGTCACAGGGAAAAAAAATTAGAAAAGCTGTAGGAAATGCGTGAAAAAAAGTCTGACAGAATCAGTAGGGGATGCCTATAACTAATGAGAAAATGCAGGCAAGCTAGAGAGGAAGATCAGGTCAGAAATGCCAGATATGATGGAAGAACTGTATGATGTGACAGTGGAGGCCCTGGAGACAACAGACAAAGACCAAAAAAGCAGAGAAAGAGACAGTACTCAAGAGATGGTGCTGAGAGAGAGAAAAGAGCAGGTTTTCTAGCAGAGAGTGGAAGGGGGGAAAAAAATCTGAGGACCCAGGGAGAGCCAATATATAAGAACCCCAAACTGTTTGCCAAGACTATTTACACTGATTTAATCATGCAGGGTTGACAGATCTCAAACTAGGAGCATAGTGGGGAGGGAACAGTGAAGATAAGAACAGGCAAGAAGGTAGATGGTAGATTGCATAAGTTTTTGAAAGAGCTTTTGCTAAAGCAGTTTTAAAGAAAAGCGGCCACCATATGCAGCAGAGATCTTGTGAAGGATGAAAGGAAGAAAGAGCGAAGCTGCAGATCATGCTGATGCCAAACAGACAATGAGCATGGAGAAAGCAGCCTCGGAAAAAGTAGAGAAAACACTAAATCCAAAAGACAGGGATAAGAAAGGCCACCCAAGAATATGAGGAATTAAAGTGCTAAAGAACAGCAGATTAGAGGACAGAAAAGAGACTGTAGATCAGTGGCCAGAAGCAGAGAAATCTCATTTTGTAATCTGTGCAGCCTGAAGGGCAAACAGGCAATACAGAGCTAGAAAAAAAAAAATTGTCATAATACTGTACAAGAAGGAGATGAAAGTAGCATTAACAATGTCCATGAAACAGCTCTGTCATAAGTTCAAAAGAAAATTAATTTAAAAGTTATTTTTAAACGAAGTCAGGACTATCATCAGGAAAAGGAAAGTAACATTTAGTTTACTCACCATCTATTGATTTGTTATTAATGGGAAAGCACCAAACTTTTAGCATGTCTTCTGACCTTCCAACACTCATGACTTTATTTGCATGCGGTAGAGCATACCAGCAGGAGTCACATGGCTACTCAGAACTAAAACAGTACTAAAAATTTCATTAGAATAGTGGCTGTATCCTTATTCACTACACTTTCCACCACCAAAGAAACACAGTTTTTTAATCAACATTGGGCCAAAAAAACAAATTAACAAAACAAAAAAATTCAAACAAAATAACTGCTCAGATCAGTTTTCATCAGCTCTCACTGTGGAGATCCCAGCATTGGAGAGAAAAGGGCGTAGGGTCAGAAATTCTCACAATTAAAGAGAGGAAAAGGTGTGCTTCTGGTTTAAAGAAGTTAGCATTTCCAGCAAAGCACCTGAAATGCAAGCCTCTATCATTGCCAAAATTAATTACATATATTAAACTGTTAGGACTCTTTTAAAGCATGCAAAGAAGTGAGACCACAGTAAAGAAAATAAAAGATTAAGTGAACAGTTGTTATATGAAGAATGTTAAATAAGTCTTAAACATTAATAAACTCGGTGAGATTAAGATAAAATGCTTCCTTTTAACAAATGAAGAAATTTGAATGCACCAGACATCTAAACCATTTATTTCCTCTTTTTATTTCTTTTGATAAATTAATAGAATTATTTTAATATTAAAAAACTATACTACTTGTAAAAGCGATGAGTATACCTGCAGCAGCAGTTATAGTAGAATTCTCTCTTCTCCTCTTTCAAGAAGAGAGAAGATAGGAATGTAAGGATTATGTAGAGCTGGTTTTGTCGTCAAATACTACCTCCTCAAACACAACAAAACTATTATCAATATATTGCTAAATGAAGAGAAAAAACTTAAAAATCACACAAGAGAGAGAGAAGAGGATACTTTCAAGCAAGCAAGGTTCAAAGAATTTAAGGAGTTACTGCAAAGAGAAACTTTTGATAGAACTCAAAAGCATCAAAGCAGAGAAACTCTACAATCCTTGCTCTTATGGAGAGCGACATGAACTGCCCTTTATCAGCACTTCTGTTCTCCTGAAGAAGAAATCCTCATTGTGAGCAAGGTCACTATATCAGGCCTCTCCTGAATCACCATGCTTTCCTCCACAAATAATCCGATATATTGATTCAGACGTCATTTAAAAATAAGTATCTTAAATGACAAACATAAGAGCTTTAAGACTGCATGCAACGCAAGAGAACTTTTTAAGGAAGACGGGAAAAGCCCTTCAGTAGTTTTTAGCTCTGCAGCTGAAGGCTTGGATTCTGGCATCTGTAGAAGCTGAATGATGAAAGTCAGCTCCACTTCCACACTTACACTTGTTAAGAATTTCTGTGCTATTGTATGATAGCAACTACGTACAACTTAGACAAATGGTTCCTATCAGTGTGGTCAAATGAAGTGAGAAAACGCATCTCTCTCCTGCAATAGGGGAGCAGAAGTAGCCAGGTGCATGGTAAGTGCTATCAAGGCAGATGAGAAGAATTACCTTAGTGATTCAGTAAAAGGCCAGTGATGAAATACAAACTACCCACCATCCAGAATAAAAACCTGTGTGAAGAGCAGAACTAGCACTCAAAAGACACGTTTGGTCACCACAGAAAGAACTAGCTGTCCTGCACCGAAAAAGAATATGTATGACTAGAAATTCACATTAGAAGCCTGTACACATCTTCAGTTGATTTGCTTTGCCATTCTCAAATAGGAACATATTTGGCTTGACTGAAAAAAACACAGCTTCTTTTGAAAGGCTGTTTTGTGTCACTGCAAACATCTGCTGCATATATTGCTCCCGGTAGGAATAAGCCTCTAAAAGGAACCTAAATTCACTGGATGAGCCAAAACAGCTACAGTACAAGACACACACAGAGGGCAAACCCCATCACAGAGCTGCCATTCCACAACTGTGGGGCAGAGGGGCTCACATGGAACTGCTCCCAGGACACCAAGGGACAGCCTTGCCATAAATATATATAGAGGCACAGAACTAAGACCTTAATTTCTTTCAATATTAAAAATACATTACAAAAAATTTACCCCATGTAAACCATGGGAACATAGTAAACTTTTTATGATTATCTCTGAATCCAGGTTCAGAGATCTCACTCCTCATCCATCCTATCTTTGGCCCTACCAAGCTATCTCTTATTGCTCTCTTTCCAACCTTTTCCACTCCTGGCTTATGCCTCTTCTCTCCTAAACAGAGTACCCTTCACCATCATCTTCCAAACCCCTCCTCTGTGTTCATGTCATCCTGTCTCCTCTAAATACCAACCTTCTTTTCTGCAGTTAATGTGTGCAGCATCTACTCTAATGCTTAAATATTTGGTGCCAGAACATCACGTTGTTAGGTGCTTTCCTACACAACCGTTCAAAAGTAAAAATACAAGCTGTCTAGTACGTTAAAATTATTTACTAGTCCCTGAACAATGCAAATACAACTTATGACTGAGCGAAGTGTGGTGTCCCCAGGCAGAGCTGCCACAGTCAAGGCGAGTCCATCCCTATCACAAGCACAAAGCTTCAGCCGTGACTGAAGGATACTTGGATGGAGGAGACCTTGAGCTGTAAGCAGCACAATTTTCAGCACTCCTGGCAAGATGGGTAGCTAAAGCAATGCTGTGTGACCATTAACAGCAGCCAAACTGACCCAACCCAGCAACTTACTTTAGCTGCCACCAGTCGAGACAAGACTGTAGCTGACAGGACACGGCAGATGGTGGCTTCTGAGGCTCTGGAGAGAATGAACTGCGGAACTGGCACCCACAGATCTCTGCTCCCCAGGACACCTCTCTGCAGGCACCATTGCCTGTGGGCCCTCACCTCCCACCACAGCAACACCTTTTCCCCACAGAAGGTGTGTGGGACCCCACAGCTCCTCTCTGCCCACAGCCCCGCTCACCTCCTCCTGCAGAGCCCAGCAGCACCATTGCCTGGAGAAAGGCAGGTGCCACCTGGTGTTAATTCCATTATTCAAGCCCAGGTGCATCCACTCACCATTCCTTCAGGTGAGCAGGATTTCAGAGAAGCCACTCAGCGAGGGCTGCACGGTTGCCTGTGGATAAGGGAGCATCAGGGGAGCCCAGGATCTCACATTTAGTTTCCCTACATAATATGCCATACCTTGTATCACTCTGAGCTCAGTTTTAGAGCACCTTAGAATACGTTTTTCTTTCTGGGTTTGTCCAACATGATTTCATATACTTTATGTTTCTTTTTCTTCCTCTGATCGCTGAAAATAAAATATCACAAGTAACACATTTTTTGATCCATCCAAATCCTTACAGGCTGTGGTAAATCCTAACAATCATGGAGATGGACAAGACTTAGGCCTCGAGTACCTGCAGAAATCAAATGTATGATTTTATCCTTTGCAATTCCGGGCTCCAAATTAGCCTGTCAGGTTTGCATTGTGCCACTTCTGCTGACTTCAGTGGGAATTGCACGTTGGAAACTAACAGAATAATCAGGCCCTGAAAATTTGAGCTTGCGTCCCCAAGCATAGCTACTGCATTTTTAACTGATTCAGTGTGATATGCATCTGTGACCCTAGAGCAACAGTAACAGCTGGGAGTCTGTGCTGGCACCCAGAAAGCTAGTGCTGTCTTTCCACGTGGGATATACAGCAATCTCCAACCTGCCCTGCTTGTATTTAAAACACAAACTTAGATATAATATAAGGAAACTGTTTCTGTTACCATGACATCGAGCAAGAAAATAAAGACCGCGCTCCCTAGAAAACGAAATAGAAGGTAACAGAGCATTTTAGCAAGTCTAATGGCAGAAGTTGGAGCCATCATAACATATTACAGAAGACAAATGAAAAGATTGATTTAGATAGCTTGAAATAAGAGAGGAAAATATTGAAATATTTTGCATGCAGAAAAAGACACATTGTAGATACTCCTTGTTCCAATCAAGTGTTAGAAAAGCACTACTTTTATTTTCATTTTCACCGTCTTGTTTTGAAAAGCTGCCTTGGGGTTTTTTTTTCCTAAATTCCCCAACTAAGGTATAGGACTAGATGTAAAACTCACTAGGAACTTCCTAGAAATCTCCAAAGCAGGATTCAATTTAATTTTTTTCTTTTCTTTTTTTTTTTTTTCATTTCATCAGCACGTTGTCACATTATTCCTTAAAGAAATGCGCATTCAAGTATTTCATACTTGATATTGTTGGTTCAGCTTCCCAATTCTTCAAATTCAGACTGAGTAGCCACTCACTTAGGAAAGCAAAAAGTTATGTAGATTATCAGATCTAAAAGTGAAGGCTACGTATTCAGTTAGTACTACAGAAACACATGGAAGTGGGTGCAAAGAAAATACAACTGATCATCAAAAGAAAAATTAAGTACTGGCAGCATTTCAAACTCATGCTTTAAATCAGGCTTCCAGGATACACATATCATGGTCTTTTGTTTAAAGGAGGTAAAATTGTTGATTTAATATTCAAATTCTTGTCTCCGTTTCTATAGTTAAAGTGTTGGTAACAGATGGTAGATAACTTCCAATGATAATTCAGTAGAAATCACTTCATTCAACACATACAGGAGTGCCAAGCTCAAAAGGATTAGAATTTATGCGCACCTCTCTTCAGGACAGCACAGAATCCTAACTCAATATATGTAACTTTAAGGACCACAAACTTGCACCGGTATATTATTCAAGTGTGTCATACACAGAAATCCCATTTGATACAGTTTCAATTTTAATCTGAAATAAGATGCCTTCCTATAAAAATGTGAAAATGTTTCTTTATTTCAGTCTGGAGTAACCTGTAGTACTCATATGCCTGTTTTGTTATGTTACACTTAGTGTAGATGTGTAGGTTTCTTTGCCCCCATTTTACAAAATAGCAAGCCTCCCCGCCACAGACTGGATTCAGGAACATTATTTGCAGTCAGTCCATTACCCACTTACTCTTCTCAATTCTGTGAAGTAAAATCACGACCACCCAACTTGGTGTTAATTATTTATTTTGTGAAGTTGTCCGTTTTAGAGCTGAATTAGTGAAACGCAACTGAACTGAGCCAAAGGCTCGGACCGGGCTGCCATTTTGACATTCTCATCAGGGAAATGATGCTGTAAACACCCATACTTGATTCACATGCATGGTCTCTTGGTTGCCTACAGTAATGCCCATCTGTTCCGATGGCATCATGCCCACTCAAGTTGCTCAAGGGAATACATGCTGGGCAGTGATTGGCTTAGGTAAGTATTTTTCAAACTGGGTCGGTGTCGACCTCCTTTTGGGAAGGCCCAAGAGGAAAAGGAAACAAAAAGAATTTTCATTTTATATTTTAATGGATTGTTTTCATTTAACATTCAGCAAAGCCACCACCATCTATAAAACATTCAGTAGATGGTTTTGCTGATTCCTTGGTACCTGTGACCCCAGCGAGGAAAAATAAATGCAACTATATCCTCATTTTTTAAATAAATGAGTTTAACCTGTTATAAAGTCACAGTCCATGCAACATTAAGACCATCTCATCTGCTGAAAAGAAACCTGTCTCAGCAGGCATTGCCACATCCTGACAAGTGAACTCATTTCTTTTGTTGATGAATATTGGTCAACACTCAAATATCTGAATTCATATTCTTACCAAAAGTCACAGCTTGAGTTTTGTGGGCAGATCGGTGAGCAAAACTATGTCCCAAATTATTAGTCAGATCAAATGAATGCTATTGCACAAAACTGCAAATCCAAAATGTACAACAAATACAAACATGCACAGGAAGATAGATGATCGATGTGCAGCATCATGAAAAGATTAACCCCTTTTGGCTCCTATGTCGGTATAATTTCTGAACATAACCTTTTACATTCCCGAAGCAAAAGAACTTTGCTTTAGTGAAATGCATTGTACACTGAAGCCTTTGACTATCACATTGCTTTATTAAACAAGAAGGCGGGGGGAAGCATGTCACCCTTTCTTCCTGCAAATAAACTGTGTGGGTTTTTATCTAAGAGAAAGCTACCATTAGCTTAAAAAAAAAAAAAGAGAGAGAGAGAAAAGAAATAAAGAAGAAAAGGAAAAAAAGATTAAAATAAGCCTGGTCCTTTTCATTTGGGAGACAAAAGCCTTTCAGTGCTGCGTCCATGCGCTCTGACTACTGTTTTGACAGTGTGTCAAGATGCTCCCGCTCTGCTCCAGGTCTCAGATCACAGTTGGAGTGTCTTGATACAGTGTTGAATCGGTAGTGTCAGCAAGTCTCAGAGCAGAGTCAAAGAGCCTCAACACAGCCTCAGTGCAGGCAGAGTCAGAGAGACCTTTCCCCTAAACTGAAGTAGGCAGAGGGTGCTTTGTTTTTTTTATTATTTTCAATTGTTTGTTTTAACACATTTCGACCCAGCTGAACCAGGCTCATGCTTCTAATTACTAGTCTTTCCTGCAGTAAGGTATCAGAGCTAGCTCTCTCTCTCAACCCTGAAGAGCTGCTAAAAAGCAGCACACAATGCCGTTATTTTCTTGAAAGAGCAAGCCCAGGTACAGTGACTGAGAACCCACACTTCCTCAGAGCAGCTGGCATTGTAGCAAATGTTTGTTAGCAGTGCCAGACCCTGTTTTGGGGGGCAATCTGCTCTGTTGTGAGACAGCACTGCTGTGCCACCGCAGGGAAAAGTGCAGGGAGCCTGCACCCTGGGACCCAGCTTTCAATGCTGATGCATCATCCACTGCTGTTGGAGACTCAGATGGAAATGCGATGCCCTCTGTCATAGCCACTGCCTGTTATCAGCAGTGCAGAGCCCTGGCTTACCTGGCATTGATAGGAGCTTTTTCAGCAGGTTCACTGGGGACACAATTTTCCTTACTCAAAGCAGAGCAGATTGACACAAACTCCTCTTTTCAGCAAGATGGTGCAACGTGCAGTCAGCACAACAGAATCGGCGTGGCAGAACCGTACCGGATCAGTCTGCAAGCTGTTATTTGCTGATCAGGGTAAGGCCCGCGGCACATAAAGACAGGGTGATGTCCCAAGGAACAGGGACGGCCGTCTTGACACAGTGAAGGACATTGGCTCCATAAAGAGGCTGGGGACGGTGGGGCAGCACTGCAGGGATTGGTGTTATATAAGAAGAGTTTGAAAGTTTTGGTAAGGACAGTAGAGAAAAAAACCCCAAACAAACAAATCAGGAGATTGGTTTAATGCCTGTAAGTTTGTCCTGTTATTTTTTTTTATTGTTACTTAGAGAAGTAAAGTCAGATCTTTCTTGCCTCATAATGTTAGATCATGACTAATGCAACAGCATGACCTGAAAAGCTAAACGCCACACTGAGGCACCCCTCAGATGGGATCCAATAAAGGGATATTCTGAATAAGTGTGTAGAGACCAAATTAAGCACACTATAAGCATGAGTAGAAAAGGGGATCGGAAGAGGAAAGATACACCAGTAAAGACCACTGGGCAGGACAAGGTGCTAGCACTTTTTTTTTTTTGGTAAAAGAATAGATATTAAAATGAAATAAAAATGTTTTGAAGGCTGACTATGCAAACGGTTCCTGCGTTTCTTCCTAGATAATACAGCAAAGGTGCACAGACCCCATGTTTTCAATCATTACTGCCAGAATAGCCACGTCTGGAAGGACTGAGCCACATCTAAGGCAATAGTTTCATTGAGTACCAGGCACCATGTTTTGGGATGAATAGGTGGCAGTGCCTAAGAAAGCATTTGAGAAGGAATGAAAAAGATCAGGGTTTAAAAAGAAATAACTAGACTTAAGAGGCTGCATTAGAAAATGTAAATAGGTCAAAGCCAATTTTGCTGTAGCTTTACATCTGAGTACATAATCCAGTCGATTTTGCATGCTAACACCAGGAGGGCGCACAGATCAATGTATATAATTTAGGTTAAATGACCACTGCAGTGTGAGATGCATGCATTCTTTTCACAGCCCAGTCAAATTTATCCCTGCAGTGATTTCACTGGACTTTTAGCAAGAATATATTTGCTCATTTTTATAGTCAATAACCTTCTCAGTAACCTGACACTTATTCAGATGCAATGTGTACCCACTCACCCACACAGAAGTTGCTAATTTCTCATTAGTTACTTCTTCCTTGTGACTATTTTGCTGTTATTTACATCAAATATTATTAAAGATAAAAATAGCTATCCAACAAAGCAATAAATGTTCAAGATCATAGCTAGTAAGAAAATTTTAAAGCTTTGCTGTGTGTTTGCTGTGTATTTTGAGATCCTTGGAGTAAGATATTCTTTAAAGTGCGAAGTATTTCTGTTTAAACTTAACAAAACTCACTGACTCTTGGAGTGACTTTCTTGCAGGCACTCTCACAGCAAGTCAAAGCTGAGGATTTCCTTCTCCTCCTTCCAGGCCAGCCCCGTGGAACCGTTGCACCCTTGCTGGCCGCAGAGATGCTCTTCGACCTGCCATGAACATTTGCTTTCACCAGCCACAAGAAGCAGGTCTCCCCCGTGCTCTTCCCAGTCGTCTCTGGAGCTAAAAGAGAAATTAAAGACTGTATCATCATCAAGGCACAAATTAAAATTTTTACTGGTAGAAGCAGGGGAGTAAGTCTCAGAAGAGACTGAATTATATATATAAACACTTAAGATGTCCTTGCCTTTATTACAGCATGGGGTCTGAACTCTGTTTTCTTCCCTGCATTTTATTACATGGTTAGAAGTCCCGCAGTAGGAAACTTGCAGTTTGAATTTTGAAGCACCTATAGTGTCATGCTTTTTATTTTAATATTTGTCACCAACAGTGCTGACAGATAAAAAGTGCTGGCTCCCCACAGCATGATATGCGGGATTTTCAATAGAGCTACACAATTGCTTTTGCTAAGTGCTTGCGGGCCTCACAGTGCCAAATCCCGCAAATTGCTGCATTCAAGGCACTTTGCAGTGCAAGGCAAATGGTATTAAAAAAGTTAGTTGCTTGAGGGAGGGACAAGTGACTGAATAACCGATTTCTTTTAAATGCTGTAAGAAATTGTCTGAAGACATTTCTGCAACCCAATTCAATAATTGTAGCACTTAAGACATAGTCAAAACTTTTTGTGTCCCTTTAAAATTTATTCTCTGTTGCACACAGAAGAAGAAAATAATTTTTTCTGGCTCCAAAGTTTGCTGGCCCTGAAAGTCCCAGGAGAAATGTCACCAAGAGTGGTGACATTCTGTTTACGGATTACTACTTCCTTTTCTTCTCCTTTATTGTCTTTATTTTTTTTTAATCCATATTTTATTTATAGTTGCTCAGGTTCCAGCCTCGGATCAGTATCGTGATGTAAATTACCTCAAATGTACAGCAATGCTAAGTGTGTAATAGTTATACCTGAGGTATCAGGGAAGATTTTTGTATCTCCTGCCTTATTTACCGGTCAATTAAAAAGCTGATTAAACCCAAAAAGTCTATGATGATAATTGTTAGAAATAGACTGGGATGATAATTGGTTTAATGACTGCTAAAGGAGTCACTGGGATGCATGTCTCTCAAGGACCCTGAATGGTACTTTAAGAGCTAGATTCATCCTGGATGTTGGTTGTTGACTTAATGGTATTACTCTGAAATCTGATTTGGATCAACTTACAAAATACGACAGACAAGATAAATAATTTTTAAAGGCTGACTCTGCTTTGGTGTCTCTCTTCAACTACCCTATTCAATGTCAGCTCCTCCAGTACAAATTCTGCCTGTGCAGCTTGAAGCAGCTCTATAAGGTGGGATTTCACTGAGGGTTTTATAGATTTTATACACTTTTTTTTCCCAGCATAGCAGGAAACAAATTCTATATAATAACTAGAAAATGTAGGCCAAGACCATCCTCTGCACAGGAAATTTCACTCAGAGGGCTGGACACCCAGCGAGGTCCTATTCACAGACGTCTCTTTGTATTTTTCTGCCTGGAACCAAAGGAGGGGATTCATGCCAAAACCCTGCAGGATATGGAAATCTATCGGCTGTTCTATGCTTCTGCATGTCTTTCAAAGTGGTTTCTGATTTGGGGAGCCCTAAATTAAGATCCACGGACTTGGGGTTTGGGGGAGAGAGATATGTTTAGATAGACAGATAGATAGACACATACATACATACATACATATTTAATAAGGACTCAAAACCGGCAGCTTCAATTTAAATAGGAGTCAGAAACATTCGGTACCTTTGAAAACCCCTGACATTTCATTGCTCATGCTGGGGACCCAGAACAGCAAAAATTTAGACCAAAATGATTTCTCCAGGCTACTCAGTATCAGAGAATAGTGCAGAAGTCAGAAAACCCTGGTTGCTGGTTCTCAGTCCACACGCACTGCCTAGGCTTGGAAAGGCTATAAGGTTATAAATCTTTCAGTGAAAACAATTCCTGCTTCATGCCATCAACACTGCCTGAAGACATCTGTGTAGGGCATCTCTAGAGGAGGCTCCCATTACCAGACCTATGCAGAAGAATAATGAGAAACTTGTATCCGGATTGAAAAACATTAATGAGTCTCTCCTGGATACAAAATATTTGTTCAACACCCTTATGGGTAAAGTAACATACAGCTGAGCTGGGGAGCTCTGGCTGAATAGGATGCACCATTAGGTCTCTGAAAAGGAACACCACACAGCCCTGCAAAGAGAGTAATTTTTTTTCAGGCTCAATTTGCAGTTCTGGTGCTTGCATGTGTCTGTATCGCTTTGAATAGATATTTTCCAGCACCTATTTCTTCTCTGTCTATTCCAATGAGGTTTCACATGCCACAGGGGCATTCTGGATTCCTCACTGGATCTTCTCTCATTTTGAGTTTCTATTCTCAATAATATTAAAAAAAAATCAACATCTTAAATTAACTATAGACATATCAACTGTGTTTTCCTCTTCCCTCCTTCCAGATTTCTCTCTCAAACAAATATATTTCAGGGTTCAGGGCTTGTGTTGTCGTTTTCTTTTTTTTCCTCTCCCTGAGCATGATGTATCGTTGAGCTAATGATTCACACAGTCATGTTATTCAGTATCATTAGATTACCTAATGCTCTGATCCTAGTGTGCTTTATCTATGTGAACATTTAACTCCTTGAAGTCAAGGGAAATGGTTGCATACATATCTGCAAAGCAACACGAAAGAAGACACAGTTTTTCTGGCAGTTCCCAGAAAGTAAAAAAGGTTGGTGTATTCTTTAATGTAATGCATCAATAACTGGAATTACTTTGCAAAGTGAAGAATGGAGGGCAAGGATGTCTCTGGGCTTGATTTGCATTTTGTGTTAAAACCCTCAGTAAAAGAAGGGGAGTTAACATTCCTGTTTGCTAGTAGAAGCATAGTGTGTCTACCAGCAAAGGTTGCCTGCCAGCAAAGGTTGCCTGCACTCCCAAGTGGGGTGCCAGGTATCTCAGCTTCCTCTTAGGTACTTTCATCAATTAATCAATCAAATAGTAAAAAAATTTACAAGTGCAGAACTTCCCACTCCTCTTTTACATCTGCCCACTGTCAGCCAACTCTTCTCAAGCCACACCAAACCCAGCAGGTTCTTCTGTGTCAAAGAAATTATCAGGCCAGTTAGGGAGAGAAAGGCAGAAATAATTAAGCTCATGCACCACATCCACTGGACTTGCCAGAGTCAGGTGTTGTCCACCTTCTCCTTTCACCCTATCCCCTTCTTCTTCCACTGCCTGCACATCAGACTTCACTCATTCTGCTTTCAGTTGAGGCCTTATCTTCCAGGGTTTGAGTGTTCTAGCACAGAGGACATACACTGCAATATAACATATTGCATATTTATTAGGAATTATGCAACTCTTGATCAAGTCTTCAGCCACAAGAGCCCTCATGAAGAAAAATGTTTCTTGGTCTGAATTTGGGTGAAACTGTCATTCCCCATCAGAAACCTAAATTGCTTCTGCTACATGAGGCTAATATAAGTCCTTGACCATTTCTTCAGTGCTTTTACACAACCATTAGCTGTATTCATTTGCACACTTCCTCAGCCCTCTCTCTATGGCAGGCTTGCACTGAGATACTTTGTGAATAAACCAGAAAATGTACAGCAGAAGCTGTATCTTTTGCAAATGGCGTTCATATTTTATAGCTCTCACACACAGAAGCCAATTTTGTGAAGAGCAGCACCTATAAACTGCAACTAGAAGAAGATGATACACTTATTTGTTGCATTGCTTTCACTCAGGAAAAAAAAAGATGTTTTCTCACTCACTCCCCTTTAAATGAAAGGCTGGGTAAAGAAGAGCCCAGCATCCCAGGGACATGGCTTTGGCACATGCAGCTTGGAGGGTTCGTTTGCTGGCTTGTTTATTGTGAGGGAAGGATCACGCTGGGGAGTAGGTAGCTCTTCCAGTCATGTAGAACTGTAGACACAGAAAAAACATTTTGTTTTCTTTCAAGTTCAAAGCAAGATTTTAGTTGGTACTTAAAGATTTGGAGGCTAAAGATTTTTTTTTCAAAAGGCAACAGCTCTTTTAGCAGGATTCCTCGCACACGGAGGAGTCCCACAATTCACTAGCTCTCTGGTACCTACTTGCTAAGGATACTCTGTGCTACACAGGGCTTTAAACAGCACACACATTTGGGAATGTCAGGAGAAGCAAAATCCAGAAGACCTAGTCTGTATGTTCTCCCACAACTCAGTAAGTCCTCTGCATTGCCAGAGGAGCAGCTCAGCACCACTGCGCTATAAATACAGACAAAAGAGTAAACCCCAGGTTGGTAAAATTGTGAAAATATTATAATGACAATTCTTTACCTGAGGGCTTTAAATTCCCTACAGCCCTCAGAACCAGGGTTGAAGTATAATATTGCTCATAGGACATGTGAAACCCACACAGGAGCAGGGTGGCCAAACCCCTAAGGGGCACTGCTGCTGCGGGGGGGTGAACAGCAGCAGAGCCCCTGCCTCTGCCCCAGCTTCCAGCCCACCCTGTGGTCAGCTCAGCAATCTCACCCAGCACAAAACAAAAAATGTCCTCATTTAAAAGAAGAAAAAAAAAAGCCCCAAAGAGACTTGGCAGTGCACCAGCCTCGGGAGCTGGTTGGCAGCCTGCACCGTGTGGGAAGGAGAGTTTCTCAGCAGAGCTCAGCCATCGCTGCTCCTGGACACAGCTGAACATCCCCTTGCCCTCCTCATCCTGCCGAGGTGCCCGTGAAGCATGGCCAGGCCCCAGTTCTGGCTGCGGACATCGAGGCAGCATCCACGGGCAGATGGCCCCACGTCTCTCCTCTGTCCTCCCCATCAGCAGGAGGACGTGACAGGTAAAACTAAGAACAAATGATTTCATCAGAGGCATAACCAGGAAGAAAAGAGACGAAGTGATAAAGAACAAGTCACACCACCGCCAGCTCCAAAGCCCGGTGGCTGCTGCAGCTTCTGCCACCTGGGTTTCTGTGGTCATTCATGTGTTGAGCCCACATGCTTTTGTCCTTGACAGCACTTGCAGGGCATTGTTCTCATCCTGGGCTAACTACTGCCAGCGTGCTGCAGGGACACGGCACCCCCAGAGCTCTACACCTGAGCAAACGCCACTAACACCGCTCAGCTCTGGTGAGGAGCTGGAGGGAGGATTGCAGAAACCTCACTGCTTTAGCGTGTGGGCCAAAACGCAGAGACTGCTTATGCAGATAGGGGAAAAAAGGCTTCACTGCCTGTACCAGAGAGTGCTTTACACAGATTAAAAACCAGACAAACACAAACACCAAAACCCATCTGCTCTTAGGCGTTGGTAGGAGAAAGCGAGCGGTGCACTTGGGACATGGATGTAGAGATTCACCACAATGGAAATGGCTGCCAGAGGGTGGATTTTCCATTAACTCCTCTGGAGGGCAGGAAGGTTGTGGACACATTTTCCTCAGCCCCCGCATCCCTCCAATTTTTCCCTTTCACATTCCCTCTGAGCTGCTGCTCAGCAGGATACCCTTTACCAGCACACTCAAAGAGGCTCCAGCACAAAATGACAAGTCACTCACTCCCTCAAATGGTCCCCAAACTTCTGTCCCTTTCTTTTGGAGGCAATGGGCTAAGCCCTTGCTTTTTCCAAAACTCTAAGGCATATCACAAAAGGTGGTTACTCCTTGCTGAATGTGATAGATCAGACAAGTATCTACAGAAGCATTGAATAAAACAATGTGTAAAACTGACTACATAGGCACTATATCACCTACAGGTACTAGTTGCTACTTTACGACTAAGTATTTCAATGCTTTTTGGATGTGTGGGTATGTAGTGAAGTTAAATGCAGAGATCATTCAGTGTATGTGGGCTAACAGACTGACCTGCTGCAAGTCTTCTGTTAATTTATTGTTAATATTAATTTATATTTCATTATTTGCCTAAACTTGAAGACATTAAATTGTTCCTTGACACATTTAAAACTCTTTTCATGGTTTCCAACACAGTACTGGTTCTAATGCCACTCAGATCATAATGTGACTTTTTGCCTAAAGCTCATCCTCGGCAAGAATTTCAGCAAGTCTGGTTTGCACTTACCTGTGAGTCAGCGTGTCACCCATACCCTGAGCAGCCTGTTCCAGTCCATGTCCACAACACCCCCTCACAGAAGCCACGAGTTACACAGGTAAGCAGGGAAACATTATGGGGACAGCTGAAAGGCTCTGCATCCTATTTGCAATGTGTTGTAACCATTGAAATATAGCTGCCTTTGGAGTCAACATTGCTGACTGTTTACCAAATGCCTTTTGTAGCACTTCTTGGCCACTAAGAAATGGGGTGAAACCTCAAACACGTACCAGAAGCTGTGAAATTACCTTTCTCCACCTGCAGTTAGGCTCTGTTTTCCCTAGGAGCTTTTAACAGATACAGGAACTATATACTATGCCGGCGAAGCACTCCCTGGTGTGACTGCAGCTATGCCAGCAAAGCTGTGTTTTGTACCAGTGCAGGGCTGCTCTGTCCCTGCTCCCCAGTGGGACCAATGGCGCAGAAAACAGCCGTGGGGGAAACGCTAGACAAAGGCCCCGCCATGCGCTGCGGAGCTCTGCCTCCCGGCACCCTGGCTGGTGCAGCCTTGCCCTGGGAGTCTCAGATCTTGGAAAAAAAAGGTCAGGCAAAAGCGCTGCACCCTGGCACTGGCCAAGGACAAACTCCAGGAGGTGCAGCACAGTGCAGATGCAGCTCCATGGCAAGACCAGAAGAGTGGACGGCTTTCCCTCTGCTTCCATGCAGTAGCTTTCATCCCCACACCCAAACTGTGTTTCTTTGGCCCCTAGGAAAACAGATATCAAGACAGGACCACCCCTTGCTGTGATTAAAACAATGACAGCTCAGATAGAATCATAGAATTATCAGGTTGGAAAAGACCCATTGGATCATCGAGTCCAACCATTCCTATCAAATACTAAACCAAATAGGTTCCAGTTTATATCAAAAGTACCACAAAGCAACCCCAGCGCATTCATGGCAAGTGTCCCTGCACTTCTGTGTATTTTGTCTCAGAAAAGAAATCCTTAAAAAGCAGCCTTTACCCATTAGTGTTCAAATATCATCCAAATATAGCCCTCTAAGATACCAGAGGACCTGTAGAAGAGGACCACAGCTCATTTTTTTACCAGCCCTGGGACAATAGTTCAGCCCTTCTCTCCAGCCTGGCTTGTGCTGCTCATGAATGAAGCTCATATACCAGAAGGGATGAAGAAGATAGAACAAGACTACAGCCCTCAATCGCTTGCCTTGGAGTCCCCTACCCTTTAAAGGTACTGTGGAAAATCAAACTACTCCTTTCCTCCAGCCAGAGCTAGGATGCAAGGTAGACAAAACACACAGCCTGTGTAGCACTGCCAGGCTAAGTGTGGACCCCTGCACCCTAGCCCCATGCTCACATTTCCAGTACTGGTGGGGAAAATTATGCAGCTTAGAACAGGGTCCCCACATGGGGATTTCCCCATCTCAGCACAGCAAATATACACCTAATTTTAACTAGCCAGCAGGGAGATGCTGACACAAAGGTGCGTGCTTCAGTATAGCACCACTATAGTAGCCTTCAGACTTGCATGGAAACATCAGTTCACTCTTGAAATGCCCACTGCAGAACATTTTCTGGAAGATAGAAAGCTACACCTTCCTTTGCATTTCTGAAGGCCTGCCCAGAAGTGACTGAGCATCATTCCACACCCAGTGTCAGCAAAGAATCTCCCTTTTCAGCATCTTTGTTTTAAGAACCTGCTGCCTTGCTTTTAGCATAGAAAAGATGGCAAAGGCCTGTCACCAGACCAGCTGATGTACCTTCCCAGCCAGCTTTTCTTTTCCATTTCTCATCTTAAAATTTTGCCTGCGAGTTAGGAGTAGGCATACATTATGAATGAGAATAATGAATTGGTGATTTCATTAGCTAGTTTTTCAGCCCATAAACATCAGTACCATGGCTTATGGCAAAATAGGTAGAAAGCTAACACATTTTCTGGAAATGGATCATTTTAGTACAACAATTTTGTTGCATACACAGTGAGTTAAGAATTATCTAGATGAAAACAGAACTGTCCTCTTTGGAATGAAGAAAAGTCATTCCTAGTTTTATTCTATTAGGGTTCATAAATATATCAGAAGTTGAAATTTTGACCTAAACTCTGACTGTCCGTGCAATGCTTTTTCATACCTGGCAGAATAAAACCCATATCTATCATTTGCTCTAAATGGGACATCAGTTTCTTATTTTTGTTTGAGAAAGCTGAAACTTCTCCAGCTAGAACTTCACCTGCTCTGGTGCTCCCTGCTGTAGGAGAGACCTTGCCCTGGTCATGACCAGCAGCCTTCCCTTACATGTGGTTTGCCCCACTGTCTTGAAGGAACTGTGAGTGTGCAACATGATCATTGACATCAGCATAAATCCAAATGTTGAAAGCATTGTCTGCAGTATCAACAAGCTGTACCCTCGCACTTGTTAATAAATTTGCTATATAAACTAATTTGGGCATATACTACATATCTTAGAAAACCTCTTCCCTACCATGTATCACTTACATGCTTCAAGCCCAGACACAGTACAATGACAAGCAGTTGTGCTCTAGTTAAGTGCAGCGATTTTGAAAGGCTCTAACTGTGCATGTTCCTACACCACAGTCTTGCAAAGGCTTGTTCATCATGGGAATGGGTAACCACACCATTTCAGATGTCACAACTGCTAAACATCTTTCATGATGATTACAGTTCATTCAAGCAAGAGATACCATGAGAACTGCATCTCACTAACTTTCCAAAGGTGCCCATGGTCCTTAAAATGACTGTTTCTCTGACTGGAGATACCTCACTACCATTGGATATCTTTAAAAACAGAAAAGAAAATGCCTGCTAGTTAGCTCTGTCAGGCTGCATGATGGCAGTTTCAAGAGTCAAAAGTATGGGAGTTACCTAGAGCGATAATTCTTGTGGGTGTAGAACTCCATGTGCTTGAAATATGCAGTCTCCTACCAGGGTCCCCAAGGCCTGATCCAATATTTGCGCATTAGTATACAATCCAGAAAGCTTTTTGTTTTGTATTGAAATAAAGAAGCACAGAGACAGAGTTAGGGCAGCTACAGACCAAGACCCCTCTTTTCTTGTTGACTTGAGTAAAAGTTAAAGAGTATTACAAGCTAGCAGTGCCTTTTGTGCCCAAATTCATAGTAGATGTTCTTACCTTACCTCAACCTACCTGGGAGGTGCATCCAGGAGTGAGCACAATGCCAAGGTGCAGGAACGCAGCTTTTGCTTTCTCCCAGTCTTCCTTCCTCCAGCACAGAACACTCTCTGCTGTCAAGCGAGCCATCGCTTTGTGATTTACACCCACCAGTCGGCAGTGGTAACACAGTGTGTACTGACAGACAGACAACCGCTGACGCTAAGCTCATGTATTCCCTTTATTGAACTGTACTAGTTATTGCAATCAGATTAAGTCACATTTATAAAGCAGACCATCCAGTTGCACTGAAACCGATTATATTCATTACATAGTTTTAATCACTGTCCGGTGAACTGGCAAATCCAATCAAAGCATTAGTCTTTAATTAAAAAATTAAAAAGAAATATTCAGACAATAGCCAAGCAATCACATCACAATGCACAGTTACCTAAAATTGCAATTAAAAAGCAGTTAACAAAAAAAGAAAAAAAAATCACACCTAATCTTTAACTATCAATATAATACAAGAAGCAACAAAGGGCAACAGCATCAAAGCAGATTTATCTAACACTATAAATTCAGTCAGAAGCAGAAGCTCTAAAGTATACTAGCTGAAGCAGGACAATAAAAAATACTGAGCATGGAATACTTTTAATCTCTTCCATTAATATTCATTTCCAGCTGCTTATAATAGCAGCGCCTCATGGCCAAATCATTAGAGTTTTACATCTGGGTTGCAAATGACACTTTGATTGGATGTAATGTTCAAATGGTCCTCCCCACTGTGCCACCGTCAAGTCTTCTGCAGAGAGGTGTCCTGTAGTGCCAGTGGCTCACTGTGCGTGCTGGCTCAATGTGTGGTTCTGGAAAGACGAAAAAAGGAGACATGCATGAGGGGCAGAATAATAGAAAGCATGCTCATACCCTCCTACTCAGTACCATTTATGCAGAGCTCAACATAAAAGCTTCTCAATTATTACAAAACAAAATGCAATAAAGAAAAAGTACTCATAAGTAACAGCTGCCAATATGACACATTTGCTTTGTTCTGACAGATCTGTTAATGCTGGCATGAACTTAGAAAAAAAATGATACAAGCCAAGCACAGTCATGAGGGTTTCTTTCCCCCCCCCCTTTTAATACATGTAAACAAAGTGATAACACTTCACAGGCAAAAACTGCCTTTAGGGATTCCCTTAACTGTAACAATTAAAAAAAAAATCAGAATCGTGGTAAGAACCCTTGCCATATTTTACTCTTTTAGTCTCACTAGTACCGGGTGCAAGCACTGGCAGCAAGAGACACCAGATTGTGACACACACTTCTCAGTCCAAGAATTACTTCGATAATAACAGCTGAACCACCAGTTCAGGCACCAGGGTAATATACCCAGCAGAAAAACACTGGACACGTAACCCAGAAGTTAAATCTCTCTAAAGAATAGACTTTGCTCTACACACTTCTTTCAGCAGTTTAGAGTCTCTTTTGTTCCCTTTTTTCCTTTTGGTTGATTTGTAATACCCTTGTGTCACCACAGTACCTCATATCACAGGATGCTGACCTGTCTTGCCATTTTGTGCAGGAGCCAGTAAATTGTGAAGCCAACCTTGGAAGCATATTTTTAGAGCAGTACCAACTCACCTACATATTGTGTGCTGACTGAAACCCGGTCCTACATATAAGCTCAGCTTTATTTGTGTGATTATTCAACTTCTTGAGCAACTAGAGGTGTGCTTCATGGTGAGCTTTTATTGAAGTGGGTCCCCAGCATCCCCAAATATAAAAATTTACTTGCATTATTGCAAACCTGGGCAATTTTACCAGTCTCCATCTACCTAATAACAGAGCTATGCATATCTACCAGCTTGAAGAACAAGTTTTTAAACACGAAATTAATTTTAATTCTAATTATTTACTTACTATGCCAAAGCTTTAAAATTAAGTAAGATCTAACTTTTTAGAAATCATCTGGTCCTTCTAAACTATCCAGAGTTACATCTCGATCAGGAAAAGCCGTGATTGCCTGCTTTATCCATAGATAACATCTCCCTGATGAAAACCATCTATAGAAAGAGCTACTGGGGGCCCGTGACGTGTGGGGCCAGGCAGCGGTGACCCCATTTGCAGGCTGGAGCATTTCTGGACTGTGCATTCCCAAAACGTAACCACCAGGTGTCAGAAGCGCTGCTGAGTTCCTAAATCATGGCAAAAGTTATCTGCGATATTGTGGCGGCTACACAGGCTGCAAGGAAACTCTGCACAATAACGGTCGGGCTTTAACATGCCAGAGGGTTACAGAGGGGGCAGAAGCATTGTAGCTGCCGCACACCCAGAAGGAGCCTTTGTGAAATTAATAACAATCAACTGAAGAAATAGCAAAATAGCCAGTCCTGGTTTAATGTAACACCTGCCCTCCCAGCACATCTCAGTCTGTGACGCTAAATATTTCAGAATCAAAAACCAGACTTACTGTGCAAAGACCTGGAAAGCTTATAATGGATAAAGCATTGTACAAAAAAAATGTCAAGTGAATTGATAGCTGAAACTAGTTTTGCTTTTAGACAATCTGACATCACTGAACATGACTTTGCTGGACAAGGAAATTTTCCTGGCTTTAAGAAGTAATGACCTTTGTAGTGCTGGATATTATTCTCAAATCAAGTAACAACTTTATGGAAGAGAATGGACAGAGCCCTACAAACACAACGGTAGCACTGACAAGCTTGTCCTAAATGGGAAAGCACGAAAGTGTTAAAGAATATACAGGCCTCTCTCTGTGCTCAGACACACTCCTCAGCATTTGAACAATGGCCATTTCTAGTACATTTCATTATAGTTCTATTTTTAGGTCATCCAGAATATTAATGAAAAAAGCAAAAGGTTTACCATCTATAAATTGAAAGAAGGGCTATTTGTAGCAGACAAATCCATACTTATTTAGGCAGTGTCATTTAAAAGATAATGCACAATCAGCACTAGATGCATGACACATGGTCTACACTCAGGAAACATGATTTCCAACTTGTGTGGCTGCTGCATTGATTACACCAGGCAGGTCAATAAAGGAATGGTATGTGGCTCTAAATCTGATAATGAAGCTTTCATTGTGAGCCCTCCCTCCTCAAACACAGGTTAATAACATCCTGAACACCCCTACTACAATGAATATACTGGGTTTGTAAGGAGGGTTTATACAAAGAAATAAACAGATTACACTCAAATCCTGCAGCTGTTCAGAGCTGGGCCAGGTAGGAGCTGAGAAACTAGCTGTGCTACAGTAGACACTATTGGTAAAAGTAAACATTTTTTGTATGCAAATCTTGGTTTTGTCTTAATATCTTGGGAACGTACCATTTATGCCCTTTGCACACTTTACTGGTGATCTGACTACTGACTATGCCCCAGACCAAGCACTTAATAAACAGAGCCACATTTTAAACAGGACCTCACAAACATTTGTGTCATTCCTATGGACACGAGAGCCTGTGTGCATCCTCCCCCTGCCTTTCAAAGAGCAGCTCCTGTACAAGCCATGTGCACAAACACATCAGGTTGTGCAGCCCCACGTGCTGGTGAACACCAGACCACCAAAGTTCCTGCAGATGCAAATTCTGCGTAACCACTGCTGTGTGTATTCAGAAAAGGCATGAAACCCTATCTGTATCCTCTGCAACCAGTGTAGGCTTCTCACCTATTCAAATGTATTTCAGACCACACAAACACGCTTTCCAAAAAACGTCTGGTAACGTGTCTCCAATTCCTAGCAGCCGTCATGCCTTGTCTTCTTGCTTCTTCTCTCTCTGCCCCGTGTGCGTGCAGCCAGTTAAAACTGTGCTTTGCAGACATCAGGAAGTGTCTGAGAAATTCAGTGCTTATGTCTCTTCTCTCACATGGGTGTTTTGCATATCTGACCCGTGCTTTATCAAATAATTTTAACACCTCTGTGTGTGCCCACAGACAAAGAAAATGCCCCTGATGACCAGACTTTCAGAGCAATTGAAAAATAAATAAATCCTCACATTAAGAACATCCTGTGCCTTAGCAGAAAAAGCTTTCACCCTGATGCTACTCTGGGCTGTTCCAGGAAGCAGAATAAAACCATGAAGGCCCTTAAGCGTGCAAGAGTTTTGAGATGTGTAACACTACAGGAATGCCTCCACACTAGTAGCCTTCTGCTGACTAAATAAGAAACATCATCCCTCTTTCCAGCAGGAGGGTGGGTTGGCAGGAAAGTGCTTGAGTGTGATTTTTCAACTTTAGAAGTTTTAGGTTAACAAAAAAATAAAAATCTTAATGGTGATTTCCAAAGGAAAATAAAGCAGTCACAAAAATGAAGCCTCTCCCAGCACGCTTGTGTGTGTGTTTGCTCGTGCCTATCTGCACACAAGGCATCCATACATCTATGTGTTTGGGGGCCGGCAGCAGGCAGAACGTAATATGGAAGCTGAACATTAAAAATGTTTTTTCACAGCTCCTGTTAGGCCCCCCGGTTTTTGCATAGCTCACAGATGATACCTCACTGAATACACCATTCTAAGACAATATTGCAGCTGGAAAACTCTACACCAGCACTAAGTCACCTGTCACGATCAAGTAAGCCATAACCTATTTACAGGACAAGGTTAGAAAATTTCTTATTTTCTTTCCTTAATAATCACGCAAAATGGACAGCAATTCTGTTAGCCACATCAGGGGGAAAAATGCAACTACTCTGAGGCTCAGGGCTGTTGCAGCCTTTAAGTGGAATTTTCTACAGGCTGCATGATCCCCAAATGAACCATTTGTGGAAGTGTCTGCGACCAAGGAACTGGGCAACGGGTTTTGCAGGAAATAAAAAGATTTCAAAGAATGGCTGATTATTGTCTGTGTAGATACTGATTGCTCTCTAGATCTTCCCTGGGGACACCCCCTGCCTGCCCTCTGGATGCAGATCAAGCCATTTGTGCAGGACATCTACAATGATTATTCCTCTGTTTTTTCTATATGCATTATTATGAAAACACTGGCATGACAATCTCCATTTTCAGAGCACTGTGTCAAGAAGGAAAGCATCAGGCTTGAAAGACGATCACTTACAGCAGTTCAAAGAACTCTTACAAGCTATATAAAGATCGAGAGAAAAAAACACACACAAAAGCAGCACACGATGAAGCAAAAGCTCCAAGCCAGGCAGTCAAGCTGGGAGTCTCCCACACTGCAACAACATTCACTGCCAACAAGTCACAGGTGTACTACACAGGAGCAGGTGAAAAAAATAAAATGCAACTGTGAGGGGTGTGATAATGGTTTGGGGCCATAATACATCCAGTCTATAGTGCCATTGTGCATCTGTTACACATTTAGATATTTTGTACCAGCCGTTTAGAGGCATGCTGTCTATGTGTGAGAGTGTATACACCTAAAAGACCATTATATTACACAGGGGTTAGGAAAGAGCACAAGGATGGTGATGCCTGCCATCCTCAAGTGAAATTCGTAAGTATGAGACTCCGATTAAAGGTTATAAAGCCTCTCTCCCCCCTTCCAAATCTCATTAAAATGAACAGACATCATTCCTCAAACCATTTCCATAGGAATCACGGAGATAATAGATTCACACGACAAACACCCAACGTGAAACTGAAGTGGTAATTAGCCATGGGATGACCCATGCACCTGAGCATGCCAGGTGTTGGGGAGTGGACATACAGTACGCACTGCCCATACATCTCAGCCAAAGCCAGCTGCTCGGCCCCTGCTGCCCCACGGCTCGATGCCTGGGGACACCACAGTTGCCGTGGCACTGCAAAACCACCCAGTATGGAAACACCAACCACGGGGGTGAGGCATGAACACAACCGCCTGATCTTGTGGCATGGAAGGTAATTCCTATTAATCCTTGTGTTTTCATCAATGTGCAGGGGGTCCTTCCAGACCCAAGCAAAAGCCCAGGTAGTTCCTCTCTCCAGCTTCCTGCCCAGGCTTCTGTTGCCCCTTCAGGCACCATCCAGCTCCAAGGGTCTTGGCTGAGGACTCCTTGGGGCTGTGCCCCTTCCTCCCCAATCTCTCTCCTTTCCCCCTTACAAAGTGGGTCTGGAGGAACCAGCGGAGCTATCCCTCCATTGACTGTCAACACATGCAGCTTGCCAGACAAAACCTAAACCTCAGCTTCAGGTGCTGACTTGAAGCAAAAGTTTGTCTCACATTTGAACATATATACAATAAAGACAAAACAAAAGCTCCAAATTGCTACAAACAGAAGTTAGAGTGTCTAAATATTTACAAAATACCATCTGCACCATACTCTTTTCAAAAAAACTTTTTGCATCTTTTGAATTCAAAACAGTCCAAAAATCTCTCAGTCATTATATATCCATAAGCACAAGCATGTATGCGCACAGGTACTACTTCCCTCTAACAGCAATCTATAAAGATCAAAATCTTTATGCCTTGACTTTATAAAGAGATTACTTTAGCCAGAGGACACAAGGCAACCCTTGCCTCAGCCATCAGAGATTATGCTCTCTACGGAAAGCTGTGAGCCTTAAATTGGTCCTGCTCTAATCCTAAACTGGAGAGGCATTCAAGGGATGCTATGACCCAGAAAAGCAAGAGGAAAAAAACTGAAAAAATAAAAAGCATACTGAAGGGGAGGGGGAAAAAAGGGAGAGAGAGCAAAGGAGAAAAGGAGAGCAAGCTTGCTTTACAAGATAAAACTATTGGGTTTTATTTTTAATTTTTGGTTGATACTTTCCCTTTACTATAAGACTCTAAGAAAAATCACCTTTGCACCCCCTTGCAGTTTGTATGTGCTTATTTTTAGAACTGTTTGACAATTATCCAAGGGTCTAAGACTAACAGATGGCCTGTCTTAAAGCCTCATATGTTCACTAGTTTGCACTTCTGACAAACAGTAAATGTACTCTAGAGTGTGCCATAAACAGGGCTGAATGAATACTCAGAACACAATTTAGTTAATACACTTCATTAAAACTGATAGTGGTAACCAATGTTTCCCATAAAACCAGGTGCCAATTCCCCTTCCAGTTGTTTCAGGTAACTCTTAACCGGTGACATTTATATGTTTAGATCCTAGTTCTTGAGGAAATACAGTACTGCTTCCTCCCTCTCCCCTGGTATTTCACTCACTACATAAAATGCTTGTAACAAGTGAACTCCAAGTTATCATGATACTTAATAAAAAAAAATTGTCAGGCAAGACAGGTTCACATGTCCCTTCTTTATTTGAAGAATCCCTTGAAATGGAGGTAGAGGCAAACGAAAGGTGGCACATCCTTTGTGAAAGGGAACAGCTGCCTGTGTTACTGCTTCCTTCATCTCTGAGCATCTGATAACTTGCCATGCGTCAGTCAGTCCCTGTGTCAGCACACTTTGAGACAGCACTTCAACAAATGGAGTTAGGAAGCTGTCCTTTACAGGTTATTGAACCAAGAGAAAAAATAAAAACCGCTTCGACTGTCTGAAGAAAATATGCCTGGAGGTTTGGGGTGAAACAAAAAAGGAAAGTTGCCTGTTTGCAATGAAAACACTGTATCTGAGTTAGCCTGACATGTGCACATACTGAGTTATTCTGGGGCCAAATGCACATCTGGGGACAGAGAAATGCTCATCTGTGCCAGGACTGTGGTGGCCATGGCACCTCTCAGGTTTCTGTACCCACTGGAGAGGGTGAGCCCTGCTTGGTGCTGGCTCCCCGGGGGATGCCCTGTGCCAGCCCTGGAGACCTGCCTGGCTCCTCCAGCAACTGGGACCTGGCACCTTGTCTGGAGTCAAGGAGGAGATGCAGAACTCATAAAATATTTAGAGGGGAAAAAAGTCACTCCACACCTAATCAACTAAATGCTGACTGCTATTTTGTTTATAAATCTTTTCCTGTAGCTGCCATATTTCTATACTGAAGTATAACTGCCCAGGCATTGGTCTGCAAAACCCAGAAGCACCCCCAGCCCTGCTGCACAACCTTCTCTGCACTCTGGGGCTCTGCACTCTGTGGCCAGGCTGCATCATCCCAACAATATACTTGTTTGGTTTTCTCTCTGCTCTGTATTCTTCAATTTTTATAGGCATTTCTGTGTTATTCTGGGTTTGAAAAATCACCTTTTTATACAAATACCTTTCTTACAGTAATTTTCCCAGCTCCATCCATCAGCTAAGGATTTTTTAGATGATTTATTAATTTAATTTCTCTTCTAATTCAGGCTGTTTATTCCTAATCAGACTTTGACAACTCACCTAACATGCTTTCCCCTTTCCACTTGAGACTAAGAATTCAGTATCATCAGTTTTCTAGACCTGCCATCTCTTTCTGTTCTTCCCTAAAAACTCAGAATACACCAAGGTGAGCCTATTACAAGTGAACTCCAAATGTGAGACTAAGTCTGCCATAGCCTCTCATATTCGATTAAATACCTTGCTGAAAAGTTTATACGCTTCTTCCAAAAAAACTGGATAAAATGTTGAAGCACAAAAGTAAATTGAAGCCTTCGGGAAAATCTTAGCACGGCACTTTGGAAATAAAAACCACAGGAGAATACATTGTTAAGAGATAACTGGAATCTTCTGTTAGAGAAACTAGCCGTAAACACACCATGATTCACTGAGGCACCCAATGAAACCAGGGAGCTAATAATACCTGTCCTGAGGGACTGGTACACTCTCCTGAGACTGTCACTCAGAAATGCAAATTTATCAGCATCCTTGTGACTTGTAGTCTACACTATGCCATGTGCAAGATCAAAATAAGCTGGGGGAAGAACCTTGTGCTTCCTAAATGTAAAGGCAGAGGGACAAATTCAATTACTGTTGTCAGAAGTGCATAAAGCCAGAATATTTTTAGAATTCCTCCACTCCTCACCTAGTCCCACTGTTTCTCCCTAACTGGATCCCAGAGACATTGTCGACACCTGGAGCAGAGAAGGGCTTACGCACCACTCTGCTGACAATACTCAGCGCTTTAACCTTGGGTTGGTCAGTCCATGTGTTTCTAGGGAACTGGTCCCACAGGTGCCCCATTGCTCAGGGCCATGGTTACCCCACACCTCCACAGATGTGGTCACTCACCCTGTGTGCAGCAGCACATGTGCCTTTTCCTGACTTTGAAGTAAACCTTCACAGCTGTCTTAACAAATGCCAACATCTCACTTCCAGTCTGTTTTCAAATCTAAGCCATAAGCTAATCAGAGAAACCATCTACTGCCCACAGGTATGGTCCTTTAGCTCTGCTACACCAAAGACTTCTATTCATGACCTGGTTTAGACCTGATTTTGTCTGCTTATGAGTCCTAATAGGGGAGTGCGGTTTCTCAAAATCATGTGCCAGAGAAAAAACATTTCCCAGGAATCTTTCTTAGGACATGATTTGTTTTTTATTTCAAGCCTGTCTGAAGCATATCTTATTAATCCCTCCTTGACCTAAGGTAAGTCACACTGCAAAATCCAGTTAATTGGTCATTTCTGTGAGGGCTGGCACCATCACTATGGGACCCTTTATGGCTCTTCTATAAGCATGGAATTATTTCCCAATTTGATCTTTATTATAGGATGAGGACAGCATCCTCTCGCACTCTTTTCCTCAAAATACACTTAGAGCAAAAGGGAAACACTTTACATAGTACCTTTGCCAGTTATCAGTCAAAATGCATTGACAACAGCTTAACTGAATGGATGTTTCCATGGGAATGCAACCCAACACAAGCTAGAAATTTGAAGCTGAACCTAAAACTCGCTCCTTAACTTGCCCTGCCATTCTTTGGTATGGCAAGGGTCACTGAACACTGTCTCATGTTTTTTTAGCTTTTTTTTCCTGAATCTGTTAGGTATTCCTGGTATTAAGGTATAAAACAGTTCCAGTCTTAACTGTGAATTTTAATGCAGACATTACAGGGGGAACATCTTGCATTCTTTACTGGGGAACATCCTTCATCATATCGTGGAAGTCTACCTGCAGGTCAGCTACAGCATATTGCAATCCTTCTACAGGTAATCTTTCTAAAAGGTAGCAAATAAAGCTAAATTCCCTCTAATGGAATACTGATCTGACAAATTGTATTGCCTTGTGTTCTGGACACTTTTTCTAGAGACAGAAACAGTCCTGTCACGTGGTGGCCACATACTGCTCAGGCTGACAAAATGGCTGGTCACTGACCTGTTGCCTTGGACATAATGGCAGCTATTTTTGGTTCCTAATTTCAAAAGAGGGATAAAAATTCTCCAATGCAAGCCTCTCTGCTATAAAATAGCAAGGCCACAGTTTATAGAAGTACTTTACATGCCTCCCCATTAGTGTACTTGCCACCAGCAGAGCAGAAATCTGCAGACAGGATTGTGCTCAGCCCACTGCCCTCTGCCTTCTAAACAGCAAGAGTCTGTTTTAAACAATTGTGATTTTATGCACTTAGAACATGTGTTGGTAACATAGGACACATTTTTCAGAAGTAAACATGCTTTAAACCTCCTCTCTACTCCTTTTAGAGACAGAGTAACATAATGCATTGATGAAAGACATGCTATATGCAGTCAAACCTCAATGCCTATGGCCATTTATTCAGGCTTAACCATGCCACAGAAACAAATGAGGCCATTCGGTGGTGAGGCAAGACTGTCCACCAAGGCTGGCACAGCGCAGGTAGTGCTTTGGCTGTTTCTGCATGGCACAAAGCTGAGGCAATTTGGTTCTGTGGATGTGCTCTGTGCAGAGGTGACCTGGGGATGTCCATACTGCCTGCCCAGGGATATGGCATGGAGGACACACGAGACAGTCTGCAGAGAATCAGCTCAAGCACGGCTGAGTTGATAAGCTCAGGACTGCTGTTGCCAAATCTGGGCTGGCTCGTGTGGAGTTGGAGTGAGAGCCTTGCTGAACTCAAGCTGACTTTACACAAAGCCATGAGCTGTCACTACACTGATCATATGAGCACATACAGTCTTTTCTCTCTCATCTAGACTTGTTTCAACAAAGCCCCCGCCCCCCCATTAAGGATGTACAGTTTAGTATATTGCAAGTTATTCTATTAACATGAAATGTGAAGAAGAAAATATTAGCAATCCATCAATTAGCACTTACTGCATACATGCACCCAGCCCATGCATCAAACATTCCTGCCCCATTTTACCTTACCCATTTTATTATTTTACCATTTTTGCTCTCCCCTCTGGTCAAAGAGAGATACAAGACTACTCTCAAAATATGATGTTAAAACAGAGCATTAATTACAGAAACATTACTATACAACTGAACATACTTCTCTGAAAGCAACTTCAGAAATAGGGACCAGTAAGGCTGCTCTAGGGCTGTTTTCAGGTTCCTGAAAGGCGGTTGAGCTGAAAATACCAACAACTTTCCTGATAAAAGCACAGAGGTGCAGGCAGTGACAGCCCAGCTGCAGAAATGCAAGTTACTGACTGACTTTCTAACCCTTCCTTCTCCTTTTGTTCTTACCAGGCCTCATTTTCCCCCATTTTTTTCTAACCACTCATGACACTTTCTTCATGTATCTGACCTTACAGAGCAATGAGAACAGGTAACACAGTGAAGAGTTAGCAGGAGTCTCTCTTGTGCTCTTTAAAACCACCCTGGAAAAACTGGCCCTTGGGATTGGGTTACAGGACAGGAAACCACTGCTCCTGCTGCCCTTCACTGGCCAAGGAGGAGACTGCACCCTAAATCTCATTCACTAAATCAGAGGCACACCCAAGGCCTTTTAAATTTCTTCACGAAACTATTCTTCAAATTCCTTCAAAGGGTAAAAGTGACAGGGGCTCCACCAGCGCCACAGCAGCAGTACAGAATCACTCCAGGATTTCCTGCCTGGAGTTGAGGCTTCATGGCTGAAATACAACACACACACAACATTTGTATGACTGAGGAAACACAAGACGCTTGCCATACATTTATTATCTTCCTGGGGAAATGATATAGAGGACAAAAGAGACTATATTTACTCCCTCCCTAGCTGCTTTTACAACCTAATAATTTATTTCACCTAGATATAAATTGCAGATTTAAACGAAATCCCTGAAACCTAAAGATGTGACATGGTAGAGGGTAGGGCAGTATTTCTTTCCAATTTGGAGATGGAGTGCTTTATGCATTGGTCTGTTAACCAGTAGCTTTAAATTTCAGGGCGGGAAAAGAGACAAGCAATTAGGCTGTGGCAGACCCTAGATGCAAATACAGGTGACTGTGATTGCTACCTCCATATACTGAGTTAAAAATATCTGATTATTGAAAATTATTTTCTCAGACCATGGGTTTATTTCTAGGTTAAGGCTGAGATGTTTGGGGTTTTGTGCAGCAGCCGTACTGGCAGATTCTTTTACATTTTCCTTACAGAGTAGCTTTATATCCTTCACATTTCTGAAAACTGAGGCATTTTCTGTGATGTAAGAGATCTCTGCAATTAGAAACAACCACATCCTTTTTCAGAAAAATAAAACAAATAAAATACATCTTCAAATTCTTGTAGCTGGCAGCTAAGATAGCAGTACTCTTAAGGTAAATGTAAAAATCCAGGGTATAAATTCATATTCACTGTAACAAATATACCCATCTGTTCACAGACTAACTAGTGACTGAAACTGATGAATCCACTGAAATGTAATTTTCGAGCCCACTAGCGTCTGCTCTCTTACAGTAATAAAGTAAATGCTGTTCAATAACTGTGCTGCTTTTGAATGCCGATTTCCATTTAAGCAGGCTTTGGTTCTCAAAAAAAAAAAAAAGCAAATGCCTTTTCTTTCCAAAGGTCAAACTAAGCTTTTAAAGAACAAGCAACATTTCAGCAAGACAGAGAGGGCAAAACTCCAATCAGACAAATGGGCTGTGTAATGATTGAGAACCACACGGCTGCCTCAGGTTTTCTGAATGGGTTGTAGGATAGAATTTGGCACAAACAGCCTGATGTTGAAGCTTATATCTCTTTTACTGCAGACAAGAAATTCACTAAAATATATAAATAATGAATGTGGCTGGGGATCTCTGCTGGTACTACTGCTGGTTCTGCAAGATGCAGGAGCAGAAACATACACTGCTCCATGTTTTTGTTGTCAGTGAATCCTTGTTCTCCAACAATAAACACAAGATATTTTCTCTGAAATGGCTTCTGCAGCACATACAATATAAGTTTCAGCTCTCTAAAAGTGCCAGCAAATTGCAGAAAGGTAAGTTACAAAGACATATGTAATTTGCTGTGATGAATTGTGTGCATGCTTCAGTGATCAAAACTGCAGCTGAGACCTATTATACTTAATGATCTAGACATTTCTTGTGAAAACACTCAGGCATACACTGTTATGTCTGGACAAGCATCCCCATTTTGCTCTAGCAGCAAGCAAATGAAGAGACTTAACTTTTAAAAGCATGCCGTACACCACCTTCAATGAGCTCTTTAAAATGAAGGCTGATCAAGCTCCACTATTTTCCTTAAATAATACTTATGCTCTGCCCTTTCCAGTGCGACATCATGCTTCCTTTGAAAACTGAAGTAATTTCCTTCGGAGGCTAGTGACACTTACAGGAGGAAACTGAGCTAATCTGTGCTCAGACCCCAAACTACATTCCACAATAGCTACTATAGCAGAAGAAAATCAAAGTGGCTTTTTTAGACACCTCTTCCCACCAGCACATAGAAAGAAAAATGGTGACAAGATTGTTCAGATAGAAAACAAAACATTTTTTATTTGCCTACATATCACACAAACATTCAGTTTCTGGTTTAAGGATTATGTTCTGTTTAGAAAGGCACATGCTACCAAGCCCAGTACCTGAATCTGCTCTTCCCAAGGACACCATCCCTGTACAACCAGCTGTGCTGCTGGCCATGCTTGCAGACCTACAGTTCACAGCCCCTTTACTCTGTGGCTCTACACAGAGCAGCAGAGAATGGGGTTTCTCACCACCTTCCTATGGAGACAGGAATTTCACCTTGAGAATAAAAGGTGAGAGTCTTCTAGGGCTTTATGTCTGGCTCCCCCAAAATTTTCCTGCATGGATCTGGGTACGCTGTTCAGCCTCCACCTTTCCAGATTTGTAAACACAGGTTGAAAAAAAAACAAACCTCAGAAAAGGTGCAGATAATCTTAGCTCATTCATAGTTGTAAAAAAGACCCGCAGAGAACTGCAGAGAAGCCACACAGAATATTCCTGTAACCACACATTCAAGAGCTCATTTTCTCCCCCCTTGGTCAGTTTGAAACTCTTTATCATTCATTGTTCAAAATAAACAAAGCAAAACACAAGCGTGTGTGTTTGACTCCAGAAATAAGAATTTCAAAGTGCTATTTCATTCACCAAAGCAGCTGCTAAATACTATCACAGTGGTAACTGTGTATTAATAGTGATAATGTAGTAAAGAATGAAGAAAAGGTATTTGTTAATTGTTGACATAACAAAATTAATTTTCCATCCCTAAACTTTTTCTCATCTCTCCTGTGAGTTCTGATGCAATGTTACTGACTGGCACTGCTGAAATGCCAACTTGCATTTCTCATCCTTAATTTGTCTCTAAATGTCATTAGTAATTGTTATTGCCAGACCAGAGAGTGCAATCTGGTCTTTCCAAAAGAAAATCCATTTCTCATTTCTTCTCCTGTGCTTCCTCCTTTTGGTCAAGGATGGATGTTTAACACAGCCCATGTGCTGTTTCCAAGGAAATAAGAACACATTAATGTATCTAGAAATAAAACATTCCTGCTTTGTTTATTTACCTACAGTATGGCCGGAGCTTTATGAGTACCAAATCATATATTCAGAAAAGTCTTTAAAGCAGACCTTTCAAGAGCACTAAATGTCTTAATTGAATAAAGCTAACAAGGAGGGGAAGGAAACACCCTGTAATCTGTGCATACAGACTCCTATCTGGATGCTTCCATAAATCATTCTTTCTGGTGCACAACAACAATGTCAAATATAAAAGCAAAACCTTTGCATCTTATATAATTTTTATCTCTGTCACATGGAAAAAAACCCTCTTCAGTGAGGCGTGTAAACTGGTTCAGCTTTGGTCTGGATTAATATCTCATCCTTATTTACCCACACAAGTAAAAATTAGTTCCACCACTAAGCTTAGACATCTGTGTGCAAAGGAAAACCTGCAAGTGTAGAAGGTTGGTTCCTTGCACATCTTTATATATCGCACCAGCAAGTTGTATAATTACGTGCAGCTCCTACAAAATTTGGTCTCCAGTACTTTGAGGCAAGCAGTACCTTGGCACTTCAAGCTAATTTTAGTAGGGACTGTGTGTCATGACAAACATTTAACTAGTCTCCCCATAATCAGCACATCTTACATTTGTGTGCCTGCATTATGTTTTGTAACGTATATAAAGTAATTAATTCAAAGCAGGCTGCATTTCCATATCTATTAACTAAAGGCATCTTATCTCCAAATAAATAGACATTTGCAGCCAGGAATTGTGCTTTCAATAAACACAATTGATGCATATACATTGTCTCTTGGCGGCTTACACTCCTGCCCATCTGTTGGGATGGCATGGTGCCTATGAAAAAGTTGGTTGGACCCTTGCCCTAGGGCATAGATGACAGGCAACGACGGGTTTAGCTGGGCAGCCTGTGCACCGGATCCAAGTGCCATCTCTGCTGTAGGAAGCCCCTTCTGTGTGCCAGCGCTGCCACATTGGAACGACATGCCTCCTTACACTTGATCACACATGTTGACACTTGGGTGCGCTTAAGTGCATTCATGGCTGAAACAAGCCTTTCACCTGGCTCCCTTCTTTTTTCCACCCCCCCAACTCTGCATCACTGCTGGGTTTTCTGCACGTTAGCAAGGTTGTGTACACTTTGTTAGCTGGTGCCTACCACAGAGCAATGTTAATGGTGTAAGAAATGAAAAGAGGTTTGTTTGGGTTTGGTTTTTTTTTTGTTGTTGTTATGGGATACACTGCTCCAATGCCAGACATTTCCAAGTTTCATCTCAGATCAGTCTCCACAGACCTGAGAGATCTTTCTGCATCTTACTGAAGAGACTTCAGGGATGATAAAGATGCAGCAATATACTAATTGGTATCATCTTTCCAAATGAAAAAAAATACTACACCTTGTCATTACATCATTTTGCACCATGCTCTGTTTCAACAAAATAATTGGCCACACAAAGAGGCCACACGGTCTGGATTACGTGGCTGTTTTGAAAACATTCCCAGATGCAGGGAACACCACCTCATTTTGTGCTAGGGAAGAACATGCTGACAAATCACACAAAGGCACATGAGCACAAACAGCCCTTGCTCTTCAACACAGCATTAATCTCTGTTGATGGCCAGGAAATCACCAGCATCACCTGCACAGAACCTCAACCACAACCTCTGCAGAGCCCAGCAACAGCCTCAGTCTGCACTGGAGTTTCTTAGCCTTGGTCCTTGTGACATCCTGTTCCTAACCTCAATTTTTTGAACAACCATATATTCCTCCTCCTCTGATTTTAAATACACTTATTGAAAACCAGAGACCTAACACATAAAACTCTTCCCTACTATGAAAAAAGATCAGAGATAAAACTCGTGGTTTTGCAGTCCATAAAGAATGTTCAGGCAGACAGACTCATTGTGATGGGTATGTGCCTACAGCACTTTTAAATTTTAATTATTGTTAGTTATAATTATCTGACTGCGTCTGAATGAAACCCAGCAATATGGCTGGAATAGATTTTGGTATTCTTCTAATTTATTAGCTTTGCAACTACTAATAATTAAAATTTAACAATACTCCATGCACCATAGCAACATTTTTTAAGAAATGCTAGCCAAACCTGCTAGGATAACTGACTATTTTTCAGAATTTAATAGAGGACTAACTTAAAAAAAAAAAAAGAAAGAAAAGAAAGATAGATAACAGACTCTTAAGAGCCTATCAGCAACTAAAATGCAAAGACATATATTCTGCTTAAGAGAAAAAACTGATTTTACTTGAAGAAAATTAATTGTACACATAATGTTGTAGTTTGTTTCCAGCAAGAAGCTCCTAGCATTTAACATATAAATCACACAAGTTCTAAAATACAGCAAAAGTTACATTAAGTGAAACGTACTGCCTTGAGATAGAGCCACATTTCAGCTCCCATGTGTCCTGCTGTCGACATACTCACCCCAGGGAAAAATAGTTTCTGCAACTTCATCAAAACACCATAGATTTCCTTTTCTCTCCCTAACTGCATGGACACTGGTGCCCAGAAGCACTGAGATATTTCAGTGTTGCAAGCACACAGGGCTGTTCAGATGAAAAATTTTACTCCTATTTGAGTAAGCTTTCTTGTACCCTCCTTTTTCAAGTAGGAACTGGAGACAATGGTCACTAAAAGACTTTGAATAGCTGGGCACAGACCTGCAATTGCTAAAGTCCTTCTTCAGTGTTCTGACCATTGGTGGTAAACTGAGCCCATAGAGGTAGCCTTGTAGACTCGGGTAGGTGCAGGTGGGTTGCATGGAAGCCAAGAGGCTCTCACTCTCCCCACATATTTCAGGGGACAGTTGTACCCTGATGTCCCCAAAACCTTTGGCATGAGCGGTTTGAGATGTTGCTCCTCGCTGCATCACTCCCAGGGAAGCCACCACAGGTACAGAGACACATCTTAACATCCCCCATTGGGTCACATCAGGCCACATGGTGACTCGCCGCAGTGGCCTGCTCACCTGGGCAGGATGCAGCCCTCTTTAGGAGGCACATCTAACATCGAGCTGACATTAAAAGCAAACTTGAAAAAAGAAAACCTGCTCAGGGCTTGATCTGCTGTAATCAGCGGAAAGAATCCCAAGGACTTTGATGTGGACCAAATCAAGCCCCTGGAGAACGTTCATGGTAAATCATTATTAACATAATGAGTACAATTTCTGTGCAGCAGCTCATGCCTGTTTATGGATATATGAAAATTGCCAGCTTTTCACATAAAATAAAATGAGGAGGGAGACAGACCACAGTGTTAGCCAATGAGCCATAGTAGCCACTCTCCTTTGGATATGCGCACATTTAAAGAAACTGAGCACTTAAAATGACAGCAAAATCCTCCAGTGAACTTCCCTCAATTTAGTGGTTTGACATATCTCCAACTCTGAACAGAAAAGCAAGCCTTTTATTCATAGCAGGCAATAAAACACTTGAACACCTGTGCTAGGAAAGACCTGGCGGGCACCCTGCTCCCTTGGTACCTGGATTATTTGTGCATTGTTTATTATATCCCTTGCCTTAGTTTTCATCAATTGTAATCATTTAGGAGGAAACAGTATGATTAACAGTACACAACAAACAGCAGGAATTAATCCCTTAAATACAAATACTTCATTGGTTATGTGATGGTTCCTTGGAAAAAGCACTGTGGCAAAATAGTACATATGAAAATCCTCAAGTTTCCTCTGAAAATCACTGCTCAGTCACAATTTGCTTAATGTAATTCTTGATGCAAGCAAATGAGGAGGTATCTTTCCCGCTGTGAATAACACCACAAATATAACTTTCAGTACCCATTATGTACCGTGATTTCTGACCCATCTTCAGTGTTGGCAGGGGTCCCTGCTACATTTTGAATAAAGACCAAAATTTCAGTTGTGGAAGAGCTAGCTCATCTCCCACGTCTGGGTACCTTGTGTGCTATTGTGGCTCCAGCTGCCTGTGAGAAATAAGCTCATCAGCAATGGGCAGCAGCTCCTGAGACAGGTCCTAGAGGAGGGGCTCTGTTTGAAAGGGCTCCTTCTGCCCTACATGTGAGGAACCCCCCAAACCTCTACATCTATGCTTGTTTCACTAAGCATGTTTCAGCAGGGGGAATTAAATGCTATAGCCTTAACATAGACATAAATCTACTTTTTCCAGGAAATTTTCTTCATATTCATAGATGTTAAACTTACAAAATGACAATGTGAAAAACAAGAAGCTGCCAGACTTTCCTCTTCTGCCCTAAGGGTATATGGGGTTATCACTGATACCACTTCCTTTGTGTTTCATACTTAACATTACCATGCTTTCTTCCCATATTTCCAATGAGATAATGTAAGCAATTAAATAATATTCTGTTTTCTTTTCTTCCGGCAATATCATCAAAGTAACCTCACTGACTCATCACTGTAAATTCACACCAGAATTTCCACTGTTGATAAAATGAGCCTAGTTACTTAGAGCTTTCTTAAGCCTTGGTTTTGTGGCTCTATCAGATGCTGTATACTTCAAAGCATTAAAACACAAATACTAGTTCAGAAGTGCAACAAGGTGCAAACAGGGTTTTATCCCTTCCTGAGAATTACACTGCCAAAGCAGTATTTGCACCAACCACTAAAAGCGCATTGACAGTGGCAATGTTTCTCATCACATGACACACGTTCCTTTCTGGGCTTACGAGGTGTTTACCCTAACTGTTTAAAGAAATGTTCACAAATGAGCAGGGTTAATTTCACAGAATCATAGAACAGACTCATAGAATCACTAGGTTGGAAAAGACCTCTTAGATCATGAAGTCCAATCATTCCCATTCTGCCACTAAACCATGTCCCTGAGCACCTTGTCTACCCGTCTTTTAAATACCACTCAACCGTCTCTGCCAGTGCCCAATGACCCTTTCTGTGAAAATTTTTTTCTTGATGTCCAGTTTGAACTTCCCCTGGTGTAGTTCGAGGCCATTCCTCCTTGTCCTATCATCATCTGTAAATCTATGCTGCTCCATGGGGACTAGTTTAACATCTTTGTTAGAGACATGGACAGTGGGATTGAGGGCAACCTCAGCCAGTCAGCTAATGACACCAAGCCATGTTGTGTGGTCGACATGCTGGAGAGAAGAGGGACCTGGACAGGCTTGAATGATGAGCCTGTGTGAAACTCATGAGGTTCAAGAAGGCCAAATGCCAGGCCCTGCACCTGAGCACAAACACAGGCTGGGCAGAGAATGGATTGAGAGTAGCTCTGAAGAGAAAGGCTTGGGGGCGCTGGTAGATTACTGGCTCCTATTGAGCTTCTCATGTGCATTTGCAGCCCAGAAAGCAAATCACATCCCAGGCTGCATCAAAGGAATTGTGACCAGCAGGCCAAGGGAGGTGATTCTGCCCCTCTATTCCACTCTCACCTGGACTATTGCATTCAGTTCTAGAATCCTCAGGACAGTAAGGACATGGATCTGTTAAAGCAAGTCCAGAGGAGGGCTATGAAGATGATCAGAGGGCTGGAGCACCTCCCATATGAGGACAGGCTGAGAGAGCTGTGGTTATTTAGCCTAGACAAGGCTCTGAGGAGACCTTATAGCAGCTTTCCAGTACATAAAGGGCCTACAGGAAAGCTGGGGAGGGGTTCTTTATCAGGGAGTGCAGGGATAAAATGAGGGGTAATGGTTTTAAGCTGACCGAGGAGCAATATAGATCCTATATTAGGAAGACATTTTTTACTGTGAGGGTGGTGAGGCACTGGCACAGGTTGCCCAGAGAGCTGGAAGAAACCTCATCCCTAGAGGTGTTCAAGGATAGGTTAGATGGGGTTTAGAGCAACATGATCCAGTGGAAGGCGTCTCTGTTCCATGGCAGGGGGGGTTGGAACTGCATGATCTTTAAGGTCCCTTCCAACTCAAACCATTCTATGATTCTATGATTTTTGTGAGTTACCTTGTCCCTGCACAGCCTGTCATTTTCCCCACTCTCCTTGTTTTCCTTGCTTTTCTGTAAGCACTCTACTCTATTTCCAGAAGAACTTTAAAAAATACTAGATTTTGAATTATATTCACTGGTTTCATTTAAAAACACAAAAAAGGTAAAACAAAGCATAAGTTCAGATTTTGACACTAGTTATTTTACACCAGTGGGAAAACAAGATCAGAACTGAAAAGTCAAATCCATCAAGCAGAACTCCTCAATGGATGGCGATTTGCCCATATAGGAACATTTAAGAGACTGAAAATTTTATGCAGATTTAACCCTAAGTAGCAGCTGAACAACAAGTTCACTAAAAAATACTGAATCTTCATTAATCAAAAATACAAACAACAGTTGAGGAATTTAGAGCAGGCACCTTACACATCAGACATTGATGAGATAATTGTAACAAGGCAGACTCGTTCAAAAGTTTTGAGCATTTCTAACTGACCTACACACATTTTGTGACGTCCTTGGTTCAGATATTTGAATTGGAAAAAATCCCTGGCATCAGGTAAACCACTGAGTCACCACTAAAATAAAGACTAAAACTGTGCAGCTAAGTGCTGACTTTTCATTCAGCCAATACCATTCAAAACTAACTTGGGTAATTATTATGAGCACAGAAATTTTAAATGCACACAAATCCTGCATAAAAACTGGAAAATTACAATCATAATTTATCTGATTAAAGCTGCTATTTGCAGCAATTTTGCAATGCATAACACTTCAGAACTGAAACACTATGTAATTAAAACTGTTAATTGCAAGAAATGGGCGCTGTTAAGACTATAATTTAACAAGGTTCTCTTTATTTTATCATCTGATTTTAAAGGTTAATGCAGTGACCTAGGAAGCCAGTGTACCCATTTTAATTGTGCTGACATTTTGACCAAACACCACTTTAAAGGAAAAATGGGAAGAAAATTCAGAGCCAGCTTTGCAAGCCACTACTGCTTTCATAAAACGTTCCTAGTGAGAACACACAAACCCCAAATCTGCTGACTTTATTAAAATATTAAAAAGGTATAGTTAAAACTTTTGTACACTTATGCAAATCTAGTTGCTAGAACAAGGGAAAGAAGAGATTCCCCTGGGAGAAAAAAAAAAATAAAATCAACAAAGTGAAAAGATCAACCATCCTTCCACAGCATGACAGCACGACACAAGAGGCAGCAGCTTGGGAATTCAGCAAGATAAATAAAAACTCTCCAAAGTTTAAGTAAATCATGACTTATAAAGCTAACAGATTTAAGCAAGACATACAGCACTATGCCACGGCAGGGGCGGTAGTTATATTTTGGTGGCTGTGCTGCACAGGTATGACATGCCTGAGAAGCTCTTTAGAAGGTCAAGCTCCAGCAGTCCATTGCCCGTAAGATGTCAGGCACACATGCCTTGGAGATATCAGCATTCACATGGGTTCAGCACCAAAAGAATCATTATGATTTAAACCCCAGCCTCTCCATCCTGGTTCCAAGGTAGCTCCTGGGGACAGGGCCCTGAAAGCAGCTGCTGCAGCATGCCCAGGTCAGGGTTTGGCCCCTCTGAAAGGCTTGCTAGCACCTGCAAAAAGATGCCAGCCAAGGAGAGGCTAAAACTGCTGTGGCCCCACTGCTACCAGGGAAACTGGTGTGTAACACCTGCTTTGCAGCTTATTAACGTTCTAGTGCCTTGGTGGAGCCTCTAATTAAGCTCCTTGTTGAGCTGCACCCATGGGTTGCTCACATACCTCAGTAGGGAAAATTCCTTTACTTCTGACTTAGTGAAAAAGGGGAGGGGACAGCTACCATTTGCTTAGCCTTTGTATGTTAATCAGTGCCTAAATTATTAATAGAGAAAAAGAAATTATTTACAAGGTGTTTGACGTAGACATGTCAGGTTGTAGCGACGCTACTGTCAAGAGAAATACTCATAAAGAATTGTGATATCTGTCTTGTGTTATTTATTTATTCCAGCCATGCTCAGAGACCCTTTTCTTCTGATAGCACTGAGGGAGGCAGGAGGAGACAGAGACTATTTAAAGGCAGAAGATATCATACTGAGGCTACGCACTTTCTCCAAATGCTGCACAAGGTTGATGGTTACACAGAGAAATCAACAGCTTTAGCTTTGCTTTGACTCCTGTTGTAAACATACCTGAAGCTCTGTTTGAAAGAAGAACTTCTGTGGGCACTGGGAACAGTCATAAATTTTATCTTCCTGCCCATGAACTGCAAAGATGTGCTGCTGCAGTTTGTTTGCCTGTACAAAAACTGAAACAACACAGTACATTTAGTTAAGATTGCTTCATATAAGGCACCTTGTCTTGAACTACACTTTTATGATTGCAAAGACTCTGAAAAGTCCAAGGATATCTGCCAGAGAAGTACCAACACACTCAGTTCAGAAGAATTTCCTTACAAGTAGTCAATTTAGAGCCTCCAGGCTGACAGTCAGCTTACTTCTAACAGAGTTTGAATCCTGTATGGATTTTTGATATTTCACATAAAGCTAACGCTGTCCACGGGTAACTGGAAGAACTCAATCATCAGACCACAGAGAGGACGTCACCACTCCTGCAGGGAGCCCAGGGCCCACAGCAGGTGTATCCCCAACATTTTTAATGCAGGACAACTGGGCCAGGAGAAGACTCGACGGCTGGTCTGGAAGACATGTGGCCCAGAACAGCATTTCTCGTAGATGTGTGAATCTGAAAGGGCAGCCTTGTCACAATTTTTAGACCTTTTAAATGGGTTGCCCATTTAGCATTTTTTAAAAAAAAAGGTTATGATCAAACACCACAAATATCACAGCACCCACATTATGATTTTGAATCGACAATTAATCTGACTTTATCAAGTAAGATTTGGCAGTGAAACATATTGAATCCCAGGTATTAGCTGGTGAAAAACATCTCTCATTAATTTTTTTTTCTCATTTTACACGAACGATCACCAGTATGTGAAAATAGCTTCTTCAGTGGAATTAAAAACATGCACTCAAAGAGTTATTTTACAGCACATTTCAGCAAAGGATAAATTAACTCCAAGCTCACAGAAAAATAAGGTTCTCAAACTGTGGGCCAAACCACCCGATGGAGTGTGGGTTTCCCTTACTCCCATTGAAGTTAAATAAATTGTAGGTGCTGCCGTGTCCCTTTATTGATGACAGGCCTACAGTCACATTCCGTGACCTTAATCTCTTAGTTAGGAAATGTAGATGTTTACTGTTTTGAGAGGCATATTAAAGGCAGCCTTTAGCATGCAGCTAACAGATCCTTTAAGCAAGATCACCCAATCATTTGCACTGATGAGACAGCTTTAAGTAAGTACTGAGAGAGCAGCTGGCAAAACTATACAGTTGTAATATCTGGTCCTCTCAAACCTTTACTCACATGAGCAGACTACAGGGTCCTTGCTCAAGTGAATAAGGGCTTGCAAGAGCAGGTACACACCTTGCAAGTCCTGCACATGGAAATGCACAGCACCTTGGAGCCACAAGCTACAATTTAAAAGGCTTCAAACTGGGTGTGTGGGGAGGGGTGGCGATGTGGGGCGTGTGATGCAGAGCCTGCTGCGTGTGGCAGTGCTGCTCAGTATCAACCACCACCACAGCGCTGCTCTTCAGAGTGTGTCCCAGTTTCAGACAGATGATATTTTGAACATTTCCAAGCACAGTATTTCTTTTCCCTAGGAAAGGAATACAGTATTTTACAAATCCCCCGAGTGTCATTTCTGGATCAAGCCATGCATGCTGAGGCTTGTCTTGGCCTCCCTGTCTTACCTGTGAAACAAACAGGGCATTTGAATGTGCCTCCCATCCCCTCAAAGCTGTGCTCAATCAGGTGACACAGGAGCTTTGCTGGAGAGTCAAACATCTGGTTACACAGCTTGCACTCATGATTGATGCCTTCCTCTGCAAGGTTCAAATGATACAACTTGTTAGTGACACAGCAGATTAGCGTCCGGGATGCAGCAGAAACACCCGTACCGGCATGCATGACTTCAAGGACCCACAGACCTTGCTGCATCACCAGCCCCATCAGAAAAGCAGGCTGAGCTGCTCGTGCAGGGTGTTCAGGTGTACAGCCCCTGGTTGCGTTTAGGGGCGCTGATTTGCAGCTGCAATGAAAGCAGCACCGTGAGCAACCTGCCAGGAGCCCAAGTGCCTGCTCCCATGCTCGTGCCAGCACTGCACTGCTCCATCTCACATCCTGCCACAAAGGGAAAGTATCCCTGCTCTGGGTATAGATTATTAAATAGTCGAACAGCATTTAAAATTCAACACTGTGAATTCAAGCAACAACACTGAAAGCAGGCTGAAATGCCATCCTCACTTCAGACTGCTCTTCAAATATACAGAAGAAGAAACTATCAGAGAATAGAAGGAATCCAGAGCAGAGTGTCAGCCTTAATCTCTCTTGGCTTTTTCCATGCTGAAGAGACACCACTGAAACTATTTAGAAGTTATTTGAAAGTCTAATTTCCACATTATATATTTTAACACTGAGTACAGAAGGCCCATTTTAAATACCCCTTATGTTCTAGCTGAGCTCATAGAGAAATGATAATTATTATTTTCGAGCCTACCACCCTTGTAAGATGGTGTGTTTCTCATTTGTGCATTTGAGTGCAATTGGGCCTTTTGTGAGGTACTGAAGCCATATTAAAGAAATCTCCACACATAAAATGAAACAATACTTTTAGGAGGGAGAGGTAGCAATCTAGGCAACATAACATTTACATAAATCAGGAAATATCTAAAGTTTTAAAATTTTGCTGATTGTTTTCATAAATACTTCCTAAAAACTTATTTCCTTTATTGCAGCAGCACATGTGAACTTATCATGGAAACATATTGCAAAAACTGAAGAAATTTGTCTTTTGATGTACATTCAACTATTTTTCTATCTTCAAATCTCACCCATTTCAATTCTCAGTTCCAAGACATGTAAGAAATGACATTATACCATGAACTAACCTCTTGCCAAGAGCATTTGGATCTTGTAAATAATGTGAGCCTTCAGAAGCATGGTCTTTACGTAAAATTGCTTTGAATTATCTCTTTACATCAATAAAGGGGCTAAACAGTGGGAAATAATTGTTTTCTATAAAACCTTTGGTACTCTCAGTATCCCAAAACTCTTTTGCAAAGCGAAGAGTTAGGTAACCAGGCATGCAAGCAGCAAGGCTCTGCATGCAGGATGCTAGACACAGCCTGTTCACTGGCTGCAAGGTGGCTCTCACATTTGCACCTTGGCACGTTTGCAGATGGCTGCAATTTTCAGAGCACACAAGCCTTGAAGGGCCCTCTATGCAGTGTGAAAAAGAACAATAATTTAAAAATATCTGTTCAGTGCTTTGTGCAGTAGCATGCTCTGGCAGTGAGCTACCTGTGCCACTCTGAGGCTGAAGAGACTCCAAAAACCAGGGTTGCAGTGGGGGTTCTGCCCTACACTGCAGCGATGGCTTGAAGGGCAAGAGTAGAATGCCGATGGCAAGCACTGGCATTGGAGTCACAATGGGGAAGAGGGAGGCAGGATGGGGAGAAGTAAACAGGTGGGTTGGAAAAGAAATAACAAGGAAAAACAAAACAGGAGAAAGGCTCAGGAACAAAGATAAAGAGCTGGTGGCTCCATGGCAGCAGCTCCACAAATTCCCGGGGCAGCCATACCTGGAGACCAGGTATGCAACAAGGTTTGCAATTCTTTGTTTGGGCAGCTGCCATGCACATTGCATATCACCCTCTCCGATGGTTGTGTTTCAAAACCAACATAAGGCTGGCTTCTCCATCAGACCCTTGCCTGAAAACTTCTGGCTTTGTGCAATCTCTGCAGTCTGCTCCACAGAGGAGAAGAGACTGGGAAGGGATGTGTGCCTTGTGCTGAGCATCCTGCGTGTACCCAGCCACACAGCTGAGTACAGCAACCGAACGCTGCAATAAAACTTGGAGAGGACAAAGTAGGTACTGGCAGGAATGGAATGAATTCCTTCTATGAGTAAATCAGAGAAATCATGTTTGACATTAATTTTCTACCCTCCGCATACTGTGTATTTGGAAAACAGTGATTCATGTACAGCCCATGGTCCTGTGCGAGCACATGTGTTCATAAATATGGACAGACACATACTGCTGATTAGACAACTGCTCCTTTTGCAGCCTAAATACCTATAATTTCTGTAAAATTAAAAACCCAACAATGCTCAGTATTTCAATTGAAGTATATTCTTACAGGCTTGGTATGTTTAATTAGGTAACAGAGATCGTGTATTTTCTTGGCCGATCCCTGCAGTATTTTAAATAGTTAAACCCATAACAAACAAACTAAAACTGGAATGAAAAATAATAAAACATAATGAGTTCCTGCAGATCTGGAAATTTATCCCACTCGAGGCAAGACCTTTTGATTTGCAAATCCACTTCTGAATTATAAGGCCTTCTCCGCACCGGTGGGGGTTTTTATTCCACTCCCACAGGAGTCCATTATGTATTTCTTGTGTCTATAAAACCATCCAGGAAGAAAAAAGGGGGGAAAAAGTACCATGGTTAGCATGACAAACGTTTCTCTTTTCATGCATGTGTATTCAAAATATGAAAATGCCCAAAGATATAGATAGAATTGCAGCTATAATCACTCTCTCCTCTATGGCATTTTACAACATATTATTTTACTGAGAAACACAGCACATGTGTAGGGATACTCAGTCACCTTTGGCGAATAACTTCCTTGAATTATATAAGATAATATAGGTACATACAAGGCGGCTTTTTGACAAATGCCAATGCTCCAGTCAAACATGTGGCACTGGGCGTCTGCAACAACAAACATATAATCATTTCCCTCATTTCCCTCCCACCCCCTTTTTCTCAAACATGACAGGCATCTATGAGAGAACTACAGAACTAAAGTGAATTTGTGCAGCCTCTCTCATTTGTAAAATAAAATACAGATTTTTACAGCTTGCTGTGCTAGATCTTCTCCCATTTCTCTATAAGTGTATCTGTGTGGGGATCGATTGATTACAGGACTAAACGAGCAATGCACAGCAAACAAGAAGCTTGGGTATCTTGCCTTTTTTTTTTTTTTCCCCAGAGCTCAAAATAATAAGCATTAATTTTACACTTCATTTCTCAAAAAAATAATAGGATGTGCTCTTGTTTAAAACAAGCAGGCCTGCTGGATTCTGTCAGGCTGAAACTATGTCAGGCCAAAAGAGGAACAGAGTGCTTTGTGTAAAAGTATCATGGGGAGATGATAGTATCCTGTAATGTTTTCAGTACCTACTTTTGTCTCCAAAAGCATTTGATCCCTGGCAGACATATACTTATTTCCATACTGGTCTTGAGGGAAGCCAGTAGGAATGAGAGCTGATTATCTGAATCCTGAAGGTGAAACCTGGGTGGTGCCCACTGATGTCAAAGGCAGGCATTTGTATAAATTTGGAGGTACATAATTTACTGCCTGTTAGCGAGGATTAGTGGGTTGCACAGACCCAGACCCAGCTGAACCACGACGGTGAAGCACATCGCTCATTGTTCCCAAGTTTGGAAGCGTTTGCAGGATAGTTTTAAATATGCTGATAGGGTGCTTAGTAGCACTTAACACTGCTGTTCTGCCCATTTTAGAGTGGGAATATGCTTCTCCATAAAGCTATTTCTGCTGCAGCAATGTGCATTTAATACATATTACAATGAGTCTCTAAGCCTCTAAGAGAATCGACACTAACAGCCTCCTGGCAAGGATGCAGTATAATTAATAATGCTGTATTAAACCCATGTACTGCATCAGCTGCATTTTAATTATAAATATATTAATGGCAACATAAAAGTATCCATTAACACTGTCATGTACAGACACGTTATCATACCGACATAACAAATAGGAGATTTGAACAGTAAAAATAAAGATGGCATTGTCTTTACTGTTAGTTAAAATTCTTTTCAATTTGATTTAATAAAGCAAATTTTTTCCTTATGGAATAATTGCAATAGCCTTAATTTGACAGATTGTGTAAGACAATCAGAAGCTCACTCCTGACAACATATACATCCCATACTACAGCTTCCAGACCAGCATATTTCTACTTCACTGCAGCAAATTAGGACAATAAAGGGGAATATCTTTCCAGTACTCAAATGTAAACATCCTTGTGTTAACCACACTTTTAATGAAATTTGAAATATTTTAATCCAGTGTAACAAAACATTAATACACTGTGTTCACAATGAACCTTCTCCTGTCCGTTATATCATAAATCTGATAGAATTAAATGGGCCATGTAAGTAGTGCTCTAATTATAACAGAAATAAATAGAAATTGGTATGAACCAAAGGAAATAAAATTAAAACTGCATGGAATTATTCTGTTTATGCAATTCATTTCCCAGTAAATAAGTAAGCAAAGGGGAAAATTTATAACATAAGCAAAGCAAGAGCTTCCCCAGTATTTTTTACCATGCAGCTTAGGAGAAGCAAGGAGCTGGGACCAGGGTAGGATGACAGTGATTGACACCCCCCTCCAAAACAAAGCCTGCATACAACCACTTCAACCCCTCGCCTGGCTGGCACCACTTCACCACTGGTTTTCATTAAAAACAATCCAACAACAGAGGTAAAAGCAAGGTCTGAGAATATGATGCAACTGCTATGAGAGGATGGCAAATTTACAGACGCTCACATCGGATGATGATGACATCTGCTGTACAGACAACATTTCTTCATCGACACTCCTGTCTATGCTCCTGACCTGCTATATAAACCATTTGGACTACATTGCTCTATTACATTTTTGTAATTAATCCTGGAGGGTGTAGCTGAGCTCCTCCTTGCTGATGGGGCAGCTGCAGGGTGAGGGGACCACATGCTCAAGACCCGGCGTGGGCCGGCAGCTCAGAGCCGCTGCACGGTGCAGCGTCCTGGTGATTAGGCAGCCTGGGTGGTGAAAGGCAGCGGATTGATGGTGTGGCAGCAGAAATGTCACCTGGGAAGCTGGGTGCCATCCTCCCAGGGATACTAGAGGTCAGTTACTATGGCAACGCCGAATGAGCTCAACCTTGTAACTGACCCTTATCTTTTTTTGATCTGTGGCCCACTTGGGACCTTGGCTGGAAATCAACTGGAAAATAATCTGGTCACATATCTGAAAGAAAACTATTTATACTTATTTATCCAGGTAAAGCTCATATCTCCCTTTGATGACTCTGCCAGACGAAAGACACCCTTCACGTTCCTGTAGCATTTCACGCCACTGTGCATACACGCCTGGCTCCGCACTGTGAGAAACCAAGCCAAAACCTCCCCATCACTGCAAAACACACACGCAAACTGCCACAGATATCTATGCTCATAGCTGTACTGATATATTGCCAAAAATCCTGTCTTGCTCACAGTGTCTGACTTGCCCGTGTGGATAAACACACACCTACACCCCTTCTTGAATGGTTTAATATTTTATGTTGGTATCTGCTACTCATATTCTTCTGCACTTTATCTCTCTCCTGAAATATGATTCTGCTTTGAAATATATTTATATGATCTAGAATGGCACAACACTGATGTCTTTTATGAGCTGAAGATTGTTTAATAAAATCTTGCATTCCTGCTTCATCCTTTTGACAATTTTACTATTATAAGTTTTCAAGGGATATGAGAGCTGTCCACTGTGGTTAGAAACATCACTTTAATGAAAAATGATAACATGGGGACTTGGATTTTTCTAGAAACTGTGTAAGGAAAACCAGTAAAAATACAGAGCATTCCCAGTGTGCATTCACATGTATTTTGTTAGTTTCCCTTACATTTGTTTTTGGATGAGACTCATTAAAATAATTTCTGTTCTTCATAGTTTTCCAAGGGATGGGCAGCCCAGACAATGGTCTGACAACATGAAGGGGCTGTCACAGTTCTCCAGCTGGGGAAGCTCTCTGGGGGAACAGGATTTGGGAAATCAGGGAAGATATAAGCAGACAGAAGCTGCTGACAAACATAGGTGCCAGAGGAAGTGCCTATGAATTCCTGGTAACAAACTCCAAGGCTTCTTGTGATTTACTTGTTATAAGCATCTGTAGCCTTGCAAAGGTGTTCCTTCTCAGGCCAAATTAGCCTAACCACACAACACGCTTTAAACTCTTTTCATCATCTCAGGAGGCCTCAAGCTGAAAATATGCAGAATTAGATGCCAAATTATTTATAGAGTAGCTTGTAAGTTCACTGCCTCCAGTACATGTCAGTACACTGCAATATTAAAATGACCATTAAAAAGAAGCATGATCCCAGAGGGACTGGGGAGTTTCCTGCAGGGAGCTTCCTCCTGACTGCAGTGGCAGCTCCTGCGCTGCTGCAGGGTCCCTGCCTCCCTCCCAGCCACACGCTGCATGCTCCCCCACTGCACCACTTCCTAAGGGGAAGGCTGAGCCTCAGACACACGAGGTGGGTCTTCTAAGCCTGCCCTCATCAGCTTACTTTTCAGTTTACAAGAAAAATTAAATCTGGAATTTCAAAGGAGTCCACGGAGTTGTGCATCATCTATCTGCTGACTGCAGAGGCCCAGAGGGACCCTGCCTGCAGAGCTTTATTTTAGATGTAGATATTAATCTGGGAAACTGCATAAAGATAATTTATAGAAATGCAAGACACTTTAGCACAGTAACTTCACACTCTAGCAGCCTTTTTCTGAAGAGGCCGTTTATTAATAACCTATATTAAAACTTGTGGACTAAAGTCTGATAGGTATAGCTCTTCCTTCATAATAGTTCATTACGAAATAACTCCAGTGGTTTCCATGAAAATGCAAAGCCTGAACAGGAAAAGAAGCACATGGTGCCTTTGAGCAGTCAAGTCCCTACACAGACAGATAGAATGAGTCTGAATAAAGCTAATGAACCCCCAAGAACAGGCAGGGGTTAATAAAAACACCACATTCTCACATAATTCAACCCTAGTTGAGTATTCAATGTTTGGATGTGTTCACAGCTATATTATTTCAAGGTCAATATCCATAGCTGGTGGAACTGAAGTAACACAGCCCAACTGCATTACTGAAGTAACAGCTGAAGCAAGCCAGGCCCGTGGCCACATAGACTCATGCCTGCACTAGACCCCTCATGCCATTATGCCACTTAAACCTGAACATCTCTTACTACTCCTAGTCTCTTCTCCACGCGTGTCTTTTCCCTGGAAGCAGCTCCCTGCATTGCTACACAGCAGGAATACGTCCATCCGTTCATCCTATTGACAATATCACATTGAAGAGCTCAAAACAGACAAACAGCAATAACTAGTATCTACTTGGCATCTATTCTTCTTGTGAGATTAAAAATTAAAATTAAAACATCATTATAATCTTATTAAACATCCCACTGGAATATGCCAAGTGCTTTTAAAACATGTAAAGCTTTAAACTGAATTTAAATGGGCGTAAAGCCTTTTTCACTCATTTTACAGGCTTGGCACATGCCCCAGTCTCAGCAAAAGTGCCACCAGTGCTGTAAGGTGCCCCCTTCCCCACCGTATCCCAATCAAACATTTTGCAGTCCCAGCATGTGTCAACTGTGGTCAAACAGAGGCCCCCAGAGCTGCCAGGACTCGAGCAAGAGCTACCAAAGAAAAAGTTTTCCCTCTCACCAGCAGCCCCCTCCCCTGCCTGGGCACCTGTATGCAGGTTGGCAGCTGCATCCCACAGCTACTGCTTAAAAGTCAAAACACTGGGTACATTTTTGTCTGCCCAAAGAAAGGTTCCAGGGTGGGGATCCAAGACAGGGTAGCATTCAGTCCTGGCTCCAGTCCCTTGCACTGGCCATGAACACAGTATTTATTAAACATGCAAATTCCCACTGATGTATCACTGATCTTCAGATTACAGATCCCCAAGTATACATTGACATGATAGACTATAAATCTATTGTGTAAATAATCATCAGATTAATGGTCTCTAATAGTATATAATTAACATGACAGACAGGCCTACAAGCCAGTTGTGACTGCACTCAGCGATACACAGAGTAGGAGAAAGCTGCAAACCACTTATATGATGATCATGGAAGCAGAGAAACTGGTAAAAGCAGAGATAACAGAACATGTAACAAAATGAAAACACTTCTAAATGTACATTTTAACTGGGAAACACTGAAGGTTGTGCAGGTATCTTCTTGGCAAGGGAAAGTTATTTGTCTCAGCAAAGAAACCATCAGTTACCCTGCATTGATGAAATGTCTTTTGAGTACAGGTGAACTGGTGCAAAGGGCTCTGTTCTCATACAGAAAGCTCTGCATAAACATGGAAATACATATCCAGTGACATATACTTTACAATCCTATCAGCTACAGTCAAATTAAAGCTTGTATTAATGTAGCTATCTGAGAAATGATGCAGTGGGCATAAAAGTTTTAAGTGCAAGTGAAAATCAACAGTGTAACAGTGTAATTTCTGTGCAGATCACCTAATGGCCTACGGACTGGCCAAATGCTGCATGCCTGTAATACTGAGGTAGTTTTCACCCACTCATTCAGATAAAACGAATGCATTTCTTTTAAATATGAAGTCACCTTTTTCTCTTACTAAAACACAGCACTGTTAGGGAAAAGCCTCTGTCTGAAAAGCAATCACACGCAGTGTTATCAGCTTACAGATCAAAATTCCCCTCTAAAATACATGCAGACAAGGAAAAAAAAATTGAAAAGTACCTCAGCTTTTTCTTGACAGAAAAAAAAAAGAGCTACCTAGCTTCCTTGACGTGATCATTTCTGCATAACTGCAACTTACTTGTTCATATGAGGGCTGAACACACATCATAGCCTGGCCCCAGAGAGGCTGCTGCCCCCAGCCCCTGTCCCGAGGCAGCTCCCTCACTTCTTTTCCCCACTGACCATGAAGAAACCTTGGAGACATCCAGTTATCAGAGCTGAGGAAAGGAGACACCATTGCCAAGAGAGAGAACCAAGGGTGACTAAATAAGGTCTGGCTGGCTAAGATAGGTGACTGATTTTGCATGGTATGAAAAGGCTTGTTAAGTGCAAATATACCCAAAGGGATGAAAATCCCCTATCAGACATTTTTAAGTCAGGAATCCTAAGGTACAGTAACACATGATAGGCCTTAAGGCAGTCAAAAAGAAGAAGAATCTGCACGAAAACAAGAAAATATCTTAAGCATCTCTACACTATGCAGACATATATTCTTGTACTGTGGGAATATGCATAAGTGAATGTACAGAGCATCTCCCATTGATACTGATGGGATTTTCTCAATTGACACTCCACGGCCCAGGTGAATATCCTACCCTGTAGCATGTTCATCTCAAATAAGAAGAAAAGCAACCTTTTGGAAGAGATCTTACTGCCGAGCAAAGGCTCTGCATAGCACAGACTGTAAAGTTACTCACATTAGCACTCAGCTAATATAGGGACATAGTTCACAATACTGAAAACCTAAAAATCAAACTAGTATTACCTTTATATTTGCTCTTGGTTCCACACATGAGCCACCCAGCTTGTACCCTTCACATATGATCTAAAGGCGGATTTATTGAAGCACCAGGACCTAGATAGACAGCAATGAAACACAGTTGCTCCAACCTCTCTGCAGAAGACTACGTCCACGCATCTTGCACAGCCGCATAGGGCTGGTAATGGGCAGAAACCTTCTCCCAGGTTCCTAAACTTGAAGTACTTTGGTTTTTGCAAACCAAACTCTTTCTCTTTTGTGTGTCACTCAGCCAGGAATATAGCTGTTGGCAAATACACTGGCACTGCACAAGATAGCCAGTTTGGTTTTATTTATTTTTCAGAAACACATTTTATTCATTTTATGTCACTAGCTTTTTAATGCATTAAGGAAAGTCATGTGCGAACTCATATGCTGTAGACAGACTTCAAAGAACATACGTGGACTGTGACAGAAAACTTAGTATGAGGTAGAAGGCAAGTCTACATTTCTGTTCAAATAAAGGGATCTGGAAACACTGGTCCAACAATGGTGCAAAGAAGCCCTTTTTCCAGCCACAGGAAAGCATAAACGTGCCGCTGTACCAAGGTGCAATGACATCCAGGAGGACCTGACAGCTAATTAACAACAAGACTCCTGCACAGCTATTTTTACTTAAGCTTGCCCATATCTCAGGCTCATGGCATTCTACAGGTTTCCTGGGCTCTCTGTGATCCATTCTTAGAAGTTACATTTTAGAAAAAAAACCCAAAAAACCAAACCAAACAAACATCAAACCCTAGGCATCAGCCCACAAAGAAGCACCCAGAAGTTCCCAACTGCAGAAGGTAGGCAGGGCCAAGCAGGACAACACCTTCACAGGGTGGACACAGTCTTAAGACTGAAGCCTGGGCAGCAGTGGTTGAGATTATTTGGAAAGGTCCAGAGGTGCAGTAAAATTTCTGTAGAGAAGGACCTGTTGTGCATTCATTGAACCTGATACGGATTTAGGATTCTCCACCTAATAAGCCCAGATGAGACAGAGCGTATTCCACAGCCCTGCAACAGTTACTGAGGAAGACTGAAAAAAAGCAGAGGAAAAAAAAAAATCAAGCTGCTTCTCAGCTGTTCCCTCAAATAAAACAAGATTCTAAATCAAGCTGTCATGGAGTGTCTGTCTGAGCCAAAAAGGAGGAAAAAACGATTTGTCAGAGACCTACTACCCCCCATTTTATTCTCCATTTTTCTTGTGAGTTCTTATTTTAAGCTCTGATTCCACAACTGGCATTAAGAAGTCGGCATTTGCTACTGTCACCCCAGAGAGGTAGGGAAGATACAATCGTATATATGCAAAATAGGTATGAACTCTGATAACAATACTTTGCCTGTAGGCAAAAATTGACTTTTTAAATGGCATCCACTACAATAATGTTAGCCTAAGACCTGCCCTTACAAGATTTTCAACTGCTTATAAAAACAAGTTACACAGTGGCAGGAAAGGCAAGGAATTTGGGCACTGACAATGACAATATAGGAACTGTTTCAATGGGAAGGAGGAAAAACCAAATCACAAAATAAAAATAAAAGGTCAGTCCAATTAAATTATGAATACACCTGCTGTAACAACACAGAGGGAGTAAATTGGCACATTTGTAGCCACTGAGGCAGTAAGGAGCTCAACCAATATCTGTTCCTGAGAGCTCCCTAGTCCCAGCCAGCAGCATGCAGCAAGCCCTTGCCTGAGAACGCCTTCCACACACAGTGCATCCTTTGGGAAAACTGTCTACAGAGGACAGGCTCAAACCAGCAGTCTAAGAGACTTAGATTTACCAAAAGAAAATGCATTAATGCACACTAGAGAAAGTGTGAGGATAGGGCTCCCTTTCAAATCACACCTGAGGCTCACGAGGTCATGAAATCCAACTCCCTTGGGGAAGCACTGTAGGAGACCCAGGACGCCCTGGGGAGCTGTGCCACAACCACCCAACCCAAGTGCAATCAGCTACTCCTGTGACACAGTGGTACCACCAGGCTGTGGGTCACATCCCCACATCTGCCACACGTAGGCAGCACGGCATGCTTAACACTTGAATCTTTGCAGCCAGATGAGCATCAATTATTCATTGTATCAAAAACCAAAACGCTAGAGCATATAGCAGGCGGTTCAAAGCAGCAGCATAAGCAAAACAAATGCCAAAGAAATGAAAAATATGTCCAAAACTGTGACAGAGCACTCAGCTACTTTTCATGTGACACTGTCAATTGTCTCTCATCAAAGATCTTGAGTACTTGTGAAGAGATTACAAAAATATTCAAAGATACAATATTTGTATTTTGAAAGTTAATTTGACACAAAGGAGTGTGCATGAGGGAACGTTTATAATCAGCACTCCAATAAACTCACAAATGACTCTAGTATTTTATAAGCTTGTTAGAAACAAATCACTCCCTTAGCTTATATTTACTTACTGATGAATCATAAAAGGCCTCAATACACAAAGAGTAAATTCAAAAATGTTTTCCTTTAGTTTTATCTTCTATGACAACACTGAAACCCTCTTGGTTCAGAAGGCTGTGATTCTCAACCATGCTCCTTTTGGTTTTATGGCTAAGTATCAATTTCTCTGTAGAGGCAGAGGCAGTTTTGAACCTCAATTCCTGCCCCTAAGTCTCCTGTGAAGTAGTTGCCCTGGGCACAAGCTGAATTGTAGTAGTTGGATTTGCCTCCTGCCCTCATGCTGCCTGGTGGGGGGAAAATATGCACAACTTGGCCAGTTTTGCATATTTACAACAACAGCGAAGCTGTAGCCTGAGTCTTAGGAGGAAGAGGAGAAGATATGCATGCCTCCTGGAACAATGCACAAGACAGCAAAAGCATACAAAAAGAGATTCTGTGATATATTTGTATAAGCCTGCAAAGGTCCCAAATAGCCGCATGAACTGCAAAACACATCAACTGCCTCAAGTGCTTTGCAAAGGCACAGGAAAGGTGTCCATAAGCCCCTATTACCACTCAAACACCCTGCACACTCTTGTCAGTGCAACAGCCCAGTAATTGACCACAGCTGAAAACCCCTTTCAGCCTGTTTAAAAACACTGTGATGCTTTAACGCAACGCAAGTCACGCTTCACTAGACAATGCAACACTTACACCTTCCAAATGCTATTAGTTATATACCAGCTCAAACCAATAAAGTTCTAGTGGCGAGCACAGGAGACTGGCGTTAGCCATTGACTCCTGGCAGTAGCCATGCCAAGCTACCTAAGTGTGCCACGATAGCCAGATTTCTGAAGTAATTGCTTCATAGATCGGCATGCTGGATTCATAACCGACGAGTAACACAAATGGTGGGAAACAAAAGTTGGCAGAGCAACGTCTCATTTCTCTAATGTAACTAAAGTGCTGCGTGCAGTAATGGGAGTGGTGGGGATACTCGCCTTTAAGCTTTTATTTACCCAACAGAAAGAATATGGGGATATCCTAATGCAACTTTTTACTTAATTTACAGTCAAGCATTACGAAAACATTTTATTGTGGTCTGTAAAGATGATCTATTTACAGTAGCTGAGAAATGACACACCACATTTAGGCATAAGTGGTTGCAGTAGACACACAAACGCAGAACACCTCTGCGGAAATAACTGGAATGTAGGCTTTTATTCTAGATGGCCCTGTTGCTTCATGTACAGACATCATGCACATCATCATCATCCTTTAAAGATGAACCAAATGCTGCCATGGGCTGAGCTGGCTGGACACACATCAGCTTTGTAATTATGTTAAGCTGTTGAAATGAATAAACACAGCCAGGCTTACCCACAGCCCTGTTATCCACTGGCACTGCCAAAGGGTGAGGCTGTGAACTTGAGAGTGATGCTGCAAGCTTGCAGCTGCTCACCCAGCTCCCATTGTTGCCAACCACAGCAGCTTCTTGTAAGATTTGGAGGTGGTTTTTGTAACCTGCCTAGTGCTTGGGCTGGCCTGGTGGTCTCTGCAGGAAGCTGTGAATCACTGCAATATTGCAGAATATATCAAAAAAGGTTCCCGAACGTGCACAGTCCCTGTGATTTTTAAACATGATTCAGGTATGTATTGAGCCAAGATTATTAATCATTACAAACATACCTCACAGCTTAGAATTCACATTTCCAGAGTACATTACAAGATGCTTTTATTTCTAGAAATTTTAACAGCAACCAGAAGAATATTTGTGCACAAGCCATAAAGCATTGCACAGGAATTTACTAAAAAGTCCAAAGTTGACAAGTAGTACATTTTCAAAATCTGCTAATCCTGGAAAATAAAACTCAGGTCTCAAAAGCCACTGCCATGTGGCACTCACCTTCTGTGATTCTCAGAAGGGACAGAAACTGCCAGTCATGGAGTTCAGATCCCTCACCCACCTCTTTGGCCAGCAGCTGGAGCTAAAGGAAGGCCCATGGATGGGGCAGCCCAAAGACATTGCTCTGCTGTGCAAGTGAAAGGTGAAAACAGCAAAATGCACTTTCAGAGGGGTAAAGGTTGCCACAGTCTTAACATTTTTTAAACTAGTTTGGAAGTTCAGTGAGAGCGATAAGTAATGAGTACAGGTTCATAAATTATCATTGTGAGTTAATGAAATACAAGTGCCTTTCTTGTGCATCACCATACATTGTGATCAGATGAGAGGCAGTTGCTAGTTTTGAGACAAATCCCAAAAGAGGGAAAATGTTTACTGCATCAAGATTTTATACCAAGTACTTCTGCCAACAATGCCTGTACCAGAAATTGTCGCCTTGAATGATAATTTAGTTTCATGCATTTAATTACTTTCTGTGCAGTGTCTGATGTAGACGGAAGGGATTCACCTGTGCTTGGCAGCCATAAAGATCATGTGGCACCTGAAACAGCTCATCAGCTTTGTTTAACAGTGAAATCACATGGACAATTAATACACAGACAACCAACCACCTGAAGTTACATTCCTGTTTCAGAAACACAGTTTGTGCACAAACAGATCAAAACTTTTGTCTTTGCATCCTACAGCTCCCCCTCCCACCTTTGCCTAGGGCCAGTACTCTGGTCAGTAGCATACTTGCTTTGCTCAATGTGAGCAAGACACACCACTGCACAGGAAGGTGGAGCAGCCAGGAGTGGGCAGCTGCAGCTCTCCCAAAGAAAAGGCTTAGCAGGTGTTGGCTCAGAGGTAGCCCCTGCCTGCTGCCCTGGCCTGGGGCGAACTTGTTCTCTCACTTGCCTGCACCATCCTTCAGCAGCAACAGAGGGAAGTGCACAAGCACGTGCACATTGGCATAAGTGGCGATGATCCCCAGGGCTTCCTGGCCAGGGACTTTTCTGAGCCCAGCAGCAGCACCGTGCCACCCTGCTGGTGCTCAGTGAGAGCATGGGCAAACCCCAGTCTGGGTATTGGAACCCAGATCACAAAGCAATGTGAAAAGTAATTTCAAAAGAATCGCAAAACCTGCAACAGCATTTACACTGTTATCTGGCAGGTGCTAAAAGCTGCCAGTATCACCCTATTCCTGCTACACACCAGCAAAGTCAGAGGAAAAACTTCATTTCTTGCAGTGCTCCTGTCACAAGTTCAATTATATTTCTGCTGCTTTCCCATTTAGCATGCATGGGTCTGCACTTGTGTACTCACTTATCCCTGGCTGTGCACCCGCATGTCTCATCTCAAACAATATCTGAGCCCAGGTGCTGCATCTCTAATTATTACAGGTTCTTCACTCATACGTGTAGAGTTCAAATAACCAGTAAAGATTTTAAGTGTTTTCATTGCACCATTCGGTTTCCTTCTGCTTTTCAAAGCAAAGGATGTAGTAATCAATAAAGATTTTTAAAAGAATTAATTATCACTATCATCAAGTTAAGGTCCCCGGTGCCTTGCTCTCCCGTGCCTGCCCGCATCTTCTTCCCTTCCAGTGATGGATCTGCCATCTCTGCATTGTCCTCATGCTTTGGAGCCTTAAAGCACTATTAAAATCAATTCACTTGGTGTCAAAAGCTCTCATTCTTCTTGCATCCACCAGTATGGCTGTAATATTCATCAGATTTTTACCACCAGGATTAATGTTATAAAATGTCACTTGCTACAGTAAAATTTATCAACATTATTATATACCATAGCAACTGCCACCACAGACAAATGCACTACATTAAAATTTTGTCTAGAGCTCCCTAGAGGAAACATTTGCTGCAATTTGTATAACAGTTTATATATTTATGCTATTTAATGGTACAAAGCAATAATTATGACTTCATTCAGTGATAAGCAACAGCATTATATAAATCAGATGCGGATTTAGAACATGCCAGCTTTGTCACTGGCCTACTACTTGTAAATTATGTTGCTGTTAAAAAAAAAAATCTAAGCAAATATGAGTTAGCAGCAGGAAGCTAATAATGTGCCTCCAGCTGTTCCAGTTAACCTGCAAATGTGGCCATCTGCACCTCAGGAGAAAAAGAAAAGGAGAGATAGAGGGAGGGAGAAAAGAGAGAGGAGAGAAGCTCCCGCCAACACCACCACAAAGCCTAGGCCCTGAGCAGTAGGAATGACCTTGCTCTTTATGACCAGACAAACACATATTTAAAATCAGAAAAGTTTGTGAAGAATAGACCTTTCCTTTCCCAGACCCACATAAGGAGGAAAAAAAAAAAAGGCTGGGGGGAAGTCTTCTCCACAGCCTTTTTTTCTAGAACAGGCTGCCTTTCACCTCTGCGTTTATTATTTACTGCAATGCAGGTTTATCCAATGGACAGGTTTTCCTTGCAACTTCTGCCTTTCATTTTTACTTTTTAACACCTCTTCATAGACCCATCTTGTATTGTTGAAAGAAAAAAAAATGGTGGTCATTGTAATAGATTTATTCCTGCTTCAGACAGTTTGAAATGGATCTGCAGGGCACAAAGGCTAAACCATCAAACAAGACCAAAATTCTCAGATAGAAAGTCACAGATCTTGTAGTGCACAGCGGCTTCACTCCTACCTTTGGGTTCACAGGCATGAGGTGTCCTTAGGACACATGCGTAGTGTTTGCTCAAAGATTATTTTATAAGAGACTTCTGTGGAATCTGGGTCATGAGAAACTGTCACACAATATTCCCTTTGACATTCATCCACACACTGAAGATAGAGTGGCTGAAAGTGCCTGTCCTGTACATCATTACACTGGTAATTTGACAGCAGTTTAATACTAATAATTCTCCAAGATTTTTGTAACTGAGGGCTCCCAAACACCCACCCTTCCTAGATAAGGATGGGGAGGGCTTCAAAGGATTTATTTTAGGTCGGGTTTTTTTTTTAAAGATCTGACTCTGTAAAACAAGGAACGTAACTCCTGTGAAGGGTACCAGGTCAGGGGGGTCAGCACACCTTGCTGGAGACACATCAGTCTGCCTTGCCTGTACTGCTACGCGGTGCCTTTGTACTGCAAATCCGCCTCCACTGCCCCAAAAAAGCCTTGTTGTGACACAGGTTAACAAAGCAGCAGTTGGCCTTCTGATGCTTAAATAGACTCAGGATTATCATGACTCTTAAACTAAAAAGTCTCATCTTGCTTCCTCCAAGATTAAGCAATCCAGTTCATTTCCTTGTTTCAGGTGCATATCTGCTTGCACAAGTTCAAGTGTCATAATTTTAATAAAACTCTTACAGTACTCAAAGCATCCAACATTGAGCCTTGTAGACCCTGATCTCATGGGTAAGCAGCATGAGCTCCTCAGACCACATCACAGTCACAGAACGGGGATCTACATCTGAGCAGTGTTGTACAGACCAAACAGCTATTATTAGATTTTCAGCAAGGAAACATGATTTATCTTCATTCCAATTTTTATAACTATAATTCATTCCAATGCTAACCCCATTTACAGGGATTTATAACTCACTTGAAAGATTAACTTAGCCATACATAATTTCAAAGGAACAAAACCAGTTTTTTTCTCAGAAAAGACTGAATCTACTTTAAACGGATTGGCTGTGATAGTCTTAGGGCATATGGGTGTCCCTTTAATGATTTTCTTCATTTTCTCTATTTTAAAGTGTTCTGTGACTTGTCATTTAACATTGACTAGTTCTTAGAATTTTCAAGTGAAATACCTCACCCTGATGGTACATGAACACAGTAACCGCCCATCTTTTCAAAAAATTTACACAATACTTTGGGGATATTGGTGGATATGTTAAAAACTGATTTGCAGTAGGTTACAAACACAACAGTTGCATGCTGAATCAGTAAGTTATCCACATTTACCCTTAGGATCATGTTAACCAATGCAAAATGCTAGCAGTGTGATCAGGGAAAAGAATTAACTATCTCTCCAGAGGAAAATAAGATTTCCAGGTAAACCTGTATTTTCATCTGGCCTTTCAAAAAATAATTTCATCTAGAAATTGCCACATCTCTGAAAGCAGCTGGGGTAACACTGAGCTTCCTAATATCAGAATGTCTGTAACAACAAACAACATACAAAAATGCTACAACTGTTGTTGAATATCCGAATTCAGCAGGACATTTGTGCATCGTGGCACAATTCTGGTGTTTGAAGAAGTCCTACTTAATTACATCAAACCTCCACTTAGTCCATTGTTGTCTTCAGAGGCAGATAACAAATAAAGATGGTAAGGATACACATCAAAACATACACGTTCACATGGTCCATCAGTCATTATCAAGATTGGTGTCTAATAAGTCATGTTGCCTGAACTGTACAAATGGAATTCCTCAGATGCTTTAGCTGATCAAGTTTTGAATGGTACTCTCTGATGGGATGTCCTATATCTACATTTTATCCCTATCTGTTCACTCCTAAAATCATAAAAAAGAGATCTTAGATAGATGCAAATGACTCATAACCCTCATTTATAAAGAAACCCTTTTACATTGCCTCAATGAACTAGGAGGGTAATGTCAGATGGACTCTCATGTGAGCATTAATAACAGAAGAGGAAGCAGATGGAAAGGGGGATGAACAGCTATTTCTACAACCATTAGTAAAAATATGGTTAAAACATCTTGCTCTAAAATCTAAGCTTACTCATTTAATTAATTTGTTTAATTTTGTCAGAATGTTTCTCCCCTCCTTGTGCTAGTGTGAGTGGCAGCAGCAAAGAACCATCTGCACCCCATGCAAATACAGCAACCCATATCCCTAGCATGCAATGCCCTCCCGGTCTCTCCTCAACCATAGGAAATCTCCCTCATTTCTCAGTTCCCATTCCTGACACTCCACAGGGTGTTGCATTGCATGCTGAGAAACCACTCAAGTAAGCTCTCAAACTTAGCAAGAGAAAAGTTTGACTAGAAAAATTTAGCTCCAAAATAGATGGTATGAGAAATGTCAAAAACTGCAGTCAAATGGAAGGCCTTCCAATACCTCAGTGGTGCTACAAGCATCCACGCAACAAATTTCCACCATACAGGTGACTAAACCTTTTACTATATGCAAAGGCTCGTGCATGTCTACGGAATGGTTTTGAGGTGATAAAACTAAAGGAAAAAATGCCTACAAGCTCACACAGATAATTCTATGACATCTTCATTCTCTCCTTATTGATGTGAACACTTTGATCAAGACTTATTATGCAAGCAGCAAAAATACAGAATGAATTTTTAATAGCACTGTATGCAGACGAGAACAAAAGTTCATAACATATGTTCAAGTTATTTCATTGTGATAGTTTATGTAGATCTCCACAAAAATAGGTACAAAAACAGTTAATCCTGATGATTTACAGTGTATCATAACACATTCCTGCTATATGGGGGAATCCACCCCTCAAACACAAGTGATCTTGCAATCACAGATGAACTCTGGTACTTAAGTACAATGGGATACGTTTCACAGTGTCAGCCCTAATTTTCAGCCTTGACTTTGATTTCCCCTGCCTTGGCGGGTTCCAGTCAGAACCTCAGCGTTACTCTAATGTAGCTTTTTTGTGGTTTTAATATGAATATTGTGTCAAGGATCTGAGATATTAAGAATGACAATACATTATTATTGCAGCAGGGAAATCTCCAGAGTCCTAGAAGTAGGATTTCGAAAACCACAGTCAAAAATCAATAGCAATCCACAAGAATTCATAAAGGAAACACATCAGTCAGCATCTCTGAATACAAATCTTAAAATTTATCTTAAGCAGACTGGACAAATACAAGCTATTTAAAAGCCAGAGAAGGCGGTGAATGTGTCCCAGTTCTTCAGGCTGCAGGAGGGAGCCTGTCTTGCTTGGCTGCCCCAGGAGTGTCAGAGACAACCCTGTCCTCCTCTGCCAGAGCCCCAGGGACAGCTCCAGCCTGGCCGAGCCAGCGGGTCCCCAGCAGCCATGTGGGCAGGGAAGATGCTACATCCCCAGCACTGAATGTGCCCAGCAGAGACCCAGCTCCTCCCTCCAAAGCAACCATCCATTTATCCGGGAGTGCTCATCTGTGCTCTCTGATAAATGTGATAATGAGAAGAAATGCTAAAAATTGTACACGCAATCCTTTGATGAATTCACAGCCAGACATCTGTTTGCAAGGTAGCTGGCCCATTAGCTACCTCCAGCAACAGGACTCATTATTGCTTGGGTTTGATTTACATAAGCAAAAATATCTGCAAAATTAATTTATTAAACACTTCATACGTATATAGCTAACTATGTATTAATACAGTATTATCAAAGCATCCTAATCCCCCTCTCAGGAAGAAGCGTGCTTAACTAGCATAGATAATAGAAAATATCACATACAGAAATGTCCATAAGGTGAATGCAAACAGCTGGCCTTTGCCATCTGAAATGTTGCCCAGGGACCAGGTACATCAGTACAAGGCTTGCAGCTTATTCTTATCATTCATATCACTTGTCTATGCTCTGACTTTGAAATAAGTTTTTGAAAGAAAAAAAAACCTGCAAGGTGCTCAAGATGAACAGTCTTGCTCTCTTAAGTAAGAGCTTGCAGTGGTGCTCAGAGAAAGAAATCTTTCTCTGGACCTCACTCTCATGTAGAATTTGCACAAAAGAAAAGCTGTATTTTATTCTCAAAGAAGGTGAAGTTATAAGCAAAAGAAGCACACAATGGTTAGAGTCCAAATCCTGTAAAAGATGTTAAGAGTTAGTACAATACTCTCAGAATCGTCCTAAAATATCACAGCCCACAGGCTTTCCCATTTCTACTCAAAACACCTTAAAAATACATCTGTTATGATTTTGGAGGGGAAAGGCCAGAGGATGCAGTTCTAATGGTGGTCTAGGGTTTTCAATTCCTACTCAGGAGACTTCACAACTGTTTTTAAATAGAAGCACATAGTGTTCCCTGGCTGAGTGACACAGGGGCACTGCTTAATGGCCGAGGAAGATCTGCTGGTGATGGCACTGAGGACTTCCACAATGCCCAAAGCCCTCTGAATTCAGCAGCATTTCTTGTTGAGGCCATGGGGAATGCTGCTAGAAACCGCAGCAGTCTTTCAGAGCAATCATGAGACACAGTTTACTGTACGTGTGCTATGTATTATGCATATTATTTATTAATTTATGTAGATTAGTAGACTGCATGACCAAAAACATGCCATCAGCAACGATGGGCATCCAAGCCTGCAGGTTAGGCTTCATCCAAAATAGGTTTCCATCATGGAAAGGGTGTTTTTTTTTACTGATTCCAGAGAATCTCGGTTCAGGCCCCGAAGGCACTGAGAGGAGCTGCTTTTACTGCAGTAGTCACAGCAGAGATAGCTGAAATCTCCATTACAATGGCTCTGTCACAGGTACTGCAGGAAGACAAATTCATTTAGGGAGCCCTATTGATAGCTGATTTGTTAGATCTCAATTGCAGAGCTCTCTGAAGGGCGATGTTACCATCCTACAAAATAATTTAAGCTTATACTCACCGTTCTGCTGCCCAAACACAAAGGGTCAGGTCTCTATATTCAGGGTAGAAACCTTTACCGTGCATAACTGATACCCATATACAAAACAAAAATCCTGTAAAAGCTTTTTGTGTGTTTTGTGTTCAAGCCAAAAAAAAATATAAAAATATAAAATAACACCAACAACCCACTGACAGCTAAAAATTAACCTCCTGGCACATACTCCTGCTCATCTACACTTCCCCCACACCCTGCACCTATATATTCACAAGACAACAGCACCCACTTCAAGAATTACTTTCTTCCTCCTTTCATCAGAGCAAATTAGGAATAACCTCACAACAGCCAACTCTGCTATACTGATGAAAAAATTAATCAGCAATGGACTCACACCCTGGGATTTTCTTAAAAATTTGACAGATCTGTTAGTACTGAATTCTCAATCTGCCCTAGTTACCAGATGCGAGTTGGAAGGGCATCGAAAGGACAATAGATGTGCAGTAGTTCCTAACCAATGTCGTAACACATTCTGACAAAAGTCACATTTCTAGAATATCCCAAAGCAAAAAATTCTCTTGAATCTGAAATTGAATATTTTTTTCAGAATTCCTTGTCTTTCTGTCTTCTTTAGCTGCCACAGCCGAACTCCCAAACCTAAGACGCTCCTTGTCAATAAATGCTGCAAATACGCATAAATAAAAGGGATCAGCAAAGGAAGCTGCTTGCAGTTACTGCCTTATCCACAAGAGAGCACAGTCACCCGAGCACATCCCCAGCCTTTTGTAAATGCCTAGTGTACGTACAGAGCACTGTATAACTCAAAAATTATAATTAAAGTGTCTTAGCTCCTGTATTTATAGTAACATTTAAACTACTGTGCTTTCTTGAAGTCAGAGTCATTTACTGGAGAACAGCACACTTTATGGTGAACAGATCTTTGAAACTATACCACGGGGATATGGCACAGCCACATGTAACTCAATATATGTCAACAGCTGTAAAAATATTGGTAGGAGAAGGAAAGAAAAAGCCATGAGCACAGATCAAGTGCCCTGTCTCTCACATCTGACTGTTTTCTCCCTCCCCTCCTCCCCGCGCCTCCTTCCCCCCCCCCAATAATTGGGCAATTTTGGTGCAAGCTGTCATAAAAGCCAAGGCTTCTTTGAGGTTGAATGATCAAAAAGGTTATAAATGAAAATGATTTCAATGTTGGAGGCCTAGCGAGTGACCAAGGCACTTTCTGTAGCAGAAGGGTTTGTTCTAATCTTACCAACTGCACGCTTTCGTCAGAGCATATTCCTAGGGAGTTCACAGCTCCCCAGGGCGAAGCTACAGTAAATTCTGACTAATCCCCTCTGCATACAAATGAGCCCCTGGTAAGAGAAACTGCAGGGTCAGGCAGCTTATGCACAGCACTGAATCTCCAGGTCTGTGCCTTCAGGAAACCAAACAAAATGGCACTATATTTTGATTTTATTTTTTTTTTCAATGGGATAAAGTTCCTGAAAAATAAAGGCTCGGATCCGGAAATGCAGGACAGTCTAAGAAA